>CM046003.1:70578287-71178287 GCA_025175895.1 Wurfbainia villosa | reverse complement strand
CCAAATCTTAGGACCACTAGCATCAATGATAAATTTCTTAGGTACCCATGCCTTTCTCCCCTTGCTTTTAATTATTGATTTTCTATTAACAAGAGATGTAAATGCTACCTCTTTTTCCTTAGGCCTATATCCTAATCTGGCCTTGTTGTAGATAGCTCTTTGATCCTTAATAATCATGTCTAGGTATTTTGAACCATTGGTGAATTTTTCTAAGCATGCTCTTAATTTACCTATTTCTTTTCTTAACTCATCATTTTCATCCCTAAGGGTACATTCATCGTTATCACTAGATGGTTTACCACATGATGAATCTATACTCTTAAGTGATTTGATCTCTAATTTTAGATCTTTAATCCTAGTTTTCGATCTATTTAAATCATTTTGTAAACATGCAATAGTCTTGTAAAGTAAATCTACTTTAGGTGAGTTGTTTACCTCATCATCATCACTTGATGATGATTCATCGCTTGAAGAGGAAGAAGACTCCTCGCTTGAGCTCCCGGCTTCTTCCTCCAATGCCATGAGGGCTAGATTCCGGGTGGCATGGCAAACTTCTTCATCGTCGGAAGACTCCTCCATGCTTATAGTGTCCCATGTTTGTGCCACCATCGCCTTCTTCTTCTTCTTCTCCTTCTTTTCCTTCTTTTTCTTTTCCTTCTCCTCCTTCTTCTTTAGTTCCGAGCAATTTGGTTTTATATGCCCTTTCTTGTTGCAACCAAAACAAGTCACGTTAGAGGTAGAATTTGAATTATTTGACGATTTACCTCTTGAGGATTGGAACATCCTCTTCACATCTTTCTTGGTGAGTCTCCTTGACTTCCCACCAAACTTCTTGACGTAATGTGCCACCTCGCTTGTCGATAACTCATCTTCACTACTTGATGAGTCTTCCTCGGATTCGGATGAGGAGAACACTTCCTTCTTCTCCTTCTTCTTCTTCTCTTTCTTTCCTACAAAAAGAGCTATACCCTTCTCTTTGGATGAAGTGTTAGCTTTTTCATATAATTGAAATTCACAAAATAGCTCATCTAACTTAACTAATGAAAGATCCCTAGAGACCTTATAGGCATCTACCATTGAAGCCCATAAGGTTGTCCTAGGGAAAGCTTGTAACACATACCTTACATGGTCTCGATTGTCGACCTTCTCACCTATAACATGTAGTCCGTTGACTACTTCCTTGAACCGACCATGCATTTGACTCACGGTTTCGTTGGTCTTCATGGTGAAGCTTTGGAGTTGACCTATCAATAGGTCTCTTTTGGCTCTTCTAGTCTCCTTTGAACCTTCATTCAATTCGATGAGCTTCTCCCAAAGCTCTTTTGTGGAGTTGAAAGGCCCGACTTTAGAAAGTTGCTCTTTGGATAGACCACATTGAAGTGTGGTCGTTGCTTTTGCATTGGCTTGTGCTTTCTTGGCCATCTCTCTTGTCCAATCTTTTGTTGGTAGTGGTGCTCCGAATTCGTCGAATGGCTTCTCAAAACCATCTACAACACTAAACAAATTCTCAATATCATTCATTAAGTAATACTCCATCCTACCTTTCCAATATCCGAAGTCGTTGTCGTCGAAGAATGGAGGTCTCGCCGTGCTATACCCCTCTTGAAAAGCCATCTTTGCTCCGGTTGATTGCTAGATCTTCCGATGCGATCCGGGCTTTGATACCACTTGTTGGGGATCATTTGGAAGCTAGAGGGGGGTGAATAGCATTTTTCATTTCTACAAGAATGATTAGCGGAAGCAAAAACAAAGATAATATAAGTAAAAACAAAAAACAATGCTAACAAAGCCTTTACATGGATCGGAGATAACGCTCCTACTCTACGGTGATCCTTAAGGTGGATCAACCCAAGCAATTCCACTAAGAAGCTCTCTTTTACAACAAAACCTCCTCTTCTTTACAAAGAATGAAATTTTAGCTTAGAGAGAGGAGGAGAGGTTTTAAGATCACTTAGAAAGCTTGAAAACTCGTGGAGGCTTTGGAGAAGAATCAGAGAATAAGCATTAACTCCAAAAACCTCCACCAGCCCTCTTTTTATAGAGAGAAGGTTGATTTTCCCATTGGAGCATGATCAGTCGACTGATGCACAACATCAGTCGACTGCCGGCGCGATTAACGACCTCTGAACAGCCGGATTCCCGGGATTTAGAGTCATTTCGTCCAACGACATTCTCATCAGTCGACTGATCCCTCCATCAGTTGACTGATGAAGTGATCAGTCGAGTGATCACAGGCCGTAGTCGAGTGGGACTCCATTTTATGCCTATTTTGTCTTGATCAGTCGACTGCCACTGTTGGCAATCGACTGATAGCATCATCAGTCGACTACCATTGCCAAGGCAGTCGACTGATAGTCAGAGTTTCACCCTGACTCAGTCGAGCACTTGACCAATCGACTGATACATCGTATCAGTCGACTGATACACATCAAGTATGAGTATTTCATACTTGATTTCACCCCCTAGACCTAGACTCAACCTTCTAGCTCCTCCTTAAGCCTTGCGCTTCTAGGATCCCTCCGAGTCCGCGACTTGTTCATCCTTTGCGCCTTGCTTCCAAGAGCTTCCTTCAGTTTTGTCACGTCTTGGGTTTTTCTTTGCCAAAGCATGCTTGGACTTTACGTAGCCAAGTCTACATGCTTGGACTTACGCTGCCAAGACTTGCCTTTGGACTTCTCTTGCCAAGATCATACTTGGACTTTGCCTTTACCTGTCACTTAATCATGTTCACCATTAGATCATAATTTGTTGCCTAACTTAGATGATTATCTAAACATCAAAACATATAAATGCTTGGGGCATTGTTGCACCAACATTGAGGACTTGACAAGTTCACTAGGCTCGGGGTCCTTGAGTCGGTGAAGGATGACATTACGAAGTCGTGCGCTTGGTGCATCCGAGGGACCGCCGGACGAGGAGCAAATGGAGTGAGGCCCAAGGAGGCGAAAGGATGGCATTGCGGTGTGCGCTTGGCGCATCCGAGGACGAGGCGAAGGAAGAGAGCTTGGTGGGAACTCCATGAGGGATGAGGTGGACTTGGCCAAGTGGCTAAGACTGAGTGTCGGATGCTCAAAAAACTTGGTGTTTGAGGTTTTAGACAATATCAGTCGACTGGCATAGGTTCCAGTCGATTGCTCTAAGTCAACTAAGTTTGGTGTTCGGTGAACATGAGTGGGTGATCGATCGGCTAGGATGGCGATCGGCATTGACACCATCAGTCGACTGATGAGCGAGATCAGTCAACTGATCGAGGTGTTTTCAGCTATAGAATGGTTTCTAATCGAGTGATCGCGCCAACACTCGACTGATGGTGTTACCAGTCGACTGATGGGTACCATCAGTCGACTGATGGGTGATCCGTTGGAACTTAACCAACGTAGATCTGGCCATTGTGAGACAACAACTACAAGACCAGTCGACTGATGGTCACAATCAGTCGACTGATGGGCACGAAATCATCTTGATGTAGGTTATAAATGGAGCTCAAGAGGGAGGATTTCGCCAAGACTTTAAGGGAGACTTTAAAGGGGAATTGTTGCTGCATTCCAGTCCTTCAAGAACCATCCAAAGCAAGCAACATGAAAGCATTCAAAGCAAAGAGTTGTAAAGCATTCTTTACTTGTATTTCTTAGTGTCTTTGTATTAGCTTTAATCTTGTTATATTACTTTTGTAATTTCTTGTGAGTGGTTTCTCTACCTCCGACGTGTTGTCGAGAAGGAGTTTAGTTAGTGTCGTGCGCATAACTAGAGCTCGGTGAGCTCGCCCATGGAGTAGGAACCATTCGGTTCCGAACAACGTATATCTTTGTGTATTGCGTGTGATTGTGTTATTGTTGTTATTTCTATTATTTCTGCTGCGTATATTAACGACAATTGTAGACAAGCACACAAGAACGAACGACTTCCGCTCATACCACGAAAGAGGGCTATTCACCCCCCTCTAGTCGGTCAACACTGACCATCGATCCCCTACACTAACGACAAGGGTTGTTAACCACGTTACATTTTCTTGTTAGCATTTGCTTCTTCTTTACTTTTTGTATTAGCTTAATTGTCTTTGTTTTAGCATATATTCCGCTGCCCTAACTATATTGTAGACGATTAAGAATGAGAGAATTCTATCGAGCATATCGTAGGCTATTTAACCCCCTTCTAACCGGGCCACAATCTTCCAACAAGTGTTATCAGAGCCAAGGTAGCTTGTCAATGGACTCATCTCCGCAACAAGCACAACAACGAAATGACCGGCATGAACATCTATCCACCCAAATTCGAAGGGGACTTCACATGGTGGAAAAAGCATATGGAGGTATTTTTTGAAACCGACTTTGAAATAATATTAATTATGGAAAACAATTTCGAAGTGCCTAGGGATGAAGAAGGGGAGCTATTAGAGGAATCAAGATGGACCAAGAAGCAAAGAGAGGAGCACTTAGCAAATTCAAAAGTCAAGCACCATCTTTTCAATGTGCTTCCTCTATAAGAGATCAATAGGATTGGAGAGTTCTCAAGCGCTAAGGATATGTGCCATCAGTCGACTGCTGCTGTAGTCGTTTCCTCACAACGGGTTCATCCACTTTGGATTCCAACCAACAACTCCCTCATCAGTCGACTGATATTCCCATCAGTCGACTTATGGAGCCAACAATCGAGTGGTCGATGAGATCACTCGACTGCCAAACCTTCTGTGCCTAAACTTGTCTTGATCAGTCGGCTGCCATCCCTTGGCAGTCGACAAATGGTCGAGCAGTCGACTGCCAAACCCTAACAGTCGACTGTTGGGCTAGAAACAGTTCAGTCGAACACCGGTTGAGTCCAATTGACTTAGAGCAGTCGACTGCTACCTATAGAAGTCGACTGGTGTCGAGTAAAACCTCAAACCAACCTTTGGTTGAGCATCCGACACTTGACTTAGCCATTCGACCAAGTTCACCTATGTGCTACCCCTTCCTGGGTTACAATCGCTCACTCTCGTCTCCCTTGGAGTCCTTTGCCTTGAAGCTCTCTTCGTCCGGCCACGTCCCTCGGATGAACTAAGAGCACGACTTTGCAATGCCATCCTTCGCGTCTCTCCCTGAAGTCTACTATCTTGGCTTCACTCCAATGTTCCTCGTCCGACGGTCCCTCAGATGCACCAAGCGCATGACTTTGCAATGCCGTCCTTCACCGACTCAAGGACCGAGTCATGAGATGGTGATCTTGCCAATGCTTTGTCAAGCTAACCATGTGTGAATTACTAAGTCCTGCATGACTTCAACACACATATCAAATCCACAAACAACCTAACTTAAACCTTTGCCACACACATCAAAACATATCATTCTTGGGTTGATTTCCCTAACATGTTGTATTCCTAGAGAAGGAGTTTCTTTTACAGGAAAACAGTGGGAGTGAGATTGAACTAAGAGTAGTTCAAGAGACTCCTGTAGACACAAAAGAGATGCCTAGTCAAGAACCACAACTAATTACTCATTTGGATAATGTAATAGCTAAACCTGATAATATACCACTTCCTCGTATATCTAGTAGGAAATGTAGGATTCCTGAGAGATATGATTTTCTCATAAGTGAATCTGTTGCTCATAGAGGATGATGAACCCACTAGTTATGAAGAGGCATTGAATAGTTCAGACAGGGATAGGTGGCTAATAGCCATGAAATCAGAAATGGATTTTATGTATGAAAACCAAGTTTGGAACTTAGTAGACCCACCCGAAGGCATAACGCCTATAGGGTGAAAGTGGGTTTTCAAGAAGAAACTCGACATGAATGGTAATCTTATTACTTATGAAGCTAGATTGGTGGCAAAAGGCTATCGTCAAAGACAAGGTGTTGACTATGATGAAACCTTTTCACCAGTATCTATGCTTAAATTCATTTAGATACTCCTAGCTAAACGACTTAGTTTGATTATGAGATATGGCAGATGGATGTGAAAACAACTTTCCTTAATAGAAACTTGTCTGAGGATGTATATATAATACAACCTAAGGATTTCACATCCATTGACAAGAACAAAGTATGAAAGCTTCAACGATCCATTTATGGATTGAAGCAGGCATCTAGGAGTTAGAATATTCAATTTGAGGAGGCAATCAAATAGTTTGATTTCTCATAAAATCCTGAGGAGCCCTGTGTGTATAAGAAGGTTAGTGGGAGGGTGGTCGTATTCCTAGTATTGTATGTCGATGACATATTAATTATAGGAAATGATATTTCTATTTTGCAAACAGTCAAAGTCTGGTTGTCCAAAATGTTCTCCATGAAAGACATGGGAGAAGAAACCTATATTTTGGGGATTAAGATCTATAGAGATAGATCGAATCGGTTGCTTGGTCTTTAACAGTCTGCATACATAAACAAAGTGCTAAAATGGTTTAGCATGGAAGAATCCAAGAAAGTTTTTATTCCCATGAGACATGGGATTCACCTTTCGAAGTCTATGTGCCCGCGCATTGAAGACGAGAGGATTCGCATGAGTCATATCCCTTATGCATCAACTATTGGATCGATCGTGTATGCTATGTTATGTATGATACCCGATGTATCATACTCTTTGAGTATTATGAATAGATACCAATCGGATCCTAGTATGGATCATTGAATGGCTATAAAGACAATCCTTAAGTACTTGAGAAGGACAATGGATTTATTCTTGGTATATGGAGAAGGTGATATGGTAGTGAGTGGGTATACTGATGCCAACTTCCAGACAGATAAGGATGATTCCAAATCTCAGTCTGGATACATATTCATCTTGAATGATGGTACTGTGAATTGGAAAAGTTCTAAATAAGACACTGTTGTTGATTCTACTACGGAGACAGAGTACATTGCGACCAAGAAGAAGCAAAGGAGGCGGTCTGAATCAAGAAGTTCATTACTGAACTTGGAGTAGTTCTGAGCATTGTTGAAGCATTACCGATTTACTGCGACAAGAATGTCGTCATTACACAGGCGAAAGAACCACGGTCTCATCAGCGATCCAAGCATGTACTATGTCTTACCATATGATCAAAGAGATCATAGGTAGAAGAGACATACAAATAGAGAAAGTTTCCACTAATAGGAATCTAGAAAATCCCTTGACAAAGCCACTTCCCCAAGAAAAGTTCGAGAGGTATATAGAGGCCTATGGTATTATATACCAAGGCGATTGGTTGTAGGCCAAGTGAGAGTTTGATGTAATTAATAGGTGCCCTAAGGCAATCTTCTTAGAATTTATTAATAAAATTCACTGTTTGAGTATACATTATTTATGTATTCAATTGGATCTTAAATTCATGTACTAAAGTCCACAACACGATGCATGGCATGAAAAAAATTGTGATTGGATCGTAATTAGTGGGTATCTTATCATGTGTAATTATGCAAGTATTGAAATTATCTCTAATTAATGAATTGATGAGATTGGACATCATCAATTCTGTGAGACTAGCACATATTATGCTCCTTGGTTTATCCAAGCATTCGGTACTCACTGAATAGAAGCATAGGGATTTTGAGAGTGAACATGTCGATGTTAGTTATGGTAACTAGTTCATTGGAGTGACCTTCTATGAGACTTCATATGGTTCTATATGTCGTTGAAGATCTCATTGCAGCTTGAGTGCGAGCTTCCTTAGACTTGAGGTATTCAAGTCACCTTGATCATGGCGACTTATACTTTGAGTTCTTCACAACCATCTATATAGTAGGTGTAACTTCGGGATGATTGGGTATAAGCCAAAGTGATCGAAGGTGTTTGAAAAGCCCACAAAGAATTCACCACTCCTGATAAAGGAGATGTATCCCCTAGGCCACTTGTCAGGGTTGTTACTCAGAAGTCTCTGGCCAGAGCAAACATGTTAAGAAGATGGTCTTCTTGGGAACATGTAGGAGTAACTTGAATCCACAGGACAATGAAATAAACTTGGGCTAGGTGTGTGTCGTGAGTGACCTAGTAAGGACAAGCACATAGACAATGTTCTGAACCAAGTGGGTATAGGTTGAGTGAAAGGAACAAGGCACGAAATAATTATAGTTGCTGAAGGGTTCAGAAATGTTCTGGAGTCGATTTAGACTTCCTAATCAATTGAGGTCATGATGCACTACTAGGTGTCCTCATGATCTATTCATAATTAAGGAGTTAATTATGAATGACCAACGTAATGTTAGGGCAATCAACCCAAGTATGTGTTTGGTTTTGATGTGTGTGGCAAAGGGTTTAAGTTAGGTTGATTATGTGATTTGATATGTGTGTTTAAGTTGTACACGACTTAGTAAATCACACATGGTTTACTTGATGAAGAATTGGCGAGTTCATCATCTCATGGCTCGGGTCCTTGAGTCGGTGAAGGATGACATTAGAGAAGTCGTTAACTTGGTGCATCTGAGGGACCGCCAGACGAGGAGCAAATCGAGTGAAGCCAAAGGAAGCAGACTTCAGGGAAAGACACGAAGGATGGCACGGGAGAAGTCGTGGGCTTAGTGCATCCGAGGGACGTAGCTGGACGAAGAGAGCTTCGGTGAGGGACTCTATGGGAGATGAAAGATTGAGCGATTATAACCCGGGATGGGGTAGCTCAAGTAGGTGAACTTGGCCGAATGGCTAAAGTCAAGTGTCCGACACTCAAACATGTGTTTAAGGTTTACTCGACGATTGGATTAGTCAGATGCTCAAACATGTGTTTGAGGTTTTACCCGACGGTTGGAAGTGTCGGATGCTCAAACATGTGGTTTGAGGTTTTACCCGACGGTCGGATGCTCAAACAATTTGTTATTTGAGCTTTTACCCTACAACAGTCGACTGATATAGATATCAATCGACTAGTCTGAGTCGACTAGTTGTTGACCGACGTCAACTAGGGTTTTATGGCCCAACAGTCGACTGCTATCAGCATAGAACCGCTCGTAGCCGACTGATTAGTCGACTACGCAGGTAGTAGTCGACTACTGATATCAGCTGTCGACTTCCAAGGGTACCATTGGATGGTGACGACGGCCAGTCAGAAGTCGTTGGAAGTCGGTCGTTAGAGTGGTAGTCGACTGATGACATGCATCAGTCGACTGCTACATTCCCAACGGGAAGAAACCTTTCTTCTCTTTAAAAAAAAAAGGGTTGGGGGCCTTGGGGAGGTTAATGCTTCCACTCCTAAGTGCTCCCCAAGTGCCCTAAACGTTCCAAACCTCCTCTTCCTTGTTCTCATCTCAATCATATTGTAAGAGTGAGGATTTTGTGTAAGAAGGTTTCTTCTCAACCTTGATTGAGCTCAAGGAGAAGTTTAGTGATTGGTTGTGGGAGTGATTCGCCGAACGAATCGTCTGTGGACTAGCTGTTGGTACAATCGGCCCAGGTTGACTCGAGTTTGACTCGAGCAATATTTTGATGATAGACAAAACTTATGACATGGGATTTTCATAGGAATGTCCAACATAGAGTTGGCATGGAAAATCCAAGCATGGGGCTTGGTGTGGAAAGTCCAACATGGAGTTGGCATGGAAAATCCAAGAATGAGGCTTGGTGTTGAAAAGTCCAAAGCATTGCGAAGCCGTGCACTTGGTTCTTGGTGAGAAATGCATTGCAAAGCCGTACGCTTGGTGCATGTGGGAAGTCTTGAGGACTTGGCAAGTTCACCAGGCTCGGGGTTCTTGAGTCAGTGAAGGATGACATTGCGAAGCCGTGCGCTTGGTGCATCCGAGGGACCGCCGGACGGGGAGTGAATGGAGTGAGGCCCAAGGGAAGCATACTTCGAGGGCAAGAGACGCGAAGGATGGCGTTGCGAAGTCGTGCGCTTGGTGCATCTGAGGGACGTAGGCCGAGGGAAGAGAGCTTCAGTGGGGGAACTCCATGAGGGATGAGGTGGACTTGGCCAAGTGGCTAAGACTGAGTGTCGGATGCTCAAACAACTTGGTTTTTGAGGTTTTACTCGAAATCAGTCGATTGGCATAGGTGCCAGTCGACTGCTCTAAGTCGACTAGGGTTCGACTGGTGTTCGACTGAACATCGTCTGGCTGATCAGTCGAATGTCGAGGGATGGCAGTCGACTATTGACACCATCAGTCGACTAATTAGGGAGATCAGTCGACTGATCGGGGTGTTTTCAGCCACAGAATGGTTTCCAGTCGAGTGCTTACGTCAAAGACTCGATCGATGAGGTGTTACCAATGATCGATGGGTACCATCGATCGATGTGTGATTCGTTGAAACTTAACCAACGTGGATCCGCTGTGAGACAACGCTGAGACTACCAATCGATGGTCACGATCAGTCGACTGATGGGTGCAAAATCATCTTGATACAGGTTATAAATGGAGCTGAAGAGGGAGGATTTCTCCAAGACTTTAAGGGAGACTTTGATGGGGAATTTCTTCTACATTCCAGTCCTTCAAGAGCCAACGAAAGCAAGCAACAAGAAAGCATTCAAAGAAAAGAGTTGTAAAGCGTTCTTTACTTGTATTTCTTAGTGTCTTTGTATTAGCTTTAATCTTGTTATATTACTGTTGTAATTACTTGTGAGAGGTTTCTCCACCTCTGACATGTTATTGAGAAGGAGTTTAGTTAGTGTCGTGTGCATACTCGGTGAGCTCGCCCGTGGAGTAGGAACCATTCGGTTCCGAACCACATATATCTTTGTTTATTGCATGTGATTGTGTTGTTGTTGTTATTTCTATTATTTCCGCTGCGTATATTAACGACAATTGTAGCCAAGCACACAAGAACGAACGACTTCCGCTCATACGATGAAAGAGGGTTATTCACCCCCTCTAGCCGGTCAACACCGACCATCGATCCCCTACACTAGCAGCAAGGGTTGTGAACCACGTTACATTGGCTTGTTAGCATTTGCTTCTTCGTTACTTTTGTATTAGCTTAATTGTCTTTGTTTTAGCATATATTCTGCTGCCCTAACTATATTGTAGATGATTAAGAATGAGAGAATTCTATCGAGCATATCGTAGGCTATTCAACCCCCCTTCTAACCGGGCCACAATCTTCCAACAAGTGTTATCAGAGCCAAGGTAGTTTGTCAATGGACTCATCGCCGCAACAAGCACAACAACGAAATGGCTGGCATGAACATCCATCTACCCAAATTCGAAGGGGACTTCACATGGTGGAAAAAGCGTATGGAGGTATTTTTCGAAACCGACTTTGAAATAATATTAATTATGGAAAATGGTTTCGAAGTGCCTAGGGATGAAGAAGGGGAGCTATTAGAGGAATCAAGATGGACCAAGAAGCAAAGAGAGGAGCACTTAGCAAATTCAAAAGCCAAGCACCATCTTTTCAATGTGCTTCCTCAACAAGAGATCAATAGGATTGGAGAGTGCTCAAGCGCTAAGGAGATGTGGGAGAAGTTAGTGGAGCTTCATGAGTGCACCTCCGAAGAAAAACTCACAAGAAGGGACCTTCTTCGATCGCAACTTAACAATATCAAACTAGAAAAAGGAGAAAAGGTATTATCTCTACACTCAAGATTTAAGGAAATAATTAACGGTTTATCATGTATTGGGGAGAAGCTTTCAAACTGAGACATGATAATGAAAGCAATTGATGCCTTCCCACGGTCATCAAAGTGAAGCTTAATGGTGGATTCATTTTACATCTCAAGAAATCTTGAGGTAAGTACTCTAGAAGAATTTTTCTCTAATATGGAGCTTCATGAAATTAGACTTGAAGGTATAGTATAAGAGCCAATAATTCAATCAAGGGGAGTGGCACTAGTGGCGAACAAGGGGAAGAAAAAGGAGACTACACCGCCTTCATCGGATGACGACTCATCTTCCTCCATGAACACTGATGAAGTGGTTTATATGGTAAGAAAGGTAAGACGTGCATTGAAAAACTTTAAATTTAACAAGTCTAATGATAGGAGAAGAAGGAGGAGAGTCATTTGCTATAATTGCCAAGGAGAGAGACACATGAGAGATGAATGTCCTCTCTTGAACAAGAAGAAGGAAGAAAGGAAGAAGGATGACAAATAAAGGAAGAAGAAAGAAGGATGAAAAGAAGTCAAAAGAAAAGGGAAAGGAAAAAGTGAACCTAAAAGCCACATGGGATGTCCCATCATCATCGGAAGAAGAAGAAATCATCTCCCATTTTGCACTCATGGGAATTGACGACATTGCCTCCACCTCCTCCTAGCAAGAAGAAGGAAGCATAAGTGAGGAGGAGAGCTCAAGTGTAGGGGGAGCATCATCATCATCAGAATTGGAAGGAGATTGGGTAAGTGAGGTAAGAAATCTCCCTCCTCAAAAGGTTATTTCTATGATTTCTAGCTTAACTAGGGATTTATTTAGGACTAAAAAAAATAAATGCATGTTAAGTGAAATTAGAAATCTAGAAGGAAAGATCAAAAATGCATGTTCACATGATGATTGTAATTCTTCTAGTTTAAATGATGCATGCTTAGAATAGAATAAGGTTTTAAGGGAAAAGGTAGACTATCTCACTAAGGCCCTTGAAAAATTCACTATTGGCTCAAACACCTTGAATATGATCATTGGGAGTCAAAGGACAAGTTTCAATAAAAAAAGGCTTAGGTTATAAGGGATCTAAAAATGAGAAAGCTTACCATTTTTTAATTGCTAGAGGGCAATCTAAAACAACCATGGTAGCTAGGAAATGGATCCCTAAGGAGTACTTGGTGAACCCTATTGAAAAGAACTTATATTGGGTTCCCAAGTCAATCCTCAAGGGTTAGAGAAACCTAGGATAGTCAACCATACTTGATTTTATCTTATATCATATTATTTGGTTGACTTATGAGCATGTTGGGTGATGATGTTTGACTTATGATCATGATTGGGGAGTTTGGATGATACTTAATCTTGGGTAGAATTGCATGAAATTTTGGTTAAGTATAATTACCCTTAGTTACATCTCACATTCATCATAAGGCTAACTTGATTGAAAACATAGCAATGGGTGAGATGTCAGGTTGATACAAGTGATTCACTAATGCTTATGATATTTTGATGAATCATTATATGTATCATGATAGAGTAATCATAGACCAACTATGGAGAAAGCATATGTTTAATTTATGGACATATTGCCCAAAGATCATAGTTAGATATTTTTAATGATTTAAAATCATTTCATGTGTTGAAAACTGTAAATTTATGCATTGAAATATTTTAAGGCAAAATTAGTCTTCAATGTTTATACAAATTTGAAAATTTTAGAGCTTTTGAGAATTTGCCTAATTTTGAAAAATTGAATGCATTTTCTTGAAAAATCATTTTTCCTTGATAGAGGAACTCATAAGAAATATGTTCCCCAAATTTCGTAATTTTCAAATTTTCATGATTTTTCAATGCATTTTTGAAATTGGCTTCAGAAATCAGAATTCAGAACTTTCAGATACCAGTAGACTGATGAGGAATGTCAGTCGACTGCTATGTGCAAAAACTGGGTTTTTGGTTTTCAAATCTGAGTTTTTGGTGTTTTTACTGTTAGTGTCAGCCCTTAGTGTCAATCATGAGATGAATGATTAGGGATCATATGTATCATATTTCATTAATAACAGGAAGGTTTGCTTATTATATTATTTCTTATATGTGCTATACGAATAATATAATAGTGTCCTTGAATAGTAGGTTCAGGTTTATAGTATATCAATTGGTTGAATTGATAGTGAGAGTCTATAGACATATATATATATATATATATAACACTACTCTTAACTATTCCTAGTCGAGTATTAATATGCAAGGACAATATTAATGTGCAAAGACTAGCATGTAGGTCAATTGATGACTTAATCTCACAAGTCATGGATATGTGATATCAAATTGACAAATGAGTATATATTAGAGACTATGTACTGAATTGACCCACCATGATAATGTTTCATGGATCGTTATATGAGTGTCATAAACATTCTCATGTGACTATTGGTATGAATAATGCTTAGAGCTAAAGTCACTACGGTTCCCTACATAATGAGTTGTATACTTTAGCTTCGTCAAACGTCACCCGTAATAGGGTGACTATAATGGCGATCACTAGGTATGCAATAAGTTATACGGAGGGGTGTGAGTGATATAGATGGGATATATCCCTTCCATATATCAGAAGTGATATCTATGGGTCCCTTGATAGAGTAGGACTGCTAAAATGCATGGTCATGCTCGAATAAGTCAATATGAGATATTGAGCTTATTTGATTGAGTAGTCTACTTGGAGATCAAGAAACTCTTGATTGGTAAGAGGATGACACAGTCTATGCCTCATTGATCAATCTATATATCAAGGATAGAAGGACTGAGTCATACACGATAGTAGTCACAGAAAGGCTATGTCGGATCTCAACATTCTCGTCACTTGGGTAGCAATGATGTATTGCTCTGCTAGATTCCACTCATTGCTTATGTCTCTAAAAGGGTTTTAGAAACATTGCCAATATTACGATAACCTATTGGGTCACACACTTAGGACATGTGAGTTGGAGATGGCTCATGTGATGAGCCATTGGGCCATCGGGTTGAGTCTAATGTAGATTAGACTCAATGAGTTGGACTCAAAGTATACCCAATGAATCTGACTCGAGTTACACTCAAATCAAATTTTGATTGAGTGAGACTCACCATAAAGAAGGGTTGCATGATCATTAAGATGAGATTAATACAATATTAATTCCATGGAAACCAAGAGTCACAAACTCTTCATATTCAATGGTTTAATATAAAAGGGATTTGATGAGACTTTGGAATGGTGTGCTTTTCGTGTAATCTTTCTCTTCTTCTTCTTCTACCTTCTTGGCCGAACCAACCTTGTGGCTAGCACCATAGTTTGGTTCCACTCCATCTCATGGTTTGTGTGGATACCATGGAGGCGCGGGCATCCTGATCACACTGAGATCCGGACACCATTGAACGTAAGTGTTGTGGACAGAATAGCAAAGGGCACGCATCGAAGGTAACTACGATTCTCATAGGATAGAATCGATTAAACGAGTATGATTTTTCACATGGATCTATGGAGGGATCTCATTTTTTTATTGCGTAGTGCTTGCAAAATGTTTTTCGAGCGTGCTTAGATCCCTACATTTACTTCCTTAGATAGCGATACCTCATTATATAACATATGTATGATGTTTTTGATGGTGTCAAAAGGAGAGAAATGTTGAAGTTTAAGTTAATCATGTTAGGGAGAATTAGCATGTGTCAAGGGAAGTTTGCATTTGTTAAAGGGGAGTATTTGATTCCATGTTTGATTTACAAGCTCACTTTCCTTATGTATTTTGTTAATGTTTTACCTAACTTAAACATGTTGCCACACATCAAAAAGGGAGAGATTGTTAGGGCAATCAACCCAAGTATGTGTTTGGTTTTGATGTGTGTGGCAAAGAGTTTAAGTTAGGTTGATTATGTGATTTGATATGAGTTTTTAAGTTGTGCAGGACTTAGTAAATCACACATGGTTTACTTGATAAAGCATTGGCAAGTTCGTTATCTCATGGCTCGGGTCCTTGAGTCGGTGATGGATAACATTGGAGAAGCCGTGAGTTTGGTACATCCGAGGGACCGTCGGATGAGGAGAAAATGGAGTGAAGCCAAAGGAAGAAGACTTCAAGGCAAGAAGCGAAGGATGGCACGGGAGAAGCCGCGAGCTTAGTGTATTCGAGGGACGTAGCTGGACGAAGAGAGCTTCGGTGAGGGACTCCATGGGAGATGAGAGATTAAGCGATTGTAACCCGGGACGGGGTAGCTCAAGTAGGTGAACTTGGTCGAATGGCTAAAGTCAAGCGTCAGACGCTCAAACATGTTCTTGAGGTTTACCCAATGATTGGATGAGTCGGAGGCTCAAACATGTGTTTGAGGTTTTACCCGACGGTTGGAAGTGTCAGATGCTCAAACATGTTGTTTGTGATTTTACCCGATGGTCGGATGCTCAAACAACTTGTTATTTTAGGTTTTACCCGACAATAGTCGACTGATATAGATATCAGTCGATTGGTCTGAGTCGACTAGTTGTTGACCAGTGTCAACTAGGATTTTATGGCCCAATAGTTGATTACCAAGGATGGCCGCTATGAGCCTGAAGCGCTTCGTGGCGATTGATCGATCGACTACGCGGCGGCGATCCGCTGCGATATCGTGATCATCGCCAAAGATCTGGATTGGATGGTGACGACGACAAGTCAGAAGTCGTTGGAAGTTAGCCGTTAGAACGGCAGTCGACTGATGACATGCATCAATCGACTGCTGCATGCCCAATGGGAAGAAACCCTTCTTCTCTATAAAAAGAAGGGTTGGGGCCTTGGGGAGGTTAATCCTTCCACTCCTAAGTGCTCTTTAACTACCCTAAACGTTCCAAACCTCTTCTTCCTTGTTCTCATCTCAATCATATTATAAGAGGGAGGATTTTGTGTAAGAAGGTTTCTTCTCCACCTTGATTGAGCTCAAGGAAAAGTTTAGTGATTGGTTGTGGGAGTGATTCGCCGAACGAATCATCCGTGGACTAGCAGCAAGGGTCGTGAACCACATTACATCGGCTTGTTAGCATTTGCTTCTTCTTTACTTTTGTATTAGCTTAATTATCTTTGTTTTAGCATATATTCCATTGTACTAACTATATTGTAGACGATTAAGAATGAGAGAATTCCATCAAGCATATCGTAGGCTATTCAACCCCCCTTCTAGCCGGGCCACGATCTTCCAACACATAACCGGAAACCTATTGAGTCACACGCACTACGGGTGATCTCAAGATGTAAAATTAGTCTGAGAATGAGATTCTCGATGAGAGAGGATATATCAGGTTGGACCAGACCAAAGACGGTGCAAAATGGAGGCTATGGAACCTCCTATGGCCTCGACAGACTTAGCACGACCATATCACACATAACAAAGTCAAATGGATCATACAAAGCCTCACACAACCATGCCTAACCATGCACAGGCCGTGCTTGCCTCTGAAAAAAATGTCCAAAGTCTTGGATGTGCCTAGAAGGACACACGGCTAGTCGTGTGTTCTGTCACAGCCGACCGTGTGTTAGTCACATGGCCGACCATGTGTAAGACACACGATCGTGTTCCGTCTCCATCGTTTTTGGAGATTTCTCTTTTGAGATTTCCTAGGTTGTTCTTACCTTAATTATGGCATAGTTATGGTAAGATAGGTTCCGTTTAAGTCTCCTAAGATGCCCTAATCAAGAGATCTATAAATATAACCCTTGATAATCTTTAGAGGAAAGAGTTTTTCTTTTAGGTTTTCCTTGGAAGTTGTCTCTCTTCTTATCTTGTCTCCACCAATTGGCTAGCATCAATCGGAGACAAAGACTTTGTCACGCCCTGAGAGTATGCCGAGCCTAAAAATAAACGGACAACATCTCCCCTATACGTGACACTATATCCTATTGATACAAGGCCTTTCGGCCACAATCACAACAACATATATAAATGTATATAAATAACAAAACACAGCGGAAACTATCACAATGAAATAACAAACTACACACACTATATACCAATATGACTAACTACAACATAAATAAAGCATCGTCAAAACTCGAATCAACAAGTGCAGACATCAACAATGTCTAACACAACATCCACGATCTTCCAACACATAACCGGAAACCTATTGAGTCACACGCACTACGGGTGATCTCGAGATGTAAAATTAGTCAGAAAATGAGATTCTCGATGAGAGAGGATATATCAGGTTGGACCAGACCAAAGACGGTGCAAAATGGAGGCTATGGAACCTCCTATGGCCTCGACAGACTTAGCACGGCCATATCACACATAAACAAAGTCAAATGGACCATACAAAGCCTCACACGACCGTGCCTAACCAGGCACGGGCCGTGTCTGCCTCTGGACAAAAATGTCCAAAGTCTTGGATGTGCCTAGAAGGACACACGACTAGTCGTGTGTCATGTCACAGCCGACCGTGTGTTAGACACATGGCCGACCATGTGTAAGACACACGATCGTGTTCCGTCTCCACCGTTTTTGGAGATTTCTCTTTTGGAGATTTCCTAGGTTGTTCTTACCTTAATTATGACATAGTTATGGTAAGATAGGTTCAGTTTAAGTCTCCTAAGATGCCCTAATCAAGATATCTATAAATAGAACCCTTGATAATCTTTAGAGGTAAGAGTTTTTCTTTTAGGTTTTCCTTGGAAGCTGTCTCTCTTCTTCTCTTGTCTCCACCAATTGGCTAGCACCAATCGGAGACAAAGACTTTGTCACGCCCTCAGAGTATGCCGAGCCTAAAAATAAACGGACAACATCTCCCCTGTACGTGACACTATATCCTATTGATACAAGGCCTTTCAGCCACAATCACAACAACATATATAAATGTATATATATAACAAAACACAGCGGGAACTATCACAATGAAATAACAAACTACACACACTGTATACCAATATGACTAACTACAACATAAAGAAAGCATCGTCAAAACTCGAATCAACAAGTGTAGACATCAACAATGTCTAACACAACATCCACCATATAAATTCGGATCAATATAAGAAACATCTGAAACTAAAAGAAACATAAATCCAAAGTCGGGACCCTCGAAAGTGAGATGAGATGATGCCAGCCAACGTTTCTCCAAGTTCATCATGAATCCGACTACCTGTTACCTGGGCAACAAGAAACCCAAGGTCTGTGGTGGTGAGTACAAAACTCAACGGTAATAAGAATAAAAGTGCATTCATAATATATACACATATATATCACATGCGAGTCAATAATATACTGATTAAAGATATAGTAGATATATATATCAGTATGATAATACAACCGTATAACCAATTGATCAACAATAACAAAATAAGGTACTGACATACCAGATGATCAGCAACGATGCAACTCATATAACCTGAGTATAAGTACCATAATACAACACCTACAACATGGTAGAGTAATATTAACTCTATAATCAACAAAAATGTCATACTAACATCCTATGTCAAATACAATAATGAACCGAGTCCATCCCATATCACCTCAAGGTACTGGTCAAAGGTATACAATAGTCTGACCACCTCAATACTGGTAATCCACACATGACCACATAAAATATGCAAGTGGAATGCAAGATGATGTACAATCAAATGCAGCAAGCATAGCTCAAACAAATGCAACATCCAACAATCATATATATAGACTCTATCAATATATATTCTCATCAAACTCAACTATATATATATATAACGCCATCTACCACGGCAATGCAAATGCATGGTCATGCCTACACACCCTACTTGGTACCACAATCCCAGTGTGGCCTAGGTGGCACGACATGACAATTGTCCCAACTCAATAACAACCACCGCTCTCGAGTGGTCGAGTGGGCAGTATGAACAAGTAGCATATAAGAATAAAGAGCTAGCTACACAATGGGGGTCCCTGCTGCTGGCCACTCCGACTATCACTACCCATGAGTGGTCGAGTGCCACGCACCTAGGACAACTGCACGCTACTCCAACAACCACTGTCAATAGTGGGGCGAGTGCGACACAACAAATGCTCTGCCCTCACACCAGTTACTCCTCCACGAGTAACCTGGGAGGTAGGATGACTGACGACCCTCTCAACCACAAGGGAGACCAAGTTGCCAGCATGCATGTAAATGACATGAATGTACAGTCACACATACATACATCCACCACAGACTCTCTATCCTATAGAGAGTCATACTCAATTGATCATAACACTCTCTATCATGCAGAGAGTCATACTCGACTGATCAACACACTCTTTATTCTGTAGAGAGTCATACTCAACTGATCATAATACTCTCTATCCCGCAGAGAGTCATACTCGACTAATCAACACTCTCTCTATCCTGCAGAGAGTCATACTCAATTAATCACAACCAAACTAGGACCACCGGTCCGTAGCAACACACTATCCACAATCCACATTACCATACCTAAACACATGATCCGAAATGGATACGTGATCCATAACCATCATACCATATAAGGAATGTAATACGACAATCAACTCTACATCTAGGTCATCACCCATCCCCTGGATGAATTGTCTAAATTGCACAATTCGATTTTACAACCAAATTTAGCTATGTACACATAGGTAAACCACTACAGGTCCACTTACCATAACATCTATAATTCATAACAAAGATGAATGAATAGATACCAACAATAACAGAGCATTTAAGTGCAAAGGTAAGTATCAAGCAATAGAAAAACTAGAGTAGAGTCAAGGTCAAAGTGACAATAATATGAAATCATATACATCAGGGTTTAGCTAGTACCTGACCAGGGTAGGAAATATTACCACCTGATACAAAGACTTATCTGAGTATCTCCACATCCAAAAGACCGTCCTGAACCTAGGTCCTGCAATTAGCATACAACTAGATTATGCTATCAATTCCAATTTAGGATCAAATCCTTATCCTACATCAACTTCGTATCTCGATCAACTAACTGAATAGTTTCTTCTATTAGCTCTTAATCACATTACCAAACTATCAATTTAATCATAGCTAATCAAGCTAACTAAATAACATCTCAATCTATAGTTAAAGTAACAATTCATAGTATTTACCTAGTTTCAAATCCATAATAAGAGCTTCTTGATCCATAGTAGAAAATCAGCTCTGTACCATCCAATCTATATCAACCAAGCCGAAACACCACCCACAAGATTACTATAAGTATAATCTCATATTCATAATATTCAAACCAAAACTTACATGGCCCCAAACCAATCATCCATAGTCCATCTGAAAAATTCAATCCATAATTGCACGCAACCAACCTACAACATTTAGCCCGTCCACAAACAATTTAACATACCACCCTGCCATAACAAAACAAGATTTGATTGCAATAATCATAACCCATCCCAATCTACTTACTAAGAATCCAAGATCGCAACTGGGTGAAAAGAAATAAGCCACCAAATGGCCAATTCACAGCTCCCACAACAGTACACAAAGCATCACCACAGAACCCCTCCAATTTAATAACACCCATCTCCTTCACCAGATTGTTGGCAATACAACTGGGTACGCTGCAGAGGAAGATGAGGATAGAGGCAGATATGAGCTTCCCAATCGATTCGAGCAACAACGAAAAGTGACATTGGCCTCATGTCGATCGGCTGTGATGTGCGAGCAAGAAGACCAACAAAGACTGATGCATCTCGCCGATGAAACAGGCGACGACAACAACAATCAACTGAGCATGGAGACACTGACCACGATTGATGTTGTCCATGAAGCAAGGCATATGACACCGACCAATGGAATTGCAATTGCAATGGGAAGTGATGGCGATCGATCAAGCACAAGGGAAGATCAGCTGTCGGGGTTGCCCATAGTGGTCGGAGGCATGTCATCAATGACTCGAGTAGAGGTAGTGACGGAGATCTAGGGAGATGGTGATGGGGCAGCGACCACTGGATGAAGGAAACGACAACGGTCGGCCTGCACTACGTACTCTCAGTGGAGATCAGCGGCGATGGCCTAGCTCAGGGTACCGACGATGGTGGCAAGTTGTTGCTGTCGGGATCAGAGGAAAAAGGAAGGAAACACGAGAGATCAAGAACGAGAAAGGGTGGTGTCTTGAGCTTGCGTCGTTCAACAACCGCTCGGGTGGATATCTCTGGCGACCAAAATGACAACGATGTTTGTTGCTATCAGACCGATCGAAGAAGGGGTCGACGTCGATCCAACTGGGGCAAAGATCAGGTGGAAGAAGAAGAGGGATCGGGGGATTGAGGAGTCGCACGGTGAAGGAAAACAGAGGAAGGGAAAAATAATCGGGATAGGGATTTGATTTTAAGTCGGTTATTTATATAGGTAATTAAACCTTATGTTTAATTAATTAAACCTTAATCACCCTCATTAATCTAATGATCCCTAATAGCCTTTGAAATTCTCTTAAGAATCATATTTAAATTTAGGAAACTCTATAGAATTTTTGAAAAACATTCTATAGTGTAATTTCTGAATTAATCATTTTTTTCGGTATCTTATAGACTTGCTGCTCTAGAAGTTTTCTCAGTTAATCCCAACGTGGATATTGATAGAGGCAGGGCTCGTTGGTTTTGCTTATGGTTTCGACATATTCGAAAGAATATCGAAGGTATAACTTCTCCTTCTCCTTTTGTGTGTTTACATGTGATTATGCCAAAGCAAATTTTCCTGCCCCCAGGGGATGTCTGGAATGAAGTAAAATTTATTTTATTCTCTTTATTCCACTGCGCATGATCCCGGAATCTCCAACAAAACCTTGGTAGGCTTTTTGATATATGCCAAAGGGGGGAGAAGTGAGGTTTAAGTTAGGTCAACCATCACTATGCTTTGGCATTGGAAGAGTTAAGTTGGGTTATTATTAGCCTAACTTAAAGTTATTGTTAAACATAAAAAATGGAGAGATTGTTGGTGCAATAAGCCCCGGATCAATGTTGATCAAACTCGAGTGGAACTCGAGTTGTGTTTTGATGTTTGACAATGGGTTTAACCATTGTTTAACTATATAGTTTGATCATATGTTGACTATATGACTAGTGGATGATTGGGATATCCAAATTCATATGGAGGAGATTATTTGGGGGAGATTGTTGGAGCAATCAACCTCGGAAGTCCAAGTTTGGGTACTTGGCAATTAAAAGTACAAGTCATGGGTACTTGGCAAAGGGAAAGTCCAAGAATATAGTTTTGGCAGCATAAAGTCCAAGAATATAGTCTTGATGGTGTAAGTCCAAATGGATATTAGCAAGGAAGTCCAAGCATTGAGGCTTGGCAATGGGAAAGTCCAAGGGTGAGGTTTTGGCAGCGTAAAGTCCAAGCATGTGGTCTTGGCAGCTTAAGTCCAAATAAATCTTGGCAAAGGACTCGGTTAGCATGACATAGTCGATGGAAGCACCTGAAAACTAACGTGAAGGATAAAGAGTCGCGAACTCAAGGGATCTGAAAGACGTGAGATTGATAGAGGTGGCTAAAAGGCTTAGGTCTAGGCTAAAGGTGGTTAATCAAGTATGAGAGGATCATACTTGAGTTAAATCTCATATTTGAAGTTTACCAGTCCACTGGGGTTATGGACGAGTTGACTGACCGAGTGTTTGACACTCGGAAGCCTAATCAACTTGGAGTAGTCGATTGGAATTATGACCAGTCGACTCATCTAGGAGTCGACTGAGGCTCGACTGAGGCTATGATAGTCGACTGATATCACTGTAGCAGTCCACAGATTATTGCGTAGCTGATTGGCCAATCAACTACTGGACAACAGTTGACTGTTGTCCAGGATACTCGACTGTTGATGTGTCTGTTGGGAAGATTCCAAGGTGGATGGAATCGTTGTGAGACAACAGATAGGTGAGCAGTCAATTGGTGCCTTTGGACAATCGACTACTATATGTGAAATCAGCCTGATGCAGGTTATAAATGGAGTAGCTTGTGGAGGATTTTGGCCAAGATTTTTGGAGCAATTTTGAAGGGAAAGTGATGTTGCATTCCATACCTTCAAGAGCAATCCAAAGCAATCAACAAACAATCAAGTTTTTATAAAGTGTTCTTTACTTTTATTTTTTGCTTCATCCTTGTATTTGCTTGCATCTTCTTGTTTATTGTTGTAAACATTTATTGTATGAGGTTTCTCTACCTCCAGTGTTATACCGAGAAGTAGAAGTGTGATAGTGGTGGTGTGCATCACTAGAGCTCAATTAGAGCTCACCCCATGGAGTAGGAACCCTAGTTCCGACCACATAAAATACTCTTGTTGTGTGTGCGCTTGTTTTTATTCTTGTTGTGCATTTCTATTGTTGTATATTCTTTTGCATACTAACAAGCTTTGTAGATGAGCATACGAACGGGCGAAATTGAAATCGTGATTCACCCCCCTCTAGCATGATGTCATCAACCCTACATTAAATTGTGAAAATTTTTATTATTCTCGTCTCTTATCCTTATGAGTTCCTCTAAGAAATAACGGTGATTTCTCTTTACTTCTTCGTGGTTCATCCTACTACAAAATTCTTTGACATATGGTGAGTTTAAAGAGTTAGAAAAATTAACCTAAATTTTCTCATCTTCGACTTCAAAAGATAACCTTTGATTCTTGACATCAATCATGGTTCGAGAGCTAAAAGGGTCACCCTAGGACAATGGGATTTTCAAAATTTTCTTCCATATCCAGGATAAGAAAATCAGTGGGTAGTATAAAGTTTTCAATTTCTACTGGGATGTCTTCTAAAAGGCCTGGAGATGTTTTAGTGAATGATATGTAAATCTTAAGGTTACATTCGTGGGTTTTAATCCACTCGACCTCAAATATTCATAAAATACAGATGGTAGAAGATTTATACTAGACCCTAAGTCGCATAAAGCAAAATCAAAATTAATTCCATAGATTGTATAGGGAATTGAAAAGTCACCTGGTTCTTTGAGTTTCGAAGCATATTTATCTTGAATTACTAGGTTGTTTTCTTTCATTGAGATGACGACTTCACAATCTTGAGTTGCTTTTTTATTCCGTTCTTCCAAGCTATGGTATTCTTCAGTAAGTATTGTATTGCAATGTTCTACTAGATTTGCTTCAACCATTGTAGGGAATCTTCCTGGTATTCTTGAAGATGAGCTCGTTACCTGTGCAATTTGAGTTTCTAACAATTTAGTATAGCTAGATAAATTATTGATCTTACTTACTAGTTGTTGGAGTGCTTCCGTCATTTCTTTATTTGTCGGTTTGATTATCTCATGTGTTGAAAAAATTCGTTGTTTATAATAGTCTAAACTTCAATGAATTTTTCCATCAATAACTCCAATGATGACTTTTGCTTACACTAGGGACCTGAAGATTGTTCCAAAGTGTTATATCCATATTGGGGTTGATTGTTCCAGTACGAAAAATTTGGATGGTTCCTCTAGCCTAGATTTTAAGTGTTGGAGTAAAGGTTGTTCATAGGTCGCTGGTTGAAATTGTTTAATGCGTCGACTTGTTCGATGGATGTTCTCGAAGATGGGGTAAGTCTTATTTGGCAATTTTGAGTCGCATGTCCTGAAACACCACATATCTCAACAGAAATATTAGTAGAATTGACAACATTCATATTAAAGTGTTCAAATTTGTGAGACAGTGCATTTAATTTTGTAGTGAGTAAATCTATATCACTTACCTCATACTTACCTGGGTGAGAGTAGATACTTCTTTTTTGGTTGCTCACTAGTGGTGGTTAAGTGCGACACTTTCGATAATATCAAAGGCTTTGTCCAGTGTTTTATTCATGAGGGCTCTTCCCGCAGTTGAATCTAGAGAAACTTTGGTAGGATAGGAGATACCATTATAAAAGGTATGAATAATAAGTCATCTCTCCAATCCGTGATGTGGGCATTACTGCAATAGCCCTTTGAATCTATCCCAAGCTTCAAAAAGTGATTCTCTGTCTTTTTACATGAAGTTTGTGATTTGATGGCGGAGATTTGCTATTTTGCTCGGGGGAAAATATTTATCTAGAAATTTTTGTTCTAGCTAATCCCATGTCGTAATGCAATCCGTAGGAAGAGAATGCAACCATGCCCTTTCTTTGTCCCGTAAAGAGAAGGGAAAAAATTGTAGTCTAATCGCATTTGCAGAGGCCCCATTAACTTTTAAAGTTTTGCAGAATTCTAATAATACCTCTAAATATAGGTTAGGATCCTCCGATGGTATTCCTTCGAAATGGTGCTACTGAATCATGGATAGAAGTATGGGTTTCAGATTAAAATTATTGGCTTCTATTAGAGGTCTTCGGATGCTTGATCATAGCCTGTTGGTGCAGGGGCACTAGATAATCGAACCTATATTTTGATTATGGCAAAGACACAAAGTTAAGCTTATATCATTATCTCACGAGTTGAATCAAGTTTGCAAGGATGTTAAGCTAAGCTGAAGGTCGGCGACACTCGGAGGTTCTCATGTTGAGAAACCGTGGTTGTCGGGCGACACCGGGAGGACTTCGGAGAGAGCCGAAGAAATCAGGTGGAGACCAGAAGCAAAGCTACAAAGGTAAAACTTAAGGTAAGCTCATGTGTGTGAGTGAATGCAAGGTCGAGTCCTCCGTATGGGGACATCCTTAGGCGATGATTCAACTAAGACTTCCTATGGAAGGTCTAAGTCGAGATCGGACGGTAAGTGGCCATCGAACTCACTCTTACTTATATGATTTCGAGCTAACTTTTTATTGTAATCGAAAACCCTAGCCAACAATCGATTGATGGCTTATAGCAGTCGACTGCTGTTCAAATTTCAACTTCGAGGAGAGTCAAAATCTCATCCCCTTATCTTAGGGTGAGGTGGCCTTTGAAGATAAAACTTGAGCTCAACGTTTAGGGTTCTTAAAGGCTATAAAAGAAGGAGTGTTCTTCACCATTTTCATCATTCCAAGTGCTCTCAAGTGCTCCTGCAATGCTGCGACTCTCAACAACTCTACGATGACGTCTTTGTCACAAAGTTGTTTATTCAGTGTATTGTATTTAAATTTATATTTTTGAGCTTTTATCGTAACAAGGAGAGAGGGGTTTGTCTCTCTACCTCGAGTTTTCTCGTATCCTTGTAATCGTCAACTCCTACCTCCAACGAGAAGGAGTGTTTTAGTGAATTGCCCTTCGTACGTGGTCTCAGACCACTAGGGCCTTGGATTAGCAGCCGGTAGGCTGTTAACCAAGTAAAAAACAAAGTTGTGTTCTTTTATTCTTCCACTGTGCACTTACTTTTACGTGTGTTTTAATTGAATGAAAAGAAAGATTCTTGTGCGCTATTCACCCCCTCTAGCGCTCATTCCGATCCAACATAGCCCCTTTATGCTTGGCACAACATAGTCGTGTAAAGGTTTGTTTTCTTCATTTGTCGCCATTTTCAACGTTGGAGTTTCTTCTAGTCGCTTTAGTAGTCTTCATCTAGCGAGGAGAGTTCTTTCAATTTCAGGATCTAGCTCCATCAACTCCCCAGTAGACCTATGCATACAACAAGAAGAGTGACTCTAATGAAAGTAAGTGTGGTAGATGAAATAAATGAAGTAAAATAAAAAATAGAAAATAGAAAATAAATAAAAATATAGATTAGTCTAATTGCAATCAAATTGATATTGACACAATCTCTAGCAACGACGTCAAAGACTTGATATGTGCAAACCACAAGCGCACGGTCATCATCAAGTAATAAATTATCGATCCCACAAAGATTGGTAAGTAGCAGATTAATGGAAGGAAAGATTATCTAGAATAATAAATATTAGAATGGTGGTTGAATAAGGAAGGAAAGTAGGCAATCAAGAAATGATTATACGACGAAATTACGAAGCAACCTTAAGACTTCGATTTCACTACAATGTCTATTGTCTTGGCAGTTCTCTATTATATCAATGTGTATTCATGAAGGAAATTTATCTAAAGTTATCGAATGTCTCTTCCGAGATCAATCCGATGTATTCACCTAACTTGGGTTCTACTTTCATAGTGTTAGTTTTTAGAAAGAACTTGTTCACAATATGAGCACCTATCATGAGAACCCCAGCAGATCCATTCGAGAACTACCACTTATTACTTATAGGAATCGAGGTTAGATAAATTATTATGCTCTAGGATAAGTTATGAAACTCTCGAGAGGTCCTAATAGCTTTTGAGGTATTCACGCAGAGTTGACCTTGTTTACAATATGGGTACTTGTCACGAGCACCCTAGCGAATCAATCTAGGTGAAGAACCTCAATTGTTATAGCTTCCCACGATTAGTTTAAATCCTTGAGAGATCCTAATAGTTTTCGAGGTTTTTATGCATAGTTGACCTTGTTCACAATATGGGTACTTGTGATGAGCACCTCAGTGGATCAATCTAGGTGAAAGCCCTTAATTGCTATAGCTCCTCACGATTAGTTTTACAAAATCGGGATTAGAAAACCCAAAAGCATACGAATAGGTGATCAGTCAACTCGTAAGATAAATCATACGTACCGTAAAACTAATTCAAGAAGTTCACAATCGATAAATAACATAGTTATAACAATCCATGATGAATATACAAAGAAAGTCCAGAAAAACATCTAACAAAACTAAGAAAGAGAAAAGAAGGGAAAACGGGTTTATCGTCATCGGTTGAAGTCTTCCTCCTGCTTGGGGCTCCTTCTCCACGGCTTCGTAATTCACCCTAGGATGCTCCTTAACGACTTCCTTGATGCTAAGAGTTAGGATATCCATAATGTCTTTCTTCTTGGCTCTGGGGTCTTTTTATAGCTTTTTCTGGGCGAAAAATTTATTAACCGCAGCATGGTGGTGCCATTTGGCACGACCAGGGTGTGCTAAAGGCTGGAACGACTCGGCACACCCATGATTTGGTGTGTTGATCAGGCTAGGCACAACCATGCCATTTGGCACGACCAGGGTGTGTCAGCCTCTGTGTTACTCCTTTTTCATGTGTTCTTGTAAGGAAAACTCATAATCGTAGTTATCTAAACTATAAAGATAAAAGGAAAGTAAATGTTGTTGGATTGAAAGTGTCGCTAGACGGGGGGTGAATGGCGAGCGTAAAATCTTTTCATCTTTTTGTTCGTTCGTTCGATTAAAACACAAAGATGCACAGAGGAAAAAAATAACATAAGCTTATTTTTACTTGGTTCACAACCCAATGGTTGCTAATCCAAGGCCCTGCGATCCTTGACCGCATACGAAGGGGCAATCCACTATAGATTCTCCTCCTCGTTGGAGGTAGGAGACAACGATCACAAAACTTGCAAGCACGAGGATGAGGCAACAAGCCTACCTCACCTCGTTATGATTAAAACCACGAATACAATAACTAAATAGAAACAAACTTGCTACTGCCGACAAAGAACTTGTAAGCTTGGTGTTGCATCAGCGTTATGACTGCGTTAGAGTTTTAGCATTGTAGGAGCACTTAAGAATAAGATTGATGATATTTGGGTTGGAGTCCTCCCCTTCTTTTATAAACTTGTGCCTTAGAATAAGTCTAGATGCAGATCCTCAACTTTTGGAACTTATCAGGAGGTGGCACCTTATCTTATCACGAAGTGGCAGCGTCAAACGTTATCCTTTTTGACCTAGTGCACAAGGCTAATTCGTTGCCATCAATCGGTGATTCCTTTATCGATCGGTGATGTGCGTCGACTACTACCGCCACTTTCTGCGAAAGAGTTAGCACAGAAAATGGTAAATGCGATAATTTCTTACCATCCGATCTCGACCTAGACCTTCCACTGAAAGTCTTAGCCGGATCTCCGTCTACGGTCATCCTCGTACAGAGGATACGACCTTACCATCTCTCTTCGCACTCGTTCTTACCTCTGGTCCTTTATGACCTGTCGCTTTGCTTCTGGTCTTCACCTGGATTCTTCGACTCCCACGAAGTTCTCCCGGTGTCGCCAGACCACTACTATTTCCCAACTCAGGATTCTCTGGGTGTCGCTGACCTTCAGCTTAGCTTAATCATTTTCTGCACACTTAATTCAGCTCATGAGATAATAATATGACCATAACATGGATCTTTGCCATAATCAAAGCCTATGTTCGATTATCTGGTGCCCCTGCACCAACAAATGTAAGGTTTTATGCATGATATGTGGATGAAATGCTAGAAAAACATGGTGAATAAACCTTAAAGTATATGCATGATTCACGCTCATCACTTTACCTTTTGAAAAGATTATATACTTAACATACAATAAAGTCCTTTAGAAATTAAAGTGTATGTAAAGATAATAAAAAAGATTTTTTATGGAAAAAAAATCAAAATAATTTTAATAGTTATAATATGAATGAATACTAAAATATATAATTTAAATATTTGAAAATAAATAATTTATTTTTAAGGATTTAATAAGAATATTTTGATGGGTTACTTTCAACATTATTTTTTTCTGAAAATTGTTGTAAGAATAATTTTAAAAAAATGTTAAAGAAATTTGAACTTTCAAAATATTTTCAACAACACAAATAGACTAGAAACAAATTTTAAAATATTATCAATTGTCAATATAATATTTTTCAAATCATGATTTTTTAAATATATATATTTTTAAAACTCCTATAAATACTAATCTTTCGATTAGAACCTCTGTTAGGGCAATCTCTTGCCATGATAAGGTTTTGATGTGTGTGGCAAAGGGTTTAAGTTAGTGTGTTATGTTGATTTGATATGTGCGTTGAAGTCGTGTAGGACTTAGTAATTCGCACATGGAGTCGTGGCGAGTTTCACATCTCATGACTCGTGTCTTGAGTCGGTGAAGGATAGCTTTGCGGAAGCCGTGCGCTTGGAGTATCCGAGGGACCGCCGGACGAGAAGCTTGGAGTGAAGCCGGAGGAAGTAGACTTCGAGGCAAGAGACGCGAAGGAGCATTGCAGAGCCATGCGCCTGATGCTGCCGAGGGACGTGGCCGAGAACGAAGAGAACTTCGAAGGCGAGGGACTCCGAGAGATGAGAGTGAGCGAATGTAACCCGAGAAGGGGTAGCTCTTAGGTGAAACTTGGCCATTTGGCCAAGTGTCGGATGGGTTTTCGACACGATCATTGCTAGGAATAACGATCGGTGATCTGAGTCGATGGTTTGATCGACTGGTATAATACTAGTTTAGTGCTTGGCGATCGCGCCATGGGTGTGATCGGCGATGTCGACAGCGGTCGGTGATCCGATCGATGGCACGCGGGCACAGAATGGAGTCGACTCAGTTGAGCACTCGACTGATCGAGCATCAGTCGATTGATGGTAGGATAAGTCAACTGATGCTAGTACCGTTGGATGGTATCCAACGTGGAAAGCGGCCGTTATTGGGCAACGGCTACAGGACGATCACGATCGAGGGCATCAGATCGATCCTGTGTCAACGGGAAGAAACCCTCTTCCTCTATAAAAAGGAAGGGGATGGGGCTTTGGGAGGTTAATTCTTGAACGCCCAACTACTCCCAAAGTGCCCTAAACGATTTCCCACTCTTCTACTTGCTCTAATATTCATTCCATTGTAGAAGAGTGATCTTTGTGTAAAAGAGGTTACCTCCACCTAGCTTTGTGCAAAGGAGAGATCTAGTGGATAGATTGCGGAGTGATTCACCGTGGACGAATCGGACTGTGGATTAGCGGCGTAGCCGTGAACCACGTTACATCTCGTGTTTGTATTGCTTGTCTATCTTTTGTGTTGTCTTTATTTGTATTTGTATATTCCGCTTGCGCTAATGTTTTGTAGACGAATAAAATACGACATCAAACGAACGAGGGCTATTCACCCCCCTCTAGCCGGCCAACCGATCTCCCAACAAGTGGTATCAGAGCAAGGTTGCTTGTCACCGGACTAACCGCCGCAACAAGCTCTACATCTCAAATGGTCGGCTCAAACATTCACCCACCGAAGTTCGACAGCGAATTCTCTTGGTGGAAAAAGAGAATGGAGGTATTCTTCGAAACCGACTTTGAAATTCTATTAATAATGGAAAACGGTTTCGAGTTGCCTAGGAACGAAAATGGGGAGCCATTGGAGAAATCAAGGTGGAGCAAGAGGCAAAGAGAAGAATATTTGGCAAATTCAAAGGCCAAGCACCACCTATACAATGTACTCCCCCAACAAGAAGTCAATAGGATAGGGGAATGTTCTAGTGCTAAGGGAATGTGGGAGAAGCTAGTTGAACTTCATGAAGGCACTTCGGAAGCCAAGCTAGCAAGAAGGGATCTCCTCCGCTCCCAACTATCAAATATTAAGCTTGAAAAGGGAGAAAAGGTAACTTCCCTACATTCTATATTTAAAGAAATATTAATTGGGCTAACAAGTGTAGGAGAAAAGCTCTCCAACCGGGATATGGTAATGAAGGCCATAGATGCCTTTCCCCGGTCCTCAAGATGGAGCTCCATGGTGGATTCGTTTTACATCTCCAAGAACTTGGAAGTAAGTACCTTGGAGGAATTTTTCTCAACAATGGAGCTCCACGAAACTAGGCTTGAAGGAATACAAGAAGAGCCTAGAATTCAACCCTCAAGAGGAGTAGCCTTGATGGCAAATAAGGAGAAGAAGAAGATAGAGATCCCCTCCTCCGATGATGAAGCCTCTACCTCTTCCATGGATAGCACGGAAGAAGCCTACATGGTAAGGAAGGTAAGGCGTGCATTTAAGAATTTTAGATTTGATAAATCTCATGATAGGAATAGAAGACCAAGGGGAAAGATCATATGCTACAATTGCCAAGGGTAGGGACACATAAGGGACAATTGTCCCCTCCTAAACAAGAGCAAAGAGGAAAGGAAAAAGAAGGAAGAAAAGAAGAAGAAGAAGGGGAGAAAGAAGAAAAAGGAAGAAGAAAAGAAGGCCAAGGAAAGAGGAAAAGCCATGGCTCTCAAAGCAAAGACATGGGATGACCTTGCTTCCTCATCCTCATCCGAAGAAGAAGAGCATGTCTATTCCAACCTAGCACTAATGGCTCTTCATGACTCGGATTGCTCCTCCTCCTCCTCAAATGAAGAATCAAGCTCAAGTGGAGAGAGCTCAAGTGAAGGGGGAGCTTCTACATCCTCCTCATCCGAAGAAGAAGAAGAAGACATGGAAACTATGGTAACGAATGCCTCTCCTAAGAAAATAGTTTCCATAATTTCTAGTTTAACTAGGGACTTATTTGGAATGAAAAAGAAAAATAAAAGCATGCTTGATCAAATTAAGGCATTAGAAAATAAGCTAGAAAATGCATGCTTAAATAATAATGATATTTCTTCTAGCTTAAATGATGCATGTTCACATGACTATATGCCTTTGGATGTTAATGATGCATGCATAGAGGAAAATAGGGCTTTAAGGGAAAAGGTAGACTATTTGACAAAAGCCCTAGAGAAATTCACTATTGGCTCCAACACATTGAACATGATTATAGGGAGCCAAAGGGCAAGCTTCAACAAAAAGTGCCTAGGATACAAAGAAAAGAAAAATGAAAAGGCCTATAAATGCCTAATTCCTAGGGGACAAGATAAGAAGAAAGTAATAGCTAGGAAATGGATCCCCAAGGAATACTTAGTGAACCCAATAGGAAAAAACTTATTTTGGGTTCCAAAATCCATCCTTAAGGGTTAGGAAAACCCTAGGGTAGTCAACCATATGGAATTGACCTATATCATATTTTGGTTGACTTAGGATGGCGGGACAATATTTTTAGAATAGTGTTGGGTGATGATAACGTGCCCATAAATAGATAATAATGCTTAAATCATGATGATTAATGTAATTGCTATGTATGTTTGAAATCATAATTTATGATTTTAATATTTGGCACGTAATCATGAGAAATAGGGTTGAATCATGCTTTAGGTGATACTTTGTTTATTATCATCATATAATACCTAATGCATGATTATTATTTAATGAATACATGTATTTCATGATCATAATGTGAAATTAATTCATATATGTCATTATGATCATGTAGGTTGTTGGGTTGATACTTAACCATGATAGAATTGCATGAATACAAGGGTTAAGTATATACAAATACCCCCTAGGATGCATCTCACACTCACTATAGGCTAACTTGATTGCAAACTTAGCATGGGTGAGATGTTAGGATGATACAAATGTCCACTAGTGCCTATAGCATTTAGATGGTCATTTAAAGTATCAAAATAGCAATAATAGACTAATCATGGGGAAGGCTTATGTTTAATTCATAGACATATTGCCCAAAGATCATGGTTGGATATTTCATATGTTTTCAAAACAATTTCTTAATCTAAAATCTATGTATTCATGTTTTGAAACAATTCAAAGCAAGACTAGGTGTTAAAATGGATACTCTTATGATCAAAAACCTAGTAGTTTTTAAAGCTTTTGGATTTTTGGAAAATACGTGGGAATATAATGCTTTTTCATGAAAATCTATTTTTCACTGATAGATATACTTAAAAGAAATGTGTTCCCCAAATTTCATGATTTTTTGAATTTTCTGGAATTTTTAACGCATTTCTGAAATTCGGTCCAAATCGAAATCCACGAAAATCATGTACCCGATCGACGTATCCGAACGATCGTGATGACCTGAATATCAGACCAGTAAAGGATGAATTCCGACTTTAAATCAACTTGTGGTATTTTCTTTCTATTAGACTTGATGCCATGTGTTTTTAACTTAGTGTTAATCTTTTTGATGGTGTCAAAGGGGGAGAAATAATTATGTTTAAGTAAATTGTGATAGGGGGAGAAAATTTGTATGAGGAGTTTCATGGGTTAAGGGGGAGTTGCATGTTGCTATATCATGTTTATGTTTACATGCTTTCTTTCCTTTAAAATTTATATCAAATATTTTTACCTAACTTAAACGGATTGCCACACATCAAAAAGGGGGAGATTGTTAGGGCAATCTCATGCCATGATAAGGTTTTGATGTGTGTGGCAAAGGGTTTAAGTTAGTGTGTTATGTTGATTTGATATGTGCGTTGAAGTCGTGCAGGACTTAGTAATTCGCACATGGAGCCGTGGAGAGTTTCACATCTCATGACTCGTGTCTTGAGTCGGTGAAGGATAGCTTTGCGGAAGTCGTGCGCTTGGAGCATCCGAGGGACCGCCGGACGAGAAGCTTGGAGTGAAGCCGGAGGAAGTAGACTTCGAGGCAAGAGACGCGAAGGAGCATTGCAGAGCCGTGCGCCTGATGCTGCCGAGGGACGTGGCTTAGAACGAAGAGAACTTCGAAGGCGAGGGACTCCGAGAGATGAGAGTGAGCGAATGTAACCCGGGAAGGGGTAGCTCTTAGGTGAAACTTGGCCATTTGGCCAAGTGTCGGATGGGTTTTCGACACCACCGACTCCCAAGGAATAGCGATGACCGATCCGAGTCGATGGGTCGATCGATCGGTATAATACGATTTAGTGCTTGGCGATCCGCATATGGATCGGCAATGATCGACAATGAATAGTCGCGCCAGGAATGGCGTGATCGATGGCACTATGCACGTACGCACGGAGAATGGAGTCGACTTCGATTGAGCACACAATCGATCAGTATCGATCGATCGATGGTAGGATCGGTCGATCGATGCCGCATCGATTGGATGGTATCCAACATGGAAAGCGATCGTTATTGGGCAGCGGACAGACCACCGATCGATCGAGGCATCGATCCGATCCTGTGTCAACGGGAAGAAACCCTCTTCCTCTATAAAAAGGAAGGGGATGGGGCTTTGCGAGGTTAATGCTTGAACGCCCAACTACTCCCAAAGTGCCCTAAACGATTTCCCACTCTTCTACTTGCTCTAATCTTCATTCCATTGTAGAAGAGTGATCTTTGTGTAAAAGAGGTTACCTCCACCTAGCTTTGTGCAAAGGAGAGATCTAGTGGATAGATTGCGGAGTGATTCACCATGGACGAATCGGACCGTGGATTAGCGGCGTAGCCGTGAACCACGTTACATCTCGTGTTTGTATTGCTTGTCTATCTTTTGTGTTGTGTTTATTTGTATTTGTATATTCCTCTTGCGCTAACGTTTTGTAGACAAATAAAATACGACATCAAACAAACGAGGGCTATTCACCCCCCTCTAGCCGGCCAACCGATCTCCCAACAACCTCCTCCTTAATCTGACATACATATAGGACATCATTGTTAACCAGAAGAAAGACTTTTCTAAATGTCTAGAGGGTTTAAAATTGACGTAAAGATCTGGTAGTTTAGTACTGATCAACCAATCAATATTTTAATGAAATATAGAATTTTAAAAATTACATATAATTACACACAACAACAATCAAAAAGTAGTTTTAAGAAACTATATATTTATAGATTTTGAAAGTGTTTCCAAAAATACTTTCAATTTGTTTATCCTTAACATCTCACTCATTCTATGTATCTCAATACAAACAAAACATATTAAACTTATGAGTATTGAGATATAATTTTCAAATAAGAAGATTTTTGGCCATGGGTTAGATTTGAGTTTGGCCTTCAGTCAATTAAGTGAACATTTCCAAAGTTAGCTTCCATGTCATGGCGAGGCACAGGGGCCTTCTTAATCAGATCAACGACCACTTCCTTAGACAAAGCTAGGTTAAGAAATTATACATTTAGTTAACTTAATAAAAAAAACCCTAGTCTAACTAGTTTAGAATTTGGTGAAGTAGCTTCAGTTAGTTTAACTTAGCTAAATGCACCAAGCCAGATACTCCCTATCCAACTCGAATACATTTGACTAAGTTTTTCTAACGTACTATCATCTCACCATGTCCTGATACTATGTGTAGGAATGTTAGTGACCACTAGAGGGGGTGAATAGCGCATTCATCGCTTGATGGATTTTGATCGTGCTTGCTACAAAACTTGTTATACGTAGCAAAAATAATAATAACAATAACAAAATAGACAAACACAATCACAACACACAAATATAACAAGGTTCGGAACCTTAGGGTTCCTACTCCACAGGTTGGGCTCGAATGAGCCCTAACGATGCAAAACACCACTAATAATCAATACACTCCTCAGAACAATCCGGAGGTGGAGGAAACCTCTTACGACAGTTCTTACAACAATAAGAAACAAATATAAGATAATACAAGTAAAGAAAACTTTACACAATGTGAACTTGAGTGCTTGCTTTTGGTTGCTTGAGAAGAGCCTTGAAGATCTAGATTGCAGCAGCAAATTCCCTCCAAATCGCCTCAAAGAACCATGCCAAAATCCTTCTCCACGAGCTTCTTTTAAAGCTTCACCTCGGGCTGGATTCCCCCTAGCTTTCGACTGATCGTGACCATCAGTCGACGGCTCCTGTAGCCGTTGTGACACAATGACTCGATCCATGTTGGATAAGTTCCAATAGATACACTGGCAATCGACTGCCATAACCCATCAGTCGACTGACCAGTCTACTACCGAGCATTCTGCTTCCATAACCTCAACCAGTAGTGGACTGTCATCCATGGCAATCGACTGCTCAAGCCATTAGTCGACTGCCTAATACTGGCAGTCGACTGCCAGGCCATTTCTTGCAGTCGAACACCAGTCGACTCTGAGCAGTTCGATTGGCCATAATCCCAGTTGACTACTAAGAGTCAAATTAGTTGCCAAGAATCAAAACACTTGACCAATCGACTGGTCCAAAGCCCCAGTCGACTGATAACCTCAACCATGAGGTTTAACCCCAAGTATGATGACCTCATACTTGCTAGACCACCCTTAGTCAAGACCTAAGCCTTCTAGCCCTCTCCATCAGCCTCACGCTTATCGGATCCCTCCAAGTCATCCATGACTTGTTCATCTATACGCTAGCCTTCAGGTGCTTCCATCAGCTATTGTCATGCTAAGCTGGTCTATACCGCCAAGGCACATTGGGCTTATGCTACCAAGACTACTGCTTGGACTTTACGTAGCCAACCATTGGACTTATGCTGCCAAAACTCTCGCTTGGACTTTACGCCGTCAATATTAACCCGTGGACTTTCCTTGCCAACCCATGTTAGACTTTCCAATTGCTAAGACTCAAGCATGGACTTTCCCTTGCCAAGACCCATGCTTGGACTTTCCCATTGTCAAATGTCCCACTTTGACTTTCCATGTCAAGTACCCATGATTTAGACTTTCCATTGCCAAGTACTCAAGACTGAGACTTTCCCATTGCAAAGACTCATGCTTGGACTTCCCATGATAATCACATTGTCATATATTTTGTCGAACATCAAAATACCGCTCGAGTCAAACTCGAGTCTGGTCAATCATGACCTGGGTCGATTGCACCAACAATCTCCCCTTTTTTGATGTTTGACAAAAATCACAAACTCCTTTAAGTTAGGCCAACTAACTTAAATCTCCTTACCAATTCTCCCAAATTGGTAATCTCAAATTCTCCCATTGATTTTCCCATCAATTCTTCCCATTTTTGACATACATCAAAAAGGTTCTCCCTAAGGGTGTCAATGTCTCATATCCCAATGAGATCTTACAATCTCCCCCTTGGTCCAAAAACATCTAGGATGCCTTCACTCTTCCTAGTGATAAATCCCATATCACTAAAGAGAGGCTATCCTCAAACTCTTCCAATTTCCAAATTAGACATCTCACATTCTCCCATTTTCCAAAATTCTCCCCCTCATGAGGAAGAACACATCCATCATCCCATGATGGATAACCTCCCCTAAAGGCTTGCTCCCCCTTGACCATTGCACGAACAATGTCCTTAAAGAGTCCCTAAGCCTATAGGAATACTAAACCATCAAAATTAAGGTTAAAAGTTCAACTATGAACTTTCACACACCTTAAACTTGATACACACCCAAATAACTCTCCTAATCAATCCAATGAATTTTTACCTTTTCCAATGCTTTCCAAAGCATATCCTAGGGTTAGGAGCAGTTAGGGTAGCCTAACATAACTGAAATCAGGCTAAACAAACCTTGTTTACTCGAAATCAGGCCTGGCAGTCAACTCTGACAGTCAGCGGTCGATTGCCCTTGATGCCAGTCGACTGCCATAAGCGGCAATCAACTGATTTTTGCAAATGCAGAATTTCAATAATCAAAAATAGAATTTGGAAAATCATAAGTAATTATACATAAATCAAAAAATCATGAAAATTCATAAGTATAATACTTATAACAATCATTATGGGTGAAAAATATTTGAAAAATAAAATACCCATAAAAATAAGAGATTGACACAAAGTTCAAAACCATTGAAAAGTTCAATGTTTTGGCCCTACTTTATATCAACTTTATAAATGATGATTGTTATCAAAAGATAGAATTCACCAGTGTTTTCTAAAATGATTTTAAAATTTTTTTGAAAACCTATATTGGATCATGATCAATGGGCTCAATGCACATGACTTACACATTAGGTTTCCCCATGATCCACCATGGTATAAGATGAGTTTGAGTTCATCTAGATGCAAAAATTATGCACCTTGAACTTAACTCATTTCCTAGCTCTCACATGTGTCTAGGGTGTATCAATACACACACATGTCAATGTGATGTGAGATGTGGGTTTTGTTCATCCTAATCTAAGACCTCATACATTTTCTAAGGAAACATTACTTGATTCCCTTATACATGGGACTTCAAGTCATGTCATAGTCCTTAAATCAATTTTAATTAATGCATTAAATATGATAATGGCATAAATGATAGCATAAATAAAGCAAATGCCAATAATCATGATGTCATGGCATAAAAATAAACCTAAGCATACATGACATTAAAACAAACTAAGCATGATCATGACATATAAATGATAAAAGAGTAAACATGATGTCATGACATATCATATGACAATCAAGGCATGAAAAATAAAATATAAAGGTATATAATGCCTAAATTTTAGTTTTAATTGTCATTTATTATTATTAAGTCCATTTTTCCATAATAATCACTTATCGCCCAAATGTACCAAAAATCTAAAATGGCACACCATACTCTAAGACCTAACGTGTGCCAATTTGATTAGTTTTTCAAACTTCTTAAATGATATTGGCACATCCTAAAATCCTTTAGGATATAAGATCAAACTTATTTCCAAGGTACCCATAACCTTGAAAATGACCTAAAGTGTCACCTTTACCATGGTTAGGTTAACTACCCATCCATTTAATGGTTGATACAACCTAACCCATCTAGTGTGAATCGATCACTCTCCTAGGAACCCAATACATATTGGAGATCCTTGGGTTTACTAGGTATTCCTTAGGGATGACCTCCCTAGATACCCTTCTAATGACCCTCCTAGGCTTGGTAGCCTTGGTCATTGTGGTCTTTCCTAGGTTAACTCTAGGGGTGACTCCCTTTGTAACTTTCTTAGCGGTTTCCCTAGGTTTCTTCGAAACCTTAGAAACTAGGCACACTTTATGGTCAACTCTTGGGATGACTTCCCATGTGACCTTGGTTTTTCTAGACCTAGATTTAGTTTCATAATCAAATGGAACATTGTGGTAAGTAGGCATTACCTTCTTGGACATAGGCTTGTGACCCAAACCATGCCTCCTAGATGGTTCTTGCCTCTTACACCCTAGGTTTTGACTCCTAGATCCTAGAGTTTGACCATTTGACCCTTGCATTTGATTTTGCATTTTATTAAGGGTCTTCTCCATTTTCTCAAGTTTTGATCTCAAAACTTGATTCTCTAACTCCAATTTTTCTATTTTGGTGGGCCCATTGTTTCTTTGATCATTTTTTTCCTTCCTAAACATATGTATAGATTTCTTTGGATTAAAGCCTAGATGGTCTTCTATTTTCCTAATACTTGCCTTAGGTAGAATTTTTTTAGGGACATTGTCCCAAATTTCTCCTTGGTTCTAAAGCTACAACTCTTAGCACCTAAACAATACAATCTATTTCTACTAGCATGTTTTTCATGAGCAATGGCAAGTGAATTAAAAGCATGCTTTTTAGCATTAAAATTAGAAGGTGCATTACTAAATTTTACCTTAGGGTTTGCTTTAGAAGCTCCCCCTACATTTGATGCTCCTTCTTGGACCTTCTTCCTCCCCCTAGGGCATTGACTCCTATTGTAAAATACCATAAATAAATGGAGAAAGAGTAATATTATTATTGGGAGAAATTAAATAAATAAAGCATGGTTGGGGATTTAATTAGACCTAACCTTGCCTTAATTTAAATGGGTTTTAGTGGATCTAGGTTTAGTCTTATAGGGTAAAAACCCAACCCGTTTATTGCAAACTCAACCCGGTTGAGCAAACCCAACCCATTTCTCTTTTATTAAAGTCGAGCGTTAATATCCATTCGGTCGTTTCCTCACCGATGGATTTTCTTCCCCCGAGCATTTTCTTTCTCCTCACTGCTCGACAACTTCTCTGCCTTTTGCCTTCTCTTCTCTTCCGAAAAGCCACGGATGTCGAACACCTCTCGTTCCTTCTCCTCGCAACAAGTGACGGTGACCGGCCTCGACGGAGCCAAAGGATGAGCCGACGGTGAGCGTGCATGGCTGGGAGCTTGGAATCGACAATGTTCAGTTGTAATTTACCCTTGTGATCTCTGCCAGAGCAAGCTCAGAAACTGGTGGTGCTAGGGCAGCAACAAGTTTTTCGACGAACAGAGTCAATTGGGTAGCAAGCAGAGTCATTGGAGTGGGGGATTTCACTGCCGACCATTGCAGTAGCTAGGTAAGGGCCGACCTTCTCCTTACTTTAGACGAGAATGGATTTCCTACTGTGAATTGCCATGGTTGAGCATGGATCTATGTTTGGGCAGTAATCTTGAGCATGGATTTCTCTGAGGAATAGGGGATAGGAGGAGATTGCCATCGGTGGAGTTGCTAGGGCTGGTAAGCTTGTTCTATCTCCTTCTTTTTCCTTGCTATTGTGAATCTTTGTTGGTTGTCATGTGATTGTGCGATGAGTAATGGGCTTGGAGCATCGCTGGCTGACAACATCTCATCTCACTTTCGAGGGTCCTTAGTTTGGATTTATGTTTCCTTTAGTTTTAGATGTTTCTTATATTGATCCAAATTTATATGGTGGATATTGTGTTAGACATTGTTGATGTACACACTTGTTGATTCGGGTTTTGATGATGCTTTCTTTATATTGTGGTCAGTCATACCGGTATGCATTGTGTGTAGGTTATTATTTCGTTGTGATAGTTATCGCTGTGTTTTGTTATATATACATTTATATATGTTATTGTGATTGTGGCCGAAAGGTCTTGTATCAATAGGATATAGTATCACGTACAGGGGAGATGTTGTCTATTTGTTTTTCAGCTCGACATACTCTCACGGTGTGACAACTTTATTGGTATCAGAGCCCTAGGTTTTGTGATGCCATACAATGATGTTTTCATTGAGTTTTGGATTCTCGAAAGTCGATTTATTTTCAATTTTGATTTTGTGAGATGGGATTGACAGCGGCCTGAGCTCCGAGCAGCATGAAGTAAGAATTCTTGACACCTTATATTCTGCTTAGATACTTAACTAAACTTGTTCAACAAGTGTATACAGATAGAGTTATGGCACCTGTGCATACTCGTAGTAGGGGTCGTCCACCAAGGCGACCAGCCGGAGTTGCCTTTAGTATTTATACTCCCAGTTTTGTTGGATATGCATTTAGTGTTTATAATAGGAAATAACATGTAGTGTGTTAGTCACTATTTATAATCGTGATTTAAGTTGACTACGAGAATGACCTGTTGAGTCTGTGAGTCTTAAACCTGTGTCGAAAAGGTGAATTTTCTTTGAGAGCCGACTGATACCGAGTCGAAAATGTTGGTAGTTGCTTCGGAGGCTCATTGACTCCCATGTCCCCGGATTAAAATTTTCACTAATGAAAGAACTAATCCGGATGGGATGAGTTTCCTTAGCACAACCAATTCGTCGTCGTGCTAACAACTTGAGTGATCGCTTGAACAAACTAGTTGTTCAAGCAACACAACTCTTCTAGTTGGTTAGCCGCGGAAGAGACGACGGACGGATCGCCGGTTTTTGTGTTTGTCTTCGAGTCCATGATTATACAAAATTCATAAAAATGTAAACTAGTATAATCAACACAAAAAGAACATGCTAAGATCAAAAAATAAAGTTATAAAACTTTTATACCTCACGATCTTCTACCGTATGTCCTATCCTCCTCGTGGACGTCGTGTGGGCGAAGATCCTCCACGAGTAGAAGCCTCCTAGATCACGTTCTTCTCTTCCTTGTAGAACCGGCCACCAAGCCAAAGGGCTTGATACAACCGCCGGCCAAGGAGTGGCTTCTTGAGCACCGGCCAACCTTGAAGCAATGTTGCTGCCGGCCACCAAGATGGGATATGGATGAATGCCGACCAACCTTGTATCAATGTTGCCGCCGGCCACCAAGGAGAAAGGGAGGAAGAAGAGAACTGGCCAAGGATGAGAAGAGGAAGAGGGGCGCCGGCCAAAACCCTAGGGAGAACAAAGATCTTGCCGCCCACTTCTAGCCACCCAAAACCCTAACTCTTTTAGGGTTTGTTGCCGCCCACTTCTAGATAGGCAAACCCTAATTTCCAAGCACTATCTTTGCCGCCCAAGCCTAAGCCCTCTATTTATAGAATTGGGCTTAAGCCTCCTTTAATCTCCACCGTCGGATCTAGGGATCTAATCTCCACCGTCGGATCTAGGGTTTTATCCCAACCGTCGGATCTAGGGTTTCATCCCAACCGTCGGATCTAGGGTTTCATCCCAACCGTCGGATCTAGGGTTTCATTCCAACCGTCGGATCTATGGTTTTATTGTTGGAATGTATACTGAAAGCCTAGCTCTTTTTGTATGAACATTTTATTTTGGAATAAGAATCACATGATCATTGTTTGCACTTTATATATTTATTATATGTGTATGTGTATATTGTCTAATATTTTACATTGTAGATAACATGGTGCTTGGTGTGGCACAGAAGATCATGTTATCAGTCCCTTATAAAATATAAGTAGAGGCTCACAACCAAGATGGTTTTGGACAAACCATTGGCATGGTTGTAGTGTAGCTTGGTATTGTTTTGTCTTGAACATAGAGTTACACTAGTACACTTAGGTGTATTGAGCAGGACCGACATAGAGGTGATTCAATTAATTGCTGACTACATAATTGAATCGGACCTCGGATATTATGTTGTACATGCTCTTAATCCCGATATAATAACGGGCACATGTACTTAGTATTTATTTATTTCTTTGATTTACCAGAGGGTGAGATTTAGATGGATTAAATCAATATGCCCGGTAAGTTGGGAAATGATATTATTTACATGGTGTGTCATTGATTATAGGAGAAAACCGTCTCCTATATACTAGGTTGATGATGTCCCCTTGAGGAGCTCATAAGGTTCATCATGTAAACCCAGCTGGTTGACTTAGTCAACATGATGATAAGGTTGAGTGGTACTACTCGAGGAGTTAGATGTTAATTAATTGATGGTCAGTAAATCAATTAATTGACGGATATTCGATATCTTAAACACGGGGAGATGAATGTACAAATAATATATGGAGCCCATATTAATTTATGGGGGTTGGTGAGGTAGTTCAATGATGATTCTCTAGTGGAATAGAACATCATTGATGGATTAAGTTTGTGTGGTTCCGATCCATCGGGTGGACAAGATCCAACTCCTCCTTATGGTCCCTATCGTAGCCTAATATAATCCTCGTGAAGTCTAGATCTAAGGATGAAACCCTAGAATCGACTGTTGGGATTAAATCCCTAGATCCGACGGTTGCGATAAAACTCTAGATCCGACGGTTGGGATGAAACCCAAGATCCGAAGGTTGGGATGAAATCCTAGATCCGACGGTTGGGATGAAACCCTAGATCCGACGGTTGTGATAAAATCCTAGATCCGACGGTGGAGATTAAATCCCTAGATCCGACGGTGGAGATTAAAGGAGGCTTAAGCCCAATTCTATAAATAGAGGGCTTAGGTTGGGCGGCAAGGGTTGGTTCAATTGGAGTTAGGGTTTTAGGTTGGACGGCTAGGGTTTGGAAGCTTAGGCTTGGGCGGCAACATTGTGACAAGAACCGGCGCCCATCTTCTTCCATCAAGTTGTTGCCGACGCCCATCTTCTTCCATCAAGACTTGGCCGACGCCCTTCCTCTTGGTCCCTCTCTTATTCCTTGGCCGACGGCAAACCCTCTTCAAGGTTGGCCGGCGTTCACTCCTTCATACTCTCCAAGGTGGCCGGCGGTTCTCCTTGCATTGGTGGCCGGCGCTTCATCCATTCGTTCCTTGGCCGGCGGTTGCATCAAACTCCCTTGCTTGGTGGCCGGTTCTAGAAAGGAAAGGTTTTGTTGGTTCTTCTCTTTGTTCACAGTGGACAAGGAAGGGAAGAACGCGATCTAGAAGGCTTCTACTCGTGGAGGATCTTCGCCCACACGTCGTCCACGAGGAGGATAGGACATACGGTAGAAGATCGTAAGGTATAAAGTTTTACAACTTTATTTTCTGATCTTAGCATGTTCTTTTATGTGTTGATTATACAAGTGTGTGTATGTATATATTTTGTATAATCATGGACCCCGAAGACAAACACAAAAATCGGCGATCCGTCCGTCGTCTCTTCCGCGGCTAACCAACTAGAAGAGTTGTGTAGCTTGAACAACTAGTTTGTTCAAGCGATCACTGAAGTTGTTAGCACGACGACGAATTGGTTGTGCTAAGGAAACTCATCCCATCCGGATTAATTCTTTCATTAGTGAAAATTTTAATCCGGGGACATGGGAGCCAATGAGCCTCCGAAGCAACTCCCTACAAGTGGTATCAGAGCCACGGTTTCCGGTTTTGTGTGTTTTGGATTCGGTTCTTTCATGCACATATCGTATATTGAGTATGCCGGATAATAGTAGGATGTGTGTAGGCTAACTTTTTGGTTGCAGGCATAAGATCCGACTATTATGGCTATTTGTTTGTATGTGATTGTTTTGTGTGTGATTGTATGTGTGTGATTTGAATCCTCGGGATTAACGAGGCTAGATTAGTATTTAATTTTTGTAATTAAATACGACATTGTTTAGCCATTCATTTTAGTTTACTTTCGATCTAGATTATTTGTACACTCCTTCATGGAGTATAGGATCGATGGATGTAAATTAAAATGATTTATCTCGGCTCGGATATCTTTGGTGACTTGCGCACGGGAAAAGGTGGAGCGGACGAGGTGGCGACATGACGGGATGCGTATTGGAGGACAATGCCATAATAGTTGGAAAATTCTATTTTTTCCATATTTATTGCTGATTTGTTTTTATATGCATGTCGTGTATGCTTTAAAATTCCTCAATTTCAATTTACTAAGTGGGAGAGGGATATTTTAATTAATTCTCGTGGCCTCCATTACAATTTGACGTGTGATGCAACAAACTTGTGTGTTGGCTTTGAGTGCCTTCCTCCCTGAGGACGGGTTTGTTTGCGGATCACTAGGTCAAATAATGGTTATAGGAAATTATCTAGGAGCATGTGTACTTCAACAGCGGTAAGGCACATAATCTGAAATAATTCCCTTAATATCGTGTAATGGTGTACACTTAGATGCAAATAAAAGTATCCTCCCCATCGGAGTCACTGCTTTTATTTGTAGGGCCAAAGAGGAACCAACTATTAATTTTATTTGTCAAAAAGTAAGGTTGACAAGATAATAAAATTAATGGGTAAAACCTCCTCTTACAAATGTAGAATTCGTATATGTCCACACAGTGTGACATGCGATATTCTCGGTGATTTGAGGTGTTGATTGATTTCGGAATTTTATTGTTTTGAGGAATCAATAATATTTGAAATCTAATATTTTGATCATTGTGATTCTTAGGTTTTTCAAATGGCTTTCAACCCACTTGCTGTGATTTTAAAAGAAAATAAGCTTACTGGACCAAACTATATTGATTGGAAAAGAAATCTGGATATTGTCTTATCTGCGAAGAAGTATAAATTTGTACTCTTCGAGTTCTGTCCTCCTAAGCCCTCCGATGACTCTGATGAAAAGGAGAAAGAACATTATAAGAAATGGGTCAAGGCAGATGAGATGGCACGGTGTTACATTTTGGCATCTATGTCAAATGTGCTGCAACATCAGCATCAGGCCATAGCCACAGCTTATGACATGATTTCAATCTCAAGGAACTTTTCGGACATCAGAGTAGGGCGGCTAGACAGGAGGCAATGAGAAACTTGATGACGACCACCATGATCGAGGGAACACTCGTTAGGGATCATGTTCTCAAGATGATGGCTCATCATAATGAGATGGAAGTCCTCGGAGCTGAGATCGATGGGGAAACCCAGGTCGATATCATTCTCCAGTCTCTGCCTAGGAGTTTTGAGCAGTTCTGCCTCAATTACAACATGAATAAGAGGTTGTATTCATTGACGGAGCTTCTGACAGAACTCCAGGCGGCAGAGGGGCTTTTTTGTCAAAGTGCTCAAGCCATGGTCGCTCAGAAGGTTTCTTCCTCTAAACCGAAAGGTAAGAAGAAGAAGAAGCAAGGTGGAGCGAAGAAAGTGGCAGTGGGACCTCAGGCAGGAGTGAAGAAGCCGAAAGGCAAGTGCTTCACTTGCAAGCAGACCGGACATTGGAAGGCGGACTGTCCTCGCCGAAAGAACAAAGGTATATCTTCTTGTTTAGTTGTTGATACATGTTTAGCGGTGTTATCTACCAGTGCCTGGTGTGTAGATACAGGAGCCACTGATCATGTCTGCAATACTTTGTAGGGGTTCCAGGAAACCCGACGACTAGCTGAGGGAGAAATTACCGTCTTCATGGGCAATGCTTCAAAGGTGGCGGCTATTGCAGTGGGAGACGTTTATTTATCTTTTGATAGGAATAAAGTTTTGGTTTTGAGAAATTGTCTTTATGTACCTACTTTTAGAAAGAATTTAATTTCAGTTTCTAAATTGTTTATGGATGGATATTCTTTTTCTTTTAATGACAAAGTGGTTATAAAAAGGAATAGGGAGATTATCTGTTCTGGTACATTGGTTGGCAATTTATATACTCTTGAACCGAAAACTCCCACAATGCATATAGAAGTCAATAACTCATCTTCTAAGTCTAATAAGAGAAAAGAACCTTCACAAATGAACCAGACATATCTTTGGCATCTAAGGCTTGGTCATATTAACCTAAGCAGAATTCAAAGGTTGATAGCTGATGGACCTTTGGGTTCATTAGTGGTGGAGGATCTCCCAACCTGCGAATCTTGCTTGAAAGGTAAAATGACCAAGAGGCCTTTCAAGGCCAAGGGGTATAGAGCCAAAGATGTGTTAGAATTGGTTCATTCTGATTTGTGCGGTCCTATGTCTATCCAGGCAAGAGGTGGTTTTGAATATTTCATCTCATTTATAGACGATTATTCAAGATATGGATACATTTACTTGATGCGCCGCAAGTCTGAATGCTTTGACACGTTCAAAGAATTCAAGGCTGATGTGGAGAACCGTCAAGGTAAAAGTATCAAGACATTACGATCTGATCGTGGTGGCGAGTACCTCTTGGGAGAGTTTAGGAATTACTTATCAGAGGCTGGGATTCAATCCCAATTATGCACCGGCACACCCAGAATGGTGTAGCGGAGCGCGAAGGAATAGGACTCTTATGGAGATGGTCGATCAATGATGAGTTATTACGAGTTACTGTTTCGTTGCGGGGGGTATCGGATCGACAATGTATACTCTGAACTTGGTTCCATCCAAATCAGTACCTTCTACCCCTGTAGAATTATGAACTGGACGAAAGCCTAGTCTAAGACATATTCAGATATGGGGAGTCCAAAGACATGTCTTTGAAGGCGTCGGTAAGTTGGAACTCGCAAGTATGCATGTTTGTTGGCTACCCTAAGGGAACGAAAGGTGGTTTGTTTTATAATCCTAGAGATCAGAGGGTGATCGTTAGCATAAACGCCAGATTTCTAGAGGAGGATTATGTAATGAACCACAAGCCCAAGAGTAGGATTGTTCTTGAGGAGTTGACAGGGGAAGTCCCGACTTCAGTACCACCGGTACAAGAGGAGATACCATAAGTCACTGCACCGCATATCACATAGCATACACAGGAGGCACCTCGTCGTAGTGGGAAGGTTGTTAGACAACCCGAGAGATTCATGTTTTTGGGAGAGTCTTCGGACTTAGTCCCTGGTGAACATGAACCTGATCCCTGGACATATGACGAGGCACTCCAAGATAGAGATGCGGTATCTTGGCAAAGAGCGATGAATTCAGAGATAGAATCTATGGATTCTAATCAAGTCTGGGAGCTAGTAGAACCACCCGATGGTGTAAAAGCCATTGGATGCAAGTGGATCTACAAGAAAAAGAGAGGAGTAGACGGGAAGGTTGAGACCTTCAAAGCTAGGCTTGTTGCGAAAGGGTATACTCAGAAAGAGGGTATCGATTATGAGGAGACCTTTTCACCGGTAGCTATGCTTAAGTCTATCTGGATTCTCTTATCTATAGCTGCTCATATGGATTATGAGATTTGGCAGATGGATGTCAAGACAGCTTTCCTTAACGGAAGTCTTGAGGAGAACATCTATATGTGGCAACCAGAGGGATTCATTGCTAAAGGCAAAGAGCATCTTGTATGTAAGCTTAATCAGTCCATTTATGGATTGAAGCAAGCTTCTAGATCTTGGAACATCCTCTTTGATGAGGTGATCCAGTCATATGGATTTATTCAAAGCCCGGATGAGCCTTGTGTATACAAAAGATGTGACGGAAACGTAGTGGTATTTCTTGTACTATACGTAGATGATATTTTGTTAGTTGGCAACAATATCAAAGTGTTATCAAACATAAGGGTATGGTTGTCCAAACAGTTTGACATGAAGGACTTGGGAGAAGTGGGACACATCCTTGGGATCAAAGTAATAAGGGATCGCAAGAAAAGGATGTTGTGCTTATCTCAAGCTTCATACATTGACACTATCCTTGCTCGTTTTAGCATGCAGAACTCCAAGAAAGGTTTTCTACCTTTTAGGCATGGAGTTCCTTTATCTAAAGAGATGTGTCCCAAAACTTCAAAGGAGATAGAGGACATGAAGGCGGTTCCTTATGCTTCGGCAGTAGGAAGCCTTATGTATGCTATGCTATGTACGAGACCGGATATCTGCTTTGTCGTGGGCATGGTTAGCAGATATCAGAGTAATCCTGGACAGGGACATTGGACTGCGGTAAAGCATATATTGAAGTACCTGAGAAGGACTAGGGATTATATGCTGGTTTACCGGGCAGATAAATTAGTCCCTGTGGGTTACACGAATTTGGATTTCTAATCAGATAGGGACAAGAGTAAGTCAACCTTGGGGTTTGTGTTTACTTTTGGAGGTGGAGCCATAGTATGGAGGAGTGTCAAGCAGAAATGCGTGGCGGACTCTACCATGGAAGCTGAGTATGTGGCAGCCTCTGAGGCAGCCAAGGAAGCTGTATGGCTCAGGAACTTCTTGATGGACTTGGATGTGATTCCTGGTTTGCCCAAAACTATCACAATTTATTATGATAATAGTGGTGCAGTTGCAAACTCGAAGGAACCACGAGCCCATAAGGCGAGTAAACACATAGAGCGCAAGTACCACCTTATACGAGAGATCGTAAAGCGAGGAGAAGTAGTTGTCGCCAAGATTGCATCAGAGGATAACCTGGTGGATCCATTCACTAAGGCCCTTCCAGCGAAAGCATTTGATAGGCATGTGGAGGACATGGGGATCAGATGTATGGCAGTGTGATGACAGCATAGTCTTTTAGTATAAGTGGGAGATTATTGGAACGTATACTGAAAGCCTAGCTCTTTTTGTATGAACATTTTATTTTGAAATAAGAATCACATGATCATTGTTTGCACTTTATATATTTATTATATGTGTGTGTGCATATTGTCTAATATTTTACATTGTAGATATCATGGTGCTTGGTGTGGCACAGAAGATCATGTTATCAGTCCCTTGTAAAATATAAGTAGAGGCTCACAACCAAGATAGTTTTGGACAAACCATTGGCATGGTTGTAGTGTAGCTTGGTATTGTTTTGTCTTGAACATAGAGTTACACTAGTACATTTAGGTGTATTGAGCAGGACCGACATAGAGGTGATTCAATTAATTGTTGACTACATAATTGAATCGGACCTCGGATATTATGTTGTACATGCTCTTAATCTCGATATAATAACGGGCACATGTACTTAGTATTTATTTCTTTGATTTACCAGAGGGTGAAATTTAGATGGATTAAATCAATATGCCCGGTAAGTTGAGAAATGATATTATTTACATGGTGTGCCGTTGATTATAGGAGGAAACCGTGTCCTATATACTAGGTTGATGATGTCCCATTGAGGAGCTCATAAGGTTCATCATGTAAACCCAGCTGGTTGACTTAGTCAACATGATGATAAGGTTGAGTGGTACTACTCGAGGAGTTAGATGTTAATTAATTGATGGTCAGTAAATTAATTAATTGACGGACATTCGATATCTTAAACACGGGGAGATGAATGTACAAATAATATATGGAGCCCATATTAATTTATGGGGGTTGGTGAGGTAGTTCAATGATGATCCTCTAGTGGAATGGAACATCATTGATGGATCAAGTTTGTGTGGTTCCGATCCATCGGGTGGCCAAGATCCAAGTCCTCCTTATTGTCCCTATCGTAGCCTAATATAATCCTCGTGAAGTCTAGATCTAAGGATGAAACCGTAGAATCGACAATTGGGATTAAATCCCTAGATCCGACGGTTGAGATAAAAACCTAGATCCGACGGTTGGGATGAAACCCTAGATCCAAAGGTTGGGATGAAATCCTAGATCCGACGGTTGGGATGAAACCATAGATCCGATGGTTGGGATAAACCTAGATCCGACGGTGGAGATTAAATCCCTAGATCCGACGGTGGAGATTAAAGGAGGCTTAAGCCCAATTCTATAAATAGAGGGCTTAGGTTGGGCGGCAAGGGTTGGTTCAATTGGAGTTAGGGTTTTAGGTTGGGCGGCTAGGGTTTGGAAGCTTAGGCTTGGGCGGCAACATTGTGACAAGAACCGGCGCCCATCTTCTTCCATCAAGTTGTTGCCGATGCCCATCTTCTTCCATCAAGACTTGGCCGGTGCCCATCCTCTTGGTCCCTCTCTTATTCCTTGGCCGGCGGCAACCTCTCTTCAAGGTTGGCCAGCGTTCACTCCTTCATACTCTCCAAGGTGGCCGGCGGTTCTCCTTGCATTGGTGGCCAGCGCTTCATCCATTCGTTCCTTGGCCGGCGGTTGCATCAAACTCCCTTGCTTGGTGGCCGGTTCTAGAAAGGAAAGGTTTTGTTGGTTCTTCTCTTTGTTCACAGCGGACAAGGAAGGGAAGAACGCGATCTAGAAGGCTTCTACTCGTGGAGGATCTTCGCCCACATGTCGTCCACGAGGTGGATAGAACATACGGTAGAAGATCGTAAGGTATAAAGTTTTACAACTTTATTTTCTGATCTTAGCATGTTCTTTTATGTGTTGATTATACAAGTGTGTGTATGTATATATTTTGTATAATCATGGACCCCGAAGACAAATACAAAAACCGGCGATCCGTCCATCGTCTCTTCCGCGGCTAACCAACTAGAAGAGTTGTGTTGCTTGAACAACTAGTTTGTTCAAGCGATCACTTAAGTTGTTAGCACGATGACGAATTGGTTGTGCTAAGGAAACTCATCCCATCCGGATTAATTCTTTCTTTAGTGAAAATTTTAATCCGGGGACATGGGAGCCAATGAGCCTCCGAAGCAACTCCCTACATTCATCCCAACCGTCGTATCTAGGGATTTAATCCCAACTGTCGGTTCTAGGGTTTCATCCCAACCGTTGGATCTAGAGATTTAATCTCAACCGTCGGTTCTAGGGATTTAATCCCAACCGTTGGTTTTAGAGTTTTGTTTTACATCCTTGGATCTAGGATTCATGAGGATTATGTTAGGCTGTGATAGGGACCATGAGGAGGAGTTGGATCTTGGCCACCCGATGGATCGGAACCACACAAACTTGATCCATCAATGATGTTCCATTCCACCTGGATGATCATTGAACTACCTCACCAACCCCCATAAATTAATATGGGCTCCATATATTATTTGTACATCCATCTCCCCGTGTTTAAGATATCGAATGTCCGTCAATTAATTGATTTACTGACCATCAATTAATTAACATCTTACTCCTCAAGTAGTACCACTCAACCTTATCATCATGTTGACTAAGTCAACCAGCTGGGTTTACATGATGAACCTTATGAGCTCCTCAAGGGGACATCATCAACCTAATATATAGGACACAGTTTCCTCCTATAATCAACGACACACCATGTAAATAATATTATTTCCCAACTTACCGGGCATATTGATTTAATCCATCTAAATCTCACCCTATGGTAAATCAAAGAAATAAATACTAAGTACATGTGCCCGTTATTATATCGGGATTAAGAGCATGTACAACATAATATCCGAGGTCCGATTCAATTATGTAGTCAGCAATTAATTGAATCACCTCTATGTTGGTCCTGCTCAATACACCTAAGTGTACTAGTGTAACTCTATGTTCAAGAAAAAACAATACCAAGCTACACTACAACCATGCCAATGGTTTGTCCAAAACCATCTTGGTTGTGAGCCTCTACTTATATTCTACAAGAGACTGATAACATGATCTTCTGTGCCACACCAAGCACCATGTTATCTACAATGTAAAATATTAGACAATATGCACACATATAATAAAGTGCAAACAATGATCATGTGATTCTTATTTCAAAATAAAATATTCATACAAAAAGAGCTAGGCTTTCAGTATACATTCCAACAGGAAAGCAGGGGTCAAGTCGTCACATTTCTTGTGGAAATAAAAGACTACAACCTTAGGGATTTTCACTAATTATGCTAGTCAAATCATTACCTGTTGAGTAATGGACAAGACATGTAGGCTATTTGTTGATGCAGATAGCGGAGGGTTAGTTTACGATATTTCATAGGGATTTTGATATATGAGTTGTTTGTGCTGGGTTGTATAACTTTGAAGGTACTTTTGAGTATTTAACTCGTGTTATACAAAGAAAGTAGAGTTAGTTGCATACCATTATCGAGATTAAGTCGGTACTTGGTGGAAGATATAGGAAATAACCTTCGGGGAATAGGATATCACTTGGTCATAGTTTAGTGATGTTGGGAGAGAGTATTTCCCCCATGTTATTTCTTTTGACTCATTGTTAGGGAATTCTTGAGCTTCGAGTAGGGTGATCGGTTGGTAATGGGAGTACCATGCAGAGTCGTTAGACTTGCAGAGGTTATGACCACCTAATAGCTCAAGAATGAGAATGGATGTTTTAAGTCACCCACGGTTTTTTGGCTTACATTTGAATTAAGATGTTTGGATCCTCTACCAGATTCTGCCGGAAGACATTGGATCGAGTCAGGAGTTTAGAAATGACTCCGTATAAGTGTTTAAGAGTTGGAGATCGATAAGTAGATATTGTAGGTCAAATTATAAAAATCAGAAGTCTCCGAATGTTGGATAAAAGGATCAAGATCAAAGTCATGGGTTATGTGCCATTTTGATTTGCATCTCTATTTTGGCAGTTGACATTAGTTTCTCCATGGTAGTCTTTTGCACCTACATGAGCTCAGTCGCCAAGAGCAGAAGTTAGATGAGTTTACATCTTTACTTGAGAGGAGATGTAGATGGTTGAAGGATTGAATATTTGGGGTATTACTATAGTTTACCTTACTTGATGATATATTGAGAGATACAGGTAGTTTATAGGTATCTTTGTCTAGAACATTCATAGATAGGATTAGAAGGATTTCTATATTTTGATCATGTGGATTAGTTGTGTTTCCACCGACAGGTGAGATGTTGAGTTGATTACTGTAATGATTATCAGAGGATTATGATATTGATTTTGGATGTTTAGAGGTTGATTGTTGGAGATGTTATATTATGGTGGGAGAGTTGACTTAGTTGTTATATTGTTGCCTTGGTTGATATGATGTGGATATCTTGATATTAACTTGGATGTCATGATGTTGAAATGATGGTATAAAATGTCTCTCAGATGTGTGTATAATCCGAAAGTAGTCAGATGTAGTTTCGGATGAACTCCCAGGCTTGCCATTGCATAGGAAAGTGGAGTATACGATCGGAGTGATTTCGGGAATAGTTTCATACTGAAGACCTCATATCGGGAGAAAATTTCTGATGATAACTTTACCGATTGAGGTAATGATATTTTAGAGTCAAATGTCTTTACTTATGGTGTATTGCCTGAGGGTTGGTGTAAAGCACACAAAGTAGTTGAAGCTCGTGATGTACTCAATGCAATGTCATTCATTTGTTGTGAGCCTAATCAGGTTGTTTGATACCCTCAGTGATTGGTTTTGCAAAGTTGGCAAGGTTGATGATGCACAGGAGGTATTTGTTGGAATGACGATTTTACCAGGAGATAGTTTTATTGGTATCAATGTTGCAAAACACTGATATTGTAGAAAGAAAAGAATATCCTTCGTTGTGGATAAATGATTTGTTTAGATCAGCTAAAGGACACCTGTGTTGACTCTAGAGTTGATTTAAGATTGGTGTGTTGATATTGTAGTGACTCAGAGTCATATAATTATCACTTTCTGTGTGATGATTGATATATCATCAGCTTAGAGTAAAGAGGATGCAAGTGTGTAGAGACGACAATTTCATACTTGGTATGAATTTTATGAACTGTTGATAAGGTTGTTAGACGTATTTAACGATTTAGTCGTCCATTGATTTGAGAAATCGTGTATTCTTAACATGATTGGATAAATTGTGGTTGTTAGAGTTTGTGTAACTTGACCACTGTTGATGGTGGTAGTTGGAGTTGCACACTCGGCTACCGTAGTTGGTGGTTTCCTTGTATTGATTTGGTTATTCCCGCGGACGTAGATAGGATGCTTCTAGCATTACTATACCACAAATTTGTTTCACCAAAAGGGTGATGGTGTTAGTATGAGCCCTTAGTACCAATTATGAGATGATTGGTGAGAGTAACTTTTGTATCATATTTTATATTAATATAGACAAACATTGGTTATTATATTTACTTTATGCATGTACCAACTAAATAAATATAATAATGCCCTTGAATAGTAGGTTCTAATCTATAGTATATCAATTGGTAGAATTGATTATGAGAAGCTGTAGAGAATACTATTCTTGATATTCCTAGTCAAGTATTTATTGGGTTTTCGGCACCGCGGCGATTGTGTGTTCGAACATGTTTTGTAAACATGTGCACAGCGGAAGGAATAAAATAATAAATCTAATTTATTACAACACACACACCACACGCATGCATAGTACAACATGTGTAGACATAACCGTAAATTCAAATTTTGCAATAAAAGGAAATTTATACTACGTATATCTGACGTATCACGTGCAGCGGGAAAGACATCAACCGGAGCGATCCTCGCTAGAATAGCCTCTATCCGTATCCACGCCGAGTATCTTCGGGATGACTTCACAAAGTCACGAGACTCGTCTTTGTACGGGTTACTAGCCTCGTGTTGAAGACGATGTGATCAAGAGAAGATCACGATCCGAATCAAAATTCGGATCCAAAACGAGTCCTCAAAAACTCGCTTCTCCGGAGAGGTATTCGTCAACCGTTTGACGAATCCTTCGTCGTCCACCTATGAGGATTACCGGAGATCGAATGCCCGGCAAGGCTACCGCTGTCGAAGCTCCAAACGTCGTCCAAATGATGCTCCGACAAGAAGGAAACAAGCTGTCCAGAAAACTGGACAACTTTAGTGGAGGAATAGGGGTCGGCCAAATAAGGAAGGTTGAAGCTCACCTTGTCGCCGGACGCAAAGGAGATCACTGGAGCTCCTCCGGCAGCAGCTCGACGCCGACAAGGGGAGAGGACGGCAGCTACTGAATGCCGGCAAGGAGCTTTGGGTGGTGGTGGGTGGCGGCAAGAAGTTGGCACCGACCACTTGGAGAAGAGGGAGAGGGTGGGCGGCAACTTTAGGGTTGCAAGGATTAGGGCTTAACAAAAACCCTTAAGCCCTATTTTATAGAGAACAAATTCTCTTAATGGTTATCGGATCATAACCAAAAGCCCGTTAACCCGCTCCATTAATTTAAGTTAAAATAAACCAAACCATGATGGTTTATTTTAAGTTAAAACGAACCGAATCAACTTTGGTTCATTCGTTTAAAACAAACCAAACCCCTTTGGTTTATTCTCCGCCATTGGATTAGAACCAAACAAATTTGGTTCATCCATCATGTCTTCATAAGACACGACCCATCCACGCTTCCATTGCGACTGAAACGATTTCATGTTCGCTCCATGTTTGGTCCAACCAAACCTAGTTTCTCTCGGTCTGAGAATCTCATTCTCAAGATCGTTTTAAATATTTCGGATTACGCTCATTGTGTGTGTGACCAAATATGTTCTCGGTTTATGTTGGTCGTCTATAATTAACCATTAATTATAGAACGATCATGAGTGGCATGTAGTAGTACATCATGATCCCCAATTAACCGAAAATATCAACGGTTGATCAGAACTATTTCTGAAACCCTTCAGCAGCTCGAATGAATCGTGCTCCATTCCCTTCACTCATTTTATACCCTCTTGGTTCAGGACATGGTCTATAGTGTCAGTCCCCACTAGGCTGACTACGTCACACCTAGTTCAAGTATCATTTCCTCATCCTACGGATTCTAGTTACTGCACATGTATCAAAGAGTACCTTACTCTAAACATGTAATGTTTTGGCCAGACTTTAGTAACAATCTGACGAGAGGTCATGGGTATACATCTCCTCGCAAGGAGTGGTGAATCATTTATAGGCTATTCAAACACCTTCGATCACTTCGACTTATACCCAATCATCCCTGGTCCACATCTCCTTAGAGATGCTTGCTTAAAATGTCAAAGCATAAGTCTTTATGATCAAGATGACTTGAATACCCCAAGTCAAAGGAACATCACACTTAAGCTGCAGTAAGAACTTCATTGACATATCTATATATGCAGAGAACCATATGAAGTCTTACGGTTGGTCACTCCAATGAACTAGTTACCATAACTAGCATCCACGATTAACTCCGGACATCACAATGTCTCCAGCCAGTGAGAATCAACTGCTTGGATACACCAAGGAGTATACCTCGTGCTAGTCTCGACAGAATCAATGGTGTCCAAATCCATCAATTCATCGACTAGGGATAATTTTGATACATCACAATTACACATGTAGAGATACTCACTAGTTGTGATCCAATCACAAATTCTCTCATGCTGTGAATCGTATTGTGGACATTCAGTAAATGAGTTTAAGATCTAATCAAATACATGAAAACATGTATACTCAAATAGTGAATCTTCATTTATCATATAAATGGTTCAAACATAAGGCGATTGCCTTAGGACATCTCTCATATATTACTAACAAACTTCCACTTGGCCTAATGTCAATCGCTACGGTATCCAATATGATAAGCTCTAACATGACCCTCAAACTTACTTTGAGGTAATGCCTTAGTCAAAGGATCCGCTAAGTTCCTTTCAGTGGGGATTTTCTCGATTTGTATTTCCTTCCTACTAATGATATCTCTGATCATATGATAGCGGCGAAGCACATGTTTGGATCGTTGATAAGACCTTGCCTCTTTCGCCTGTGCAATTGCTCCATTGTTGTCACAGTAGACCGGTATTGCTTCAACAATGGTTGGAACCACACCAAGTTCATAAATAAACTTCTTGATCCAAATCACTTCCTTTGCTGCTTCCAAAGCTGCAATGTATTCTGCCTCAGTGGTAGAATCCACTACAGTGTCTTGTTTGGAACATTTCCAACTTACTGTACCCGCATTCAAGGTGAACACATATCCAGATTGAGACCTGGAATCATCCTTGTCTGTCTGGAAGTTGACATCCGTATACCCACGTATCACCATGTCCCCTTCTCCATATATTAGGAACACATCCTTAGTTCTTCTCAAGTACTTAAGGATTGTCTTAACAGCCGCCCAATGATCCATTCCTGGATCAGACTGGTATCTACTCGTGACACTCAGAGCATACGATACATTGGGCCTCGTACATAACATAGCATACATGATAGATCCTATTGCGGATGCATAGGGAATCTTACTCATGCAAATCCTCTCGTGTTCTGTGCACGGACACATAGACTTTGAAAGGTGTATCCCATACCTGATGGGTAGGAAACCTTTCTTGGATTCCGACATGCTAAACCTCTTTAGCACTCGGTCTATATATGTAGACTGCGAAAGACCAAGCAACCGTTTCGATCTATCTCTATAGATCTTAATCCCGAGGATGTAGGTTGCTTCTCCTAGGTCTTTCATGGAGAATGTCTTGGACAACCAAATCTTAACTGACTATAAGACTGAAACATCATTTCCTATAAGTAATATGTCATCGACATACAATACTAGGAACACGACTGCACTCCCACTAACCTTCTTGTACACACAAGGTTCGTCTGGATTTTGCGAGAAATCAAACTTTTTGATTGTCTTATCAAAATGGATATTCCAGCTCCTCGATGCTTGCTTCAATCCATATATGGACCCTCGTAATTTGCATACCTCGGTTTTATCAACCGATGTGAAACCCTCAGGTTGTATCATATACACATCCTTGAGCAGGTTTCCATTAAGGAAAGTTGTTTTCACATCCATTTGTCATATCTCATAATCATAATGAGCTACTATGACCAGGAGCATCCGAATGGATTTAAGCATAGCTACAGGCGAATAGGTCTCGTCATAATCAACACCTTGCTTTTGACGATATCCTTTCGCCACCAATCTAGCCTTATAGGTAATCACATTACCATCCATGTCGGTTTTCTTCTTAAAAACCCACTTGCACCCTATAGGCTTTATGCCTTCAGGTGGGTCAACCAAGTTCCAAACTTGGTTTTCATACATGTAATCCATTTCCGACTTCATGGCTTTAAGCTACTTATCCCTTTCTAAACTTGTCAGAACTTCATCATAACTGGTAGGCTCCTCATCATCAATGAGTAACACGTCGTTCAATTCACTTACGAGAAATCAATATCTCTCAGGAATATTGCGTGTTCTACCAGATCTACGAAGATGTGGTGTTTCAATAGGTCCAGCCGATTGCTCATCACTATGAGTTATCGGCTGTTGTGCTTCACCAGGTATCTCATCAATGTCTATTTGAGTCTCTCGAGCCTCCTCAAGCTCGACGACACTCCCACTATTTTCTTTCAAGAGAAACTCTTTCTCTAGAAACACAACATGCCTTGAAACAAACACCTTTTGTTCCATAGGTTGATAGAATTGGTAACCCCTTATTTCCTTACGGTATCCAATAAATATACATTTATCAGACTTAGCATCCAATTTGTCTGATACAGTTCACTTCACATAAGCAGGACAATCCCATATCTTCAAGTAAGATACATGAGATTTCTTACTATTCCATATCTCATATGGAGTAGTAGAGACTACCTTGGTTGACATTCTATTTAACAAGTAAACAACTGTCTGAAGTGCATAGCCCCAAAAGGACTTGGGAAGATTCGCATGATTCATCATTGACCTAACCATGTCCAACAAGGTCCGGTTACGCCTCTCAGATACACCATTATGCTGCGGTGTATATGGCGGAGTCCATTGAGACAATATACCATTATCTCTTAGATAATCAAGAAACTCTTGACTTAAGTATTCACCACCTCGATCCGATCGAAGTATTTTAATACTCTTGTCATGTTGTTTCTCTACTTCATTTCTGAATTCTTTGAACCTTTCAAAGGCTTCAGACTTGTGTTTCATCAAGAACACATACTCAAACCGTGAGTGATCATCGGTGAAGGTAATGAAGTAGCTATAGCCTCCTAATGCTTGAGTTGACATAGGTCCACATACATCAATATGTATTAGACCTAGCAACTCTCCCACTCATTCACCTTTTCCTGTAAAAGGTAACTTAGTCATCTTGCCTTTTAAGCATGATTCGCATGTATCATATGAATCCAATTCAAACGATTCCATAATTCCACATCGGTGTAATTCGGACATGCATTTCATGCTTACATGGCCAAGACGATAATGTCATATGTAGGAGTCTAATTGATTATCCTTTCGAGCACGCTTGTTGCTCGCTTCGATATTGAAAATGTCACTGGATACGTCCAACGTATAAATGTCATTGCTCAAAGTTTCAGTTCCATAAAGTACGCCATTCAAAGTTATATAACAACAATTATTACTAAACGTCAAATGGTAACCATTTCTATTTAAGCAGGAAATAGAAACAATGTTCTTTATTAGAGAAGGAACACAATAGCAATTGTCCAGTTCTAAGACTAGTCCGCTAGGGAGCTTCAGCAAATAAGTTCCGATGGCGACCGCAACAACCTTTGCTCCATTGCCAACTCACAAATTTGACTCCCCTCTGACGAGTCTTCTTCTATTCCTTAGCCCCTGTATGTCATTACATATATGTGACCCACACCCAGTATCCAATACCCAAGTGTCTAAGAAAATAGAATGACAATCAATAACGAAGATATATGAAGAAGATGGGGCATCCGATGCCTTATTCTTCTTTACGAACTCAAGATAAATCTTAAAATTTCTTCACCAATGGCCCTCCTTGCCATAATGATGGCAAGTGCCCTTTTGAGTTGGTTCTGCCTTTTTAGCCCTTTTCTTCCCCTTCTGCTATTCCTTTGACTTCTTCTTACAACCTTTCTTCGAGGAATCAACTAACAGCACCGTCCCCTACTCATGCTTCTCAGAAGGCTCCACAGTCTTCAGCATGTTGAGCAGTACCACAGATGAACCCTCTTGCATCTTAGAGGTGAAGAGGAGCTTGGAGACTTCGAACCTTTCGAATCTCACTTACTCATCAAACAACTCATAAAGATGAAAGACTAAGGTATGAGCATCCATATGCTCATGCTGCTTCCACATCTCGGGTACCATCGCGGCTAGCATTATGCAACTCACTAGTTCAGAATCAATCACATGTTTCTGATAGGCCAACAACTGGAGTTGCATCGTCACTAGGCACTTCGAGGACATTCGTAAGCTTTTCCGCCTTGAGAACAATTCTCAAGCTTCTAAGCCAGTCCAAGAAGATCAGCCCAGTCAATTTATTTGAATTCAAAATAGAGCGCAAATTCAAAGACATCACGATCAATCGATTAACTCAGAAATACAGAACGAGCATATATGAGAAAATGATTTTAAAATGCATCAATATACATTCATAAATCCCATTCATTTTTCGAATTTCAAAAACTCCAAAATCACTTCGGGAGATCGTAGGTCCATCTCCGAATGGGATGATATCTATCATAGATATGAACAACCTTGGAGAGAGTCCAACAAGCCATTCATAACTACGATGGTAGGTATCAAATATACCGATTGCATATCACATATATGCAACTATCACAATGTGCTATCAACTTATTGAATGTTCACACATACATCGGGTTGTTAACACATTAACAAGTATGCATCATATGCATAGCACCCAACTTCACCTCCCTTCACATCGACCTTGGAGAGAGTACAACAAGTCGATGCTCTAGGTTAAAGCCAACCCATTAATCGAGAAATAGTTTTAATATGGTTAGAGCGCATTCAACCAATTAGCCCGACTTGGAGAGAGTCCAACAACCAAAGCTAATGATTGACCTCTAACTCTTACCATATTAGTATTAAACTATTCCATTGTTTGAACATGTTCGGGTTCGAGCCGGGCTTGGAAAGAGTCCAACAACCCGAACAAGAAACGGAACTCTGGTTCTAACCATATTAATGGAAGGTATAGGCTTTAATATTGAGTTAGGGTTTTTATGTCTCATCCTCTTTGCATGCAAATAACTATTATCTACATGACATGACATACATGACATACATCTACATGTCATGACACGCATGACATAATGATATGCATCTAATGCAATTACATGACATACAATTATGTCATGTACAAAATTTCCTTATATGTCATAACTATTTATGAAAATAAAATATATTTAAGATTTGATTCTCCAAATCAAATCATGATTAAATTAGGAAACAAATTTCTAAATCTAATCACATATATTATTTGTGGAAAGAGTTGATTAAGAAAAGTCAATTTAGGAAACCAATTTCCTAAATCATCAAAACTACTTATGGAAATAAAATATTTTAAGATTTGATTTCCCAAATCAAATCAAGATTAAATTAGGAAACAAATTTCCAAATCTAATCAAATATTTTTATTTATGGAAAATATTAATTTCCATAAATACTTCCAACTTTCCAAAAGTAGAAGATTTTCATAAATACTTCTAGACTTTCCAAAATTAAAAATTTCCATAAATACTTCTAACTATCCAAAAGTAGAAAATTTCCAGAAATATCATTATGACTATTGCAAAACAATTTTACTATTATGTCGAAACACAACCTGGGCTCTGATACCACTGTTGGGTTTCGACACCGCGGTGAGTGTGTGTTCGAACATGTTTCGTAAATATGTGCACAGCAGAAGGAATAAAATAATAAATCTAATTTATTACAACACACACACCACACGCATGCATAGTACAATATGTGTAGACATAACCGTAAATTCAAATTTTGTAATAAAAGGAAATTTATAGTACATGTACCTGACGTATCACGTGCAGCGGGAAAGACATCAACCGGAGCGATCCTCGCTAGAATCGCCTCTATCCGTATCCACGCCGAGTATCTTCGGGATGACTTCACAAAGTCACGAGGCTCATCTTCGTATGGGTTACTAGCCTCGTGTTGAAGACGATGTGATCGAGAGAAGATCACGATCCGAATCAAAATTCGGATCCAAAACAAGTCCTCAAAAACTCGCTTCTCCAGCGAGGTATTCGTCAACCGTTTGACGAATCCTTCTTCCTCCACCTATGAGGATTACTGGAGATCGAATCCCCGGCAAGGCTACCGCTGTCGAAGCTCCAAACATCGTCCAAACGACGCTCCAACAAGAAGGAAACAAGCTGTCCAGAAAACTGGACAACTTCGGTGGAGGAATAGGGGGCGACCAAATAAGGAAGGTTGAAGCTCACCTTGTCGCCGGACCCAAAGGAGATCACCGGAGCTCCTCCGGCAGCAGCTCGATGCCGGCAAGGGGAGAGGAAGGCAGCTGATGGATGCCAGCAATGAGCTTTGGGCGGTGGTGAGCGGCGGCAAGAAGTTGGCGCCGACCAATTGGAGAAGAGGGAGAGGGTGGGTGGCAACTTTAGGGTTGCAAGGATTAGGGCTTCACAAAAACCCTTAAGCCCTATTTTATAGAGAACAAATTCTCTTAATGGTTATCGGATCATAACCAAAAGTCCATTAACCTGCTCCATTAATTTAAGTTAAAAAAAACCAAACCATGATGGTTTATTTTAAGTTAAAACAAACCGAACCAACTTTGGTTCATTAGTTTAAAACAAATCAAACCCCTTTGGTTTATTCTCCTCCATTGGATTAGAACCAAACCAATTTGGTTCATCCATCATGTCTTCATAAGACACGGCCCATCCACGCTTCCATTGCGACTGAAATGATTTCATGCTCGCTCCATGTTTGGTCCAACCAAACCTAGTTTCTCTCGGTCTGAGAATCTCATTCTCAAGCTCGTTTTAAATCTTTCGAATTACGCTCGTTGTGTGTGTGACCAAATATGTTCTCGGTTTATGATGGCCGTCTATAATTAACCATTAATTATAGAATGATCATGAGTGGCACCTAATAGTACATCATGATCCCCAATTAATCGAAAAGATAAACGATTGATCCAGAACTATTTCTGAAATTCTTCAGCAGCTCGAATGAATCGTGCCCCATTACCTTCTCTCATCTTAAACCCTCTTTGTTCAGGATATGATCTATAGTGTCAGTCCCCACTAGGCTGACTATGTCACACCTAGCCCAAGTATCATTTCCTCGTCCTACGGATTCTAGTTATTGCACATGTATCGAAGAGTATCTTACTCTAAACATGTAATGCTTTGGCCAAAGACTTTAGTAACAATCCGATGAGAGGCCATGGGTATACATCTCCTTGCAAGGAGTGGTGAATCCTTTATAGGCTATTCTAACACCTTCGATGACTTCGACTTATACCCAATCATCCCGAGTCCACATCTCCTCAGAGATGCTTGCTTAAGATGTCAAAGCATAAGTCTTTATGATCAAGATGACTTGAATACCGCAAGTCAAAGGAACATCGTACTTAAGCTGCAGTAAGAACTTCATTGACATATCTATATATGCAGAGAACCATATGAAGTCTTACGGCTGGTCACTCCAATGAACTAGTTACCATAACTAGCATCCACGATTTGTTGGGTTTTCGGCACCGCGGCGTGTGTGTGTTCGATCACGTTTCGTAAACATGAACACAGCAGAAGCAATAAAAATAATAAATCTACATTTATTACAACACACACAACACACGCATGCATATTACAATAAGTGTAGACATAACCGTAAATTTAAATTTGCAATAAAAGGAAATTTATCTACGTTATACCTTTCGTATGACGTGTAGCGGGAACGACATCAACCGGAACGATCCTCGCTAGAATCGTCTCTATCCTTATCCACGCCGAGTTCCTCGGGATGACTTCGCTAATCCACGAGCTTCGTCTTCATACGGGTTACTAGCCTCGTGTTGAAGACGACGTGATCGAGAGATGATCACGATCCGAATCCAAATTCGGATCCTAATACGAGTTCTCAAAACTCGCTTCTCCGGAGAGGTTTTCGTCAACCAATTGACGAATCCTTCGTCCTCCACCTCATAGGATTACCGGAGATCGAATCCCCGGTAAGTTAGCTGCTGTCGGAGCTCTAACCGTCGTCCAAACGACGCTCCGACGAGAGGAGAACAAGCTGTCCAGAAAACTGGACAGCTTTGGTGGAGGTGATGGGCGCCGGCCAACCAAGGGAGATAGAGCTCACCTTGATGCCAAACTTGAAGGAGATCACTGGAGCACTAACCGGCAGCAGCTCGATGCCGGTGAGGGGGAAGGAAGCAGCCTTCCGGACGCCGGTTGGAGGAGCTTTGGGCGGCGACAATAGGTTGGTGCCGAGAGCTCCAAGGAGGAGGTGGGCGGCAACCTAGGGCTAGGGTTTTATGGATTAGGGCTTAATTATCCCTTAAGCCCTCTTTTATAGAGAACTAATTCTCTTAATGGTTATTGGATCATAACCATTAGGCCCGTTAACCTGCTCCATTAAGATAAGTTAAAATAAACCAAACCATGATGGTTTATTTTAAGTCAAAACAAACCGAACCAACTTTGGTTCATTCGTTTAAAACAAACCAAACCCCTTTGGTTTATTCTCCTCCATTGGATTAGAACCAAACCAATTTGGTTCATCCATCATGTCTTCATAAGACACGGCCCATCCACGCTTCCATTGCGACTGAAACGATTTCATGCTCGCTCCATGTTTGGTCCAACCAAACCTAGTTTCTCTCGGTCTGAGAATCTCATTCTCAAGCTCGTTTTAAATCTTTCGAATTACGCTCGTTGTGTGTGTGACCAAATATGTTCTCGGTTTATGATGGCCGTCTATAATTAACCATTAATTATAGAATGATCATGAGTGGCACCTAATAGTACATCATGATCCCCAATTAATCGAAAAGATAAACGAAATACTTCCAACTTTCCAAAAGTGGAAGATTTCCATAAATATTTCTAGACTTTCCAAAATTGAAAAATTTCCATAAATACTTCTAAATTTCCAAAATTAGAAAATTTCCAGAGATAACATTATGACTATCGCAAAACTATTTTACGATTATGTCGAAACACAACCTGGGCTCTGATACCACTGTTGGGTTTCCGGCACCGCGGCGTGTGTGTGTTTGATCACGTTTCGTAAACATGAACACAGCGGAAGCAATAAAAATAATAAATCTACATTTATTACAACACACGCATGCATATTACAACAAGTGTAGACATAACCGTAAATTTAAATTTGTAATAAAAGGAAATTTATCTACGTTATACCTTTCGTATGACGTGTAGCGGGAACGGCATCAACCGGAACGATCCTCGCTAGAATCGTCTCTATCCGTATCCACGCCGAGTTCCTCGGGATGACTTCGCTAAGCCACGAGCTTCGTCTTCGTACGGGTTACTAGCCTCGTGTTGAAGACGACGTGATCGAGAGATGATCACGATCCGAATCCAAATTTGGATCCTAATACGAGTTCTCAAAACTCGCTTCTCCGGAGAGGTATTCGTCAACCAATTGACGAATCCTTCATCCTCCACCTCAGAGGATTACCGGAGATCGAATCCCCGGTAAGTTAGCCGCTGTCGGAGCTCTAACCGTCGTCCAAACGACGCTCCGATGAGAGGAGAACAAGCTGTCCAGAAAACTGGACAGCTTTGGTGGAGGTGATGGGCGCCGGCCAACCAAGGGAGATAGAGCTCACCTTGATGCCAAACTTAGGGGGAAGGAAGCAGCCTTCTGGACGCCGGTTGGAGGAGCTTTGGGCGGCGGCAATAGGTTGGCGCCGAGAGCTCCAAGGAGGAGGTGGGCGGCAACCTAGGGCTAGGGTTTTATGGATTAGGGCTTAATTATCCCTTAAGCCCTCTTTTATAGAGAACTAATTCTCTTAATGGTTATTGGATCATAACCATTAGGCCCGTTAACCTACTCCATTAAGATAAGTTAAAATAAACCAAACCATGATGGTTTATTTTAAGTTAAAACGAACCGAACCAACTTTTGGTTCATTCGTTTAAAATAAACCAAACCCTTTGGTTTATTCTCCTCCATTGGATTAGAACCAAACCATTTTGGTTCATCCATTACGTCTTCATAAGACTCGGCTCATCCACACTTCCATTGCGACTGAAACGATTACATGCTCGCTTCATGTTTGGTCCAACCAAACCTAGTTTCTCTCGGTCTGAGAATCCTATTCTCAAGCTCGTTTTAAATCCTTTGGATTACGCTCGTTGTGCGTGTGACCAAATAGGTTCTCGATTTATGTTGGCCGTCTATAATTAACCATTAATTATAGAACGATCATGAGTGGCACCTAGTAGTACATAATGATCCCCAATTAACCGAAAAGATCAACGGTTGATCCAGAACTATTTCTGAAACCCTTCAGTAGCTCGAATGAATCGTGCCTCATTCCCTTCACTCATCTTATACCCACTTGGTTCAGGACATGGTCTATAGTGTCAGTCCCCACTAGGCTGACTACGTCACACCTAGCCCAAGTATCATTTCCTCGTCCTACGGATTCTAGTTACTGCACATGTATCGAAGAGTACCTTACTCTAAACATGTAATGCTTTGGCCAAAGACTTTAGTAACAATCCGACGAGAGGCCATGGGTATACATCTCCTCGCAAGGAGTGGTGAATACTTTATAGGCTATTCAAACACCTTCGATCACTTCGACTTATACCCAATCATCCCGGGTCCACATCTCCTTAGAGATGCTTGCTTAAGATGTCAAAGCATAAGTCTCTATGATCAAGATGACTTGAACACCGCAAGTCAAAGGAACATCGCACTTAAGCCACAGTAAGAACTTCATTGAAATATCTATATATGCAGAGAACCATATGAAGTCTTACGGCTGGTCACTCCAATGAACTAGTTACAATAACTAGCATCCACGATTAACTCCGGACATCACTATGTCTCCAGCCAGTGAGAATCAGCTGCTTGGATACACCAAGGAGTATACCTCGTGCTAGTCTCGACAGAATTGATGGTGTCCAAATCCATCAATTCATCGACTAGGGATAATTTCGATACATCATAATTACACATGTAGAGATACTCACTAGTTGTGATCCAATCACAAATTCTCTCATGCTGTGAATCATATCGTGGACATTCAGTAAATGAGTTTAAGATCCAATCAAATACATAAAACATGTATACTCAAATAGTGAATCTTCATTTATCATATAAATGGTTCATACATAAGGCGATTGCCTTAGAACATCTCTCATATATTACTAACACGATTAACTCTGGACATCACAATGTCTCCAGCCAGTGAGAATCAACTTCTTGGATACACCAAGGAGTATACCTCGTGCTAGTCTCGACAGAATCAATGGTGTCCAAATCCATCAATTCATCGACTAGAGATAATTTCGATACATCACAATTACACATGTAGAGATACTCACTAGTTGTGATCTAATCACAAATTCTCTCATGCTGTGAATCGTATCGTGGACATTAAGTAAATGAGTTTAAGATCTAATCAAATACATGAAAACATATATACTCAAATAGTGAATCTTCATTTATCATATAAATGGTTCAAACATAAGGCGATTGCCTTAGGACATCTCTAATGGTGTGTCGCTTCGGAGGCTCATTGGCTCCCATATCCCCGGATTAAAATTTTCACTAATGAAAGGATTAATCTGGATGGGATGAGCTTCCTTGGCCACACCATTTCGTCGTCGTGCTAACAACTTGAGTGGTCGCTTGAACAAACTAGTTGTTCAAGCAACACAACTCTTCTAGTTGGTTAGCCGCGGAAGAGACGACGGACGGATCGCCGGTTTTTGTGTTTGTCTTCGGGGTCCATGATTATACAATATATATTCATATACACACATGCATAATCATCATATATAAGAACATGCTCAGATCTGAAATTAAAGTTATAATAACTTTATACCTTACGATCTTCTACCGTATGTCCTATCCTTCTCGTGGACGACGTGTGGACGAAGATCCTCCACGAGTAGAAGCCTTCTAGATCGCGTTCTTCTCTTTCTTGTCCACTGCGAACAAAGAGAAGAACCAACAAAACCTTTCCTTTCTAGAACCGGCCACCAAACAAGAGAGTTTGATGCAACCGCCGGCCAAGGAACGATTGGATGAGTGCCGGCCAACTTGTTGTATTGTTGTCGCCGACCACCTAGATGTTGGAGATGCACCGGCCACCAATTGTTGGAGAGCCGCCGACCACCAAGGAGCAAGGGAGGAGGAAGAGGAGAACCGGCCAAGAGAGGAGGAGAGGAAGAGGGGCGCCGGCCAAAACTTAGGGTGAACAATAACCTTGCCGCCCACTTCTTAGCCGCCCAAAACCCTAGCTCCTCTAGGGTTTGTTGCCGCCCAACACTTGGATGAGCCAAACCCTAATTCTCTAATCCAAAAATCATTAGTTGCTGCCCAACCCTAAGCCTTTATTTATAGAATTTAGGAGAAAGTTGGTTAGCCTAAAATATAGGAACTAACTCCTATTTTCTTGCCGCCCAACCAACCTTATCTCCTTTAAGATTTGTTGCACTTCAACACATGGATGAGCCAAACCCTAATTCTAGAATTTAGGCTTAAGCCTCCTCTAATCTCCACCGTCGGATCTAGGGATTTAATCTCCACCGTCGGTTCTAGGGATTTAATCTCCACCGTCGGATCTAGGGTTTTATCCCAACCGTCGGATCTAGGATTTCATCCCAACCGTAGGATCTAGGATTTCATCCCAACCATAGGATCTAGGATTTCATCCCAACCGTCGGATCAAGGATTTCATCCCAACCGTCGGATCAAGGATTTCATCCCAACCGTCGGATCTAGGATTTCATCCCAACCGTCGATTCTAGGGTTTCATCCTAACCATCGGATCTATGGATTTAATCCAACCGTTGGTTCTAGGGTTTCATCCCAACCATCGGATCTATGGATTCAATCCAACCGTTGGTTCTAGGTTTTGTTTTACATTCTTGGATCTAGACTTCACAAGGATTATAATAGGCTACGATAGGGACCATAAGGAGGAGTTGGGTCTTGGCCACCCGATGGATCGGAACCACACAATCTTGATCCATCAATGATGTTCCATTTCACTAGAGGATCATCATTGAACTACCTCACCAACCCCCATAAATTAATATGGGCTCCATATATTATTTGTACATTAATCTCCCCGTGTTTAAGATATCGAATGTCCGTCAATTAATTGATTTACTGACCATCAATTAATTAACATCTAATTCCTCGAGTAGTACCACTCAACCTTATCATCATGTCGACTAAGTCAACCAGCTGGGTTTACATGATGAACCTTATGAGCTCCTCAAGGGGACATCATCAACCTAATATATAGGACATTTCCTCCTATAATCAGGCACACCATGTAAATAATATTATTTCCCAACTTAAGGGCATATTGATTTAATCCATCTAAATCTCACCCATCGTAAATCAAAGAAATAAATACTAAGTACATGTGCCCGTATTATATATGGGATTAAGAGCATGTACAACATAATATCCGAGGTCCGATTCAATTATGTAGTCAAGACTAAATTGAATCACCTCTATGTCGGCCCCGCCAATACACCTAAGTGTACTAGTGTAACTCTATGTTCAAGATAAAACAATACCAAGCTACACTACAACCATGCCAATGGTTTGTCCAAAACCATCTTGGTTGTGAGCCTTTACTTATATTTTACAAGGGACTGATAACATGATCTTCTGTGCCACACCAAGCACCATGTTATTTACAATGTAAAATATTAGACAATATGCACACATATATAATGAATATATAAAATGCAAACAATGATCATGTGATTCTTATTTCAAAATAAAATGTTCATACAAAAAGAGCTAGGCTTTCAGTATACATTCCAACAATCTCTCATATATTACTAATAGTAATAATAGACAAAAGGGCAATATTAATACATTGAGACTAGCATGTAGGTCAATGGATGACTTGATCGCACAAGTCATGGATATGAGATATCACATTGACACATGGGTATATATATTGGAGAATATATATACTGAATTGATCCGTCATGAGAAAGTATCATGGATCGTTATATGAGTGGCATATACTTTCTCATGTGACTAATGGTATGAATAGTCCTTAGACCTGAAGTCACTACGGTTCCGTACATAAGGAGTTATGTACTTTGGTATCGTCTAACATCACACCGTAACAGGGTGTACTATAAAAGCGATCATTGGGTATGTAATGAATTATGCGGAGGGATGTGAGTGATGTAGATGAGATCTATCCCTCCTATATGACAGGAGTGATATCTTTGGCCTCTTGATAGAGTAGGACCACGAAATGCATGGCCATGCTCAAATGAGTCAATATGAGATATTGAGGTCATTTGTTTGAGTGAGTCTACTTGGGGATTAAGAAACAAAAATATCGATAAGGGGATGACACGGTTTATGCCTCATTGATCGATCTAAGACATCAAAGATAGAAAGACACCATCATACACAATAATAGTCACGGAAAGGTTGTCGGATCTTGACTTTCTTGTAACTTGGGTAGCAATGATGTATTGCTAGATGTCGCTCATTGCTTATGTGTCTAAAAGGGGTTTTAGACACATTGCCAACGTTACAAGAGTCTATAGGGTCACACACGAATGACTTTCTATTTTGGAAATCAATTCTTTTAGTTCGACTAAAAGAACAATGAGAATAATAGATGGTCAAGGCTCGAGTCAAAATCAAGTTGGTTGAGTTAGACTCAAGCGGGTTACATTTGAGTTAGACTCAAACTAAATTTGATGGATGAAAACTAGATTTGAGTTAGAATCAAGTGAGACTTGAATTAAACTCAATTCGCATGAAAAACTCAAGTTAGACTTGAGTTAAAACCAAATCACTTGCAAAACTCAAGTTAGATTTGAGTTAAACCCAAGTCACATGCAAAACTCAAGTTAGACTTGAGTTAAACCCAGGTCACATGCAAAAGGTTTTAATGCATGCATGATGCATTAAAAATGCATTGGATTTCAACGTGAAGAATTGGAAGTGGCTTTTCAATAATGTATTTGATTACAATTCAATGCATTTGATGCATTGGATTTCAATGTGTAGAATGGGAAGAGGATAGTGGATTTTCAATGATGCATTTGATGCATTGATTTTGGAATTCAAGCATGATAATATATAAGGGTGGAAGAAGAGCCAAAGAAAAAAAATCTAAGAGTTGGGTGTTCTTTCTTCTTCTTCATTTCTTCATCCTCCTAATTTTAGCTAGTTGTTCTACAAAGGTTGCTAGCACAACCATATTTCCAAAAGGACTGAGTGTCAGTGTGGATACCTTAGAGATATGGTTATCCTTACCATATTTAGATCCGACAACTTTAAACTAGCGGGATTGCGAAGGGCTCGCTTCAAAAGTATAATACTTCTTCTAGATAGGATCTAGATGGTTAAAAACAATTTATATGTTTTCGCTTGGATCTCTGGTGGGATCCAAAAAAAAATTTCCGCTGCGGTTTTGTGAATCGGTTCGCATGCATAGAAGGATCCCAACAGTGGTATCATATCCACTTGTGAAACATACATTTTGTTGTTTATATAATTTATATGTGATATAAATTTAGATTTTCATGCTTTATATGAGATATAAAATGTGCATATTATGGGTACATGAATTTTAGGTTTGCAATTGTCCTAAAGAGGCAAAATAGGGAGTCTACGGCCTAGCCGTGGACGCCACTATTCACCCTAGTGGGACTGCCATGGCATTACGGCTTATTGGCAATGCAGCCTTAAAATTCATGTATGTATAATCAATTTTATAAAATCACATCATTATGAATGATATGATGCATGGTGCATGGTTATGGCCTATGACCCAATATGATTGTGGTTGTGTGTTGTGTGTCCATGTTCTAATTCATAATGCGGCTTGCATATCGCGCCTTCATCTCTATTTTTTCTGTTGTAAAATAGATTTAGACTCGAATGTAACTCGAGTATTCTTATTTTGTAATGTACAAAATTAAGAAATGGAAAGTCCATTGAAGGTTGAAGTTACAAGGAGGATGCCGACAATAAAGGGTGACCGAAGGAAGAACTTGGAGAAGATGACATCCCTAGGTTCACCATTCGCTCTTCTCATTAGCTTGAGAAGATCGTAGATTAAGGCCATAACCATGTCACATTTAAGATTATTTGCTATGTGATACATGTATGTTCTATGTGTGTATGTGATGCTAAATAATAATCTTATTTTAAATTAAGTCAATTTAATATGCCTACCAAAGTTTGGTACTCATAAACTACCTCGATCATTTGTTGTTGGGTTTGCCAAAGCAAAGCAATGCATTTTATCTTGGTAGAGTGCGAGAGGACAATTGTGATGTTCCGCTATCAAACTTTGGATGAGACTTAACTAAGTGTATCAATTAGATTGAGAAACACCTAGAGGCATATCCTAATAGTTAGGAAACATGGGTTAGAGAGCATCTACACTAAGTCTTGGGTGATTAGCCAAAGCTAACTCAAGATGATGTGTAATATGGATCTTGACTCTTCTTTATGCAAGAATTGCATGTGATGCAATTGGTAAATTGTTACCTACCTAGTCATACTAAATCTTGGGCAATTAGCCAAAGCTAACTCAAGGTGAAGTAAGATGTGGATTTTGCCCCACATGCGTCTATGATTCAGTGGGAGTCTCATTTAATCAAAGGCCTAATTAAATGATTTAAAGATATGATACTCAATTTTTTTTTTGGCATATTATTTCTGTTGTAGATCACTATGTCTTCAAATATATCAAATACCCTATCTTTGTGATCGGTCCTTGAGAAGGACAAGCTCAATGAAGCAAACTTTATTGATTGGTATAAGAATTTAAGAATAGTTCTCAAATAGGAGCGGAAACTCTATGTCCTAGAGCAACCCATTCCTGAACCACCCACCAACAATGCCACTCGTGCTGATAAGGATGCTTACAAGAAGCATCAAGATGATGCATTAGATACATCATGCCTTATGCTTGCAACCATGAACTCTGAGCTTCAGAAGCAACATGAGAACATGGATGCCTTTGCTATGGTTGCACACCTGAAGCCACTATATCAAGGGCAAGCGAGGCACGAGAGATCTGAGGTATCTAAGGCATTGTTTCAATGCAAGATGCAAGAAGGAACACCCGTAGGAACTCACGTACTCAAGAAGATTGGGTACATGGAGAACCTTGATAGAATGTGATTTCCTTTAGGCCAAGAGTTGGCCACTGACCTTATTCTGCAGTCCTTGCCTAGAGGCTTTAGTCAATTTGTCATGAATTATTACATGAGTGAAATTGACAAACCGTTGCCTGAGCTCTTAAGCATGTTGAAAACTGTTGAGAGCAATCTTAATAAGATACAACCTAGTACTAGTGATGTACTTATGGTTAAAAAGGGAAAAGGTAAGAAGAATTCTAAAGGCAAGACCCAAGAAAAGGGTAAGAAAAAATTGAAGCCCAAAGGTGGGGTGGCCAAGGAAAGAACTTGCTTCCACTGTAAGGAAGCTGAACATTGGAAGAGGAACTGTAAAAAGTATCTTGTGGAAGTCAAGAAGAAGCAAAGTGAGACTTCTGCTTCAAGTATACATATTATAGAAGTTAACCTATCTACTTCTTCTTCATGGGTATTGGATACTGGTTGTGCTTCTCACATTTGTACTAATGTGAAGGGCCTGAGAAGAAGTAGATCATTGACGCAAGAAGAAGTGGACCTGCGTGTGGGCAATGGTGCAAGAGTTGCTGCTATAGCTGTAGGAACATATTCCTTATTGTTGTCGAGTGGTTTGATTTTAGAACTTGATGAGTGCTATTTTGTACCTACAATAACTAAGAACATTATGTCTATTTCTTGTTTGGACAAGAAAGGTTTTTCATTTACTATAAAGGACAAACGTTGTTCTATTTATTTAAATGAAATGTTCTATTGTAGTACACATTTGGTGAATGGACTCTATGTTCTAGATCTAGATAACCCAATCTATAACATAAATACCAAACGATTTAAATATAATGATTTGAATCAGACATATCTTTGGCATTGTCGCTTGGGTCACATAAATAAGAGTCGCATATCCCAGCTCCATAGAGATGGATTACTGGACTCATTTGATTTTGAATCATATGAGACATGTGAATCTTGTCTTTTAGGCAAGATGACGAAGACTCCATTTAGTGGACAAGGCGAACGAGTGGCATATTTGTTAGGCCTCATACATAGTGATGTTTGTGGTCCTTTCAAAGTCACAGCCAGAGGTGGTTATCAGTACTTCATTACATTTACTGATGATTTCAATAGATATGGATATGTGTATCTTATGAGGCACAAATCAGAATCCTTTGAAAAGTTCAAAGAATTCAAGAATGAAGTACAGAACCAACTTGGAAAGAGTATTAAGATGCTTCGATCAGATCGAGGTGGGGAATACCTTAGCCAAGAGTTTCATGACTATCTAGTTGAGTGTGGGATACGATCTCAACTCACTCCACCCAAAACACCACAGTTGAATGGTGTATCTGAGAGGAGAAATCGTACTCTATTAGATATGGTACGATCAATGATGAGTTATACATATCTTCCTCCTTCCTTCTGGGAATATGCTCTAGAGACAGCTGCTTTCACACTTAATCGTGTTCCATCTAAGGCAGTCATAAAGACACCATATGCGATATGGACTGGGAAGAGTCCCAAGATGTCTTTTATGAGGATTTGGGGATGTGAAGCTTACGTGAGACATCAAATTTTAGATAAATTAGGCCATAAATCAGATAAATGTTATTTTGTTGGATATCCCAAAGAAAGTAACGGATATTACTTTTACAACCCCATGCTAGGAAAAATGTTTGTTGACAGAAATGGTGTTTTTCTAGAAAGGGAATTTATTTCTAGAAAGGCTAGTGGGAGTAAAATTAATCTTGAAGAAGTTCACGATACACAAAATAACACTGATGCCTTAATGCAACAAGACAGGCACCACAAGGTGATGAGCATTATGAATTAAGGTCATCACAAGGAGTTGTCGTACAACCTGTTCAGGTAGACCAAGCTCTGCGCAGGTCTGATAGGATACGTCATCAACCTGAGAGATATTCTTTTCTCTTGGATGACAACGATGGTGTCATGCTTGATGAGCCAACATCCTATCAGGAAGTTGTAATGAGCCTAGATTCTGAGAAATGGCTTAAGGCCATGATATCCGAAATGGAATCCATGTACACTAACCAAGTATGGACTTTGGTAGATCCACCTGAAGGGGTCAAACTCATTGGGTGTAAGTGGGTCTTTAGGAGAAAGACTGACATGGATGAAAATGTGCATACCTATAAAGGGTGATTGGTAGCAAAAGGATTCAAGCAGATTCATGGTATTGACTATGATGAAACCTTTTCTCCAGTTGTGATGCTCAAATCCATTCGGATCATGCTTGCTATTGCTGCTTACTATGACTACGAAATATGGTAGATGGATGTCAAAACTACATTCTTAATGGAAATCTACTCGAGGATGTGTATATGACACAGCCTGAGGGTTTTGTCAATCCAAAGGATGCTGGAAAGGTTTATAAGTTGCATAGGTCCATTTATGGTTTAAAGCAAGCTTCTAGAAGCTGGAATCTTCGATTCGATGATGCGATCAAAATGTTTGATTTCATTAATAATGAAGATGAACCTTGTGTCTACAAGAAGGCTAGTGGGAGCACAGTTGTTTTCCTCATTTTGTATGTAAATGACATCCTACTCATTGGAAATGATATCCCTATGCTGGAGTCTGTAAAGAATTGGCTTGAGAATTGTTTCTCAATGAAGGACTTAGGTGAAGCAGCCTATATTCTTGGCATCAAGATCTATAAGGATAGATCTAGGAGATTTCTTGGTCTGAGTCAAAGTACATATATTGACAAGGTACTTAAGCATTTTTCCATGCATAATTCCAAGAAGGGATTTTTGCCAATGTCACATGGTGTAAGTCTTTCGAAGACTCAATGTCCCTCTTATGCGGAAGAGAATCAACGCATGGATCAGATCTCTTATGCATCTGCTATAGGATCTATCATGTACGCCATGATTTGTACTCGTCCGATGTCTCGTATGCTTTGAACATGATGAGTAGGTACCAGTCAGATCCCGATGAGTGTCATTGGACAACAGTCAAGAATATTCTTAAGTACTTGAGAAGGACGAAAGAATATTTCTTGATCTTTGGAGGTGATGAGAAGCTAGTTGTAAAGGATTACAGCGATGCAAGCTTCCAAACCTATAGAGATGATTCACAATCGCAGTTAGGGTATGTATTTTGTCTGAATGGTGGTGCTGTGAGCTGGAAGAGTTCGAAGCATAACACAGTCGCAGATTCTACAATAGAAGCCGAGTACATTGATGCATCTGATGCATAAAAGGAGGTTGTTTGGATCAAGAAGTTCATTGCTGAACTTGGGGTGGTTCCTAGCATAGTAGATCCTATAGCCCTCTATTGTGACAACAATAGAGCTATTGCTCGGGCTAAGGAACCTCGCTCTCATCAGAGGACCAAACACATACTACGACGGTTTCATCTCATTCGAGAGATCATCGATTGAGGAGATGTGAGAATATACAGAGTAGATTCTGATACTAACATTGTGGATCCCTTGACTAAGGCTTTGGCACAGAGAAAGCATGATGGTCATACCAGATCACTGGGTATGAGATATTACAGTGATTGACACTATTGTTAGTGGGAGATTATTAGTATGAGCCCTTAGTGGCAATTATGAGGTGATTGGTAAGGGAAACTTTTGTATCATATTTTATATTAATATAGGCAAACATTGGTTATTATATTTACTTTATGTATGTGCCAGCTAAATAAATATAATAATGCCCTTGAATAATAGGTTCTAATCTACAGTATATCAATTGGTAGAATTGATTATGAGAAGCTGTAGAGAACATTATTCTTGATATTCCTAGTCAAGTATTAATCGACAAAAGGGTAATATTAATACATTGAGACTAGCATGTAGGTCAATGGATGACTTAATCTCACAAGTCATGGATATGAGATATCACATTGACACATGGGTATATATATTGGAGAATATATATACTGAATTTACCCGCCATGAGAAAGTGTCATGGATCGTTATATGAGTGTCATATACTTTGTCATGTGACTATTGGTATGAATAGTCCTTAGACCCGAAGTCACTATGGCTCCGTATATAAGGAGTTATATACTTTGGTATCGTCTAACGTCACACTGTAACAGGGTGCACTATAACGACGATCACTGGGTATGTAATGAATTATGTGGAGGGATGTGAGTGATGTAGATGGGATCTATCTCTCCTATATGATAGGAGTGATATCTTTGGCCTCTTGATAGAGTAGGACCACGAAATGCATGACCAAGCTCAAATGAGTCAATATGAGATATTGAGCTCATTTGTTTAAGTGAGTCTACTTGGGGATCAAGAAACACAAAGATCGATAAGGGGATGACATGATCTATGCATCATTGATCGATCTAAGATATCAAGGATAGAAGGACACCGTCATATATAATAATAGTCACGGAAAGGTTGTCGGATCTCAACTTTCTTGTTACTTGGGTAGCAATGATGTATTGCTAGATGTCACTCATTGCTTATGTGTCTAAAAGGGGTTTAGACACATTGCCAACGTTACAAGAGCCTATAGGGTCACACACAAATGACATTCTATTTTTGAAATCGATTCTTTTTGTTTGACTAAAAGAACAATGAGAATAATGGATGGTCAAGGCTCGAGTCAAAATCAAGTTGGTTGAGTTAGACTCAAGCGGATTACATTTGAGTTAGTCTCAAACTAAATTGGATGGATGAAGACTAGATTTGAGTTAGAATCAAGTGAGACTTGAATTAAACTCAATTCGCATGCAAAACTCAAGTTAGACTTGAGTTAAACCCAAATCACATGCAAAACTCAAGTTAGACTTGAGTTAAACCCAAGTCACATGCAAAACTCAAGTTAGACTTGAGTTAAACCCAAATCACATGCAAAACTCAAGTTAGACTTGAGTTAAACCCAAGTCACATGCAAAAGGTTTTAATGCATGCATGATGCATTAAAAATGCATTGGATTTCAACGTGAAGAATTGGAAGTGGCTTTGAATTGGAAATGGCTTTTCAATAATGCATTTGATTACAATTCAATGCATTTGATGCATTGGATTTCAACGTGTAGAATGGGAAGAGGCTAGTGGATTTTCAATGATGCATTTGATGCATTGATTTTGGAATTCAAGCATGATAATGTATAAGGGTGGAAGAAGAGCCAAAGAAAAAAAATCTAAGAGTTGGGTGTTCTTTCTTCTTCTTCATTTCTTCATCCTCCTAATTTGGCTAGTTGTTCTACAAAGGTTGCTAGCACAACCATATTTTCAAAAGGGCTAAGTGTCAGTGTGGATACCTTAGAGATATAGTTACCCTTACCGTATTTAGATCCAACAACTTTGGACTAGCAGGATTGCGAAGGGCTCGCTTCAAAGGTATAATATTTCTTCTAGATAGGATCTAGATGGTTAAAAATAATTTATATGTTTTCGCTTGGATCTCTGGTGGGATCCAAAAATTTTGTTTCTGTTGTGGTTTTGCGAATCGGTTCGCACGCATAGAAGGATCCCAATAAATGGAATTCACTCGGTCAGAAGTTGGTGAAACTAGGTTTCAGAGGCTAGACGATAGCTGACTTTTACATCAATGTTAGCTAATCCTTCTGGTGTGGATAGAAGGGTATTGTATGCAGATACATCATTTCAGGGATTGGAGTGATTCTGATGCAGTTGCATGAGACGTATCTTATGCTTATGTTAGTTAAGAAACTATGAGATAAGTTGTTATGCACGTGACGTGGTTTTAGCAGATATGATCTTGTGTAGTAGTTGTATGGAGTAGAAGTGCTCATGGAGTTTTGACTAGCTACTATAGAGTTGCTGGAACAAGGACAGTTGCAACAAGGGAGATTGGTCGCTATAGTCTCCCATGCACTTACAGAGTGTGTGGTGGAGTGGATTTTGGATGGTAGATGGGCTTCTCTTGTGAGATGATAATTCCCCGTCTTTGATAAGGATAGTGGATTCTAGAGATGAATTAGTTTAAGGAAGAGTTGCTAAGGAAAGCACATCATTCAAGATTTGCTATAAATCCTGGTGGTACTCGGATGTATCGAGATTTGAAACGCTTATACTGGTGGAACGATATGAAGAGAGATATTGCAGACTTTGTTGCTCGATGTTTAGTATGCCAGCAGGTAAAAGCTAAACATCAGAATCCCACTGGGTTGCTTTAGGAAATTCTGATTCCAGAATGGAAGTGGGAGCATATCACTATGGATTTAGTTACGGGATGACCTAAAACCCGTAAAGGACATGATACGATTTGTGATCGTGGATCACTTAACCAAAATCGCTCATTTCGTTCATATTCGTGGGACAGACTCGTTGGACTGTCTGATAAAGTTATGTTGGTGCAGGGGCACCAGATAATCTAACCTAGGTTTTGATTATGGCAAAGATCCAAAGTTAAGGTCATATTGTTATCTCATGAGCTGAATTAAGTGTGTAGGAAATGGTTAAGCTAAGCCGAAGGTCAGCGACACTCGGAGAATCCCGAGTCAGAAAATCGTGATGGTCGGGTGACACCGAGGGAACTTCGTGGGAGTCGAAGGACCTAGGTGGAAGATCGGAAGCAAAGTGAGAAATCATAAAGGACCAGAGGTAAGCACGAGTGTGAAGAGAGATGGTAAGGTCGTGTCCTCTATACGGGGATGACCGTAGGAGGTGATCCGACTAAGACTTCCAGTGGAAGGTCTAGGTCGAGATCGGACGGTACGGAACCATTATATTTATCATTTTCCATGCTAATATCATACTGCAGGGAAGTGGCCAGGCTGGCAGTCGACTGCTGGCCATTGGGCAGTCGACTGATGCACATCAGTCGACTAATGGAAGACATCATTCGACTGATGGCGACGAATCAACCTTTTGTGCTAGATCAAAATGGATAATATTTGACGCAGCCACTTCGCGATAAGATAAGGTGTCACCTCGTGATCAGTTCCAAAAGTTGAGGATTTCCATCTAGACTTATTCCAAGGCACAAGTCTATAAAAGAAGGGGAGGACTCCAACCCAAAGAACATTATCTTGCTCTCAAAGTGCTCCCGCAACGCCAAAGCTCTAAACGCCGACGCAACGCCAAGTTCAGAATCTCTTCGTCAGCAGCAAGTATTATTTTTATTTACTGTATTTGTTGTTTTAATCATAACGAGGTGAGGTAGGCTTGTTGCCTCAGCCTCGTGCTTTTGTTTTTGTGATCGTTGTCTCCTACCTCCAACGAGGAGGAGACTTTATAGTGGATTGCCCCTTCGTACGTGATCAAGGATCGCGGGGCCTTGGAGTAGCAACTATTGGGTTGTGAACCAAGTAAAAATAAAGTGTTTATTTATTTTTTATTCTTTTACTTTCCGCTGCATTGAAGTTTAATCGAACGAAAAATCGAAAAGTTTTATGCTCACTATTCACCCCCCCCTCTAGCGACGCTTTCGATCCAACAAGTTATACTATCGAGAGATTGTCAGATTGCACGGAGTACCTTTGAGTATTATATCGGATAGAGACTCATGATTTACCTTACGATTTTAGCAGAGCCTGCAGTAGGCCATGGGCACAGAGCTTTGACTCAATACAAAGTTTCATCGATAGAAAGATGGATAGTCTGAGCGTACCATTCAGACATTGGAGGATTTATTGAGATCGTGTGTCATGGATTTTGGAGGCAGTTGGGAGGTTCACATTCCTTTAGTGGAATTTTCCAATAACAATAGCTACCACTCTTCTATTCAGATGGCTCCTTTTGAAGACTTATACGGTAGACCTTGTACATCTCCCGTATTGTGGGAGGAGGTTGGGGAGCAACAGTTGCTGGGGCCATAGAGTATTGATCATAATGCAGAGTTGGTCCAAGTAATCAGATGATGGTTATCCGAGGCACAGGATCGGCAGAAGAGTTATGCAGATCGGAGGTGAAGATATTTTGAATTCCCAGTCGGGGATCATGTACTCCTACGAGTTTCACCCACCAAAGGAGTCAAAAGATTTGGGTTGAAAAGAAAATTTGCTCCACACTACATTGGTCCATTTGAGATATTGGAGTGGATTGGGGTGTAGCGTACAAGTTGGCTTTACCTTTGACACTTATGGGTGTTCATAACGTATTTCATGTTTCTATGCTGAGGAAATATGTGCCGCGTTCAGATCATGTTCTGAAGGAGGTTCTGATCCCACTTCAGCCTAATGCGACTTATGAGGAGATTCCATTGTGAATTCTTGGTCGCAAAAAGCATCAGTTGCAGAACAAAACCATCCGATTGGTAAAAGTTGGATGGCAGCATCATACTCATGAGGAGGCTACATGGGAGCTTAAAGATACTATCCAAGCTTGATTCCCTCATCTGTTCACTTGAGGTATGTGATGATTTCGGAAATTTCTTGTATTGGTTCTTACATTTAAGTACGAAATTTGGGGACCAAATTTTATTAAGTGGGAGAGAATGTAAAATACCATAAATAAATGGTGAAAGAGTAATATTATTATTGGGAGAAATTAAATAAATAAAGCATGGTTAGGGATTTAATTAGACCTAACCTTGGTTTAATTTGAATGGGTTTTAGTGGATCTAGATTTAGTCTTATAGGGTAAAAACCCAACCCGTTTGTTGCAAACTCAACCCAGTTGAGCAAACCCGACCCGTTTCTCTTTTATTAATGCCGAGCGTTAATTTTCGTTCGGTCGTTTCCTCACCGATGGATTTTCTTCCCCCGAGCATTTTCTTTCTCCTCATCGCGTGACAACTTCTCTGCCTCTCGCCTTCTCTTCTCTTCTGAAAAGCCATGACTGTCGAGCACCTCTCGTTCCTTCTCCTCGCAGCAAGCACCAGCGACCAGCCTCGATGGAGCCCAAGGACGAGCCGATGGTGAGCGTGCATGGCTGGGAGCTTGGAATCAGCGGTGTCCGGTTGTAATATGCCCTTGCGATCACGTCCGGAGCTAGCTCAGAAACCGGTGGTGCTAGGGCAGCAATAAGTTTTTTGGCGAACAGAGTTAATTGGGTAGCGAGCAGAGCCGTCAGAGTGGGGGATTTCACTATCGACCGTTGCAGTAGCTAGGTAAGGGTCGACCTTCTCCTTACTTTGGACAGGAACAGATTTCCTGCTGTGAATTGCCTTGGTTGAGCGTGGATCTATGTTTGGGCAGTAATCTTGAGCATGGATTTCTCCGAGGAATAGGGGATAAGAGGAGATTGCCACCGGTGGAGTTGCTAGGGCTGGTAAGCTTGTTCTATCTTCTTTTTTTTCCTTGTTGTTGTGAATCTTGGTTGGCTGTCGTGTGATTGTGCGAGGAGTTGTGGTCAGTTGTGCATCTATGAGAGGGAAATTGTCGATTGTGAAGGAGTGGCTTTGTTCTAGCCTATGGAGGGGTTGTGAAGCTGTCAGTGAGGCTATGAATCGGCTGTGAGTGAGTGAATTGGGTCGGAAGTTGTGTGTGAAACGAGAAGGTAAGCTCAATTTTGATTTAGGTGTTGTGTGTGTTCTGTGTGTGGGTTGGGAACAAGCTAGGGAAGCTCAGTTCCGGTGAAGGCAGCTGTGGAGGGTAAGGTAAGTACAATTGAGGTTGAATTGGGGGATTTGAGTTATGGGTTGAAGCTTGGGTGGTGTTATATGGTTGAACCTTTGTTAAGGCTGTATTACTCTTTAGATCCATTTTGAGTGTTATTTTTGCCATGTGATGTAGTGTTCGAATCTGAGTTGGAATGGGGTGGTGTATGAATTGACGAGTTGTAAATATGGAATGTGAGTTGGTATGAAAATTCTAATGGAATTATATTTTGATATGGCTGTGAGTGATCAATTAAGTGGATAGCTTAATCCATTAGGTTTTGATCTTGATACTAGGGTTGACAATATAATCTGATTATATTTGCAATATTGTAGGACGTGGATACGAGATAGGACCGCGACCGTGAAGATTTTATTGTCACGAGCTTCATAACAGGTGGGTAATATTTCTTACCCTGGTCAGGTAGTAGCTAAACCCTGATATATATGATTTTATATTATTGTCACTTTGACCTTGACTCCACTCTAGTTTTTCTATTGATTGATACTTTCCTTTGCACTTATAATGCTCTGTCATTGTTGTTATCTATTTATTCATCATTGTTATGAATTATAGATGTTATGGTAAGTGGACCTGTAGTGGTTTACCTATGTGTAAATAGCTAAATTCAATTGTAAAACTGAATTATGCAATTTAGATAAATCATCCGGGGGTGGGTGATGTTCTAGAAGTAAAGTGAGTTTTCATATCATATCATGATGTTGTGTATAGATCTACTATGGATCATGTAGTCGTGTATGGACATGTGATTTGTCGATACAACATCGTTACAGACTGGAGGTCCTAGCTTAGTTGTTGTCAGCTGCATATGCCTCTCTATAGAATAGAGAGTGTGTTGTGGACATATGTATGTGTTGTCATGCATTCATTCCATTTACAAGTATGTTGTCAATTTGGTCTCCCTTGTGGTTGAGAGGGTCGTCAGTCATCTTGCCTCCTAGGTTACTCATGGAGGAGTAACTGGTGTGAGGGCAGAGAATTTGTTATGCCGCACTTGCCCCATATTGGCAGTGGTTGTTGGAGTATTGTGCAATTGTCCTAGGTGCGTGGCATTCGACCACTCATGGGTAGTGTCAATCGGAGTGGCCAGCAGCAGGGAATCCCGTTGTGTAGCTAGCTCTTTACGCTTATATGCTACTTGTTCATACTGCCCACTCGGCCACTCGAGAGCGGTGGTTGTTGTTGAGTTGGGATAGTTGTCATGTCGTGCCACTTAGGCCACACTGGGGTCATGGTAGAGAGTAGGGTGCGCAGGCATGACCATGCATCTGCATTACCATGGTATATATATATATATATATATATATATATATATATATATATATATATAGTTGAGTGTGATGAGAATATATATAGATAGAGTCTATATATATGATCGTTGGATGTTGCATTTGTTTGAGCTATGCTTGTTGCATTTTATTGTACATCATCTTGCATTCCACTTGTATATTTTACATGGTCGTGTGTTGATTACCAGTATTGAGGTGGTCAGAATGTTGTATACCTTTGACTAGTACCTTGAGGTGATATGGGATGGACCCGGTTCATTGTGTATTTGACATAGAAGGTTAGTATGCCAGTGTTGTTTATTACAGAGTCAATATTTACTCTACCATGTTGTAGGTGTTGTATTATGGTACTTATACTCAGGTTATATGAGTTACATCATTGTTGATCTTCAGGTATGTCAATACCTTATGTTGTTATTGTTGATCAGTTTAGTTATACAGTTGTTATATCATGTTGGTGTATACCTATTATACCTTTAGACAACATATTGTTGACTCGCATGTGATATATATATATATATATATTATACATGCACTTCTATTCTTATTACCGCTGAGTTTTGTACTCACCACCACAGACCCTGGGTTTTCTTATCGCCCAGGTAACAGGTAGCCGACTTTGTAATGGCCTTGGAGCATCGCTGGCTGACAACATCTCATCTCACTTTCGAGGGTCCCGACTTTGGATTTATGTTTCCTTTAGTTTCGGATGTTTCTTATATTGATTCGGATTTTTATGGTGGATGTTGTGTTAGACATTGTTGATGTACGCACTTGTTGATTCGGGTTTTGACGATGCTTTCTTTATGTTGTGGTCGGTCATACCGGTATGCATTGTGTGTAGGTTATTATTTCGTTGTGATAGTTTCCGTTGTGTTTTGTTATATATACATTTATATATGTTGTTGTGATTGTGGCCAAAAGGCCTTGTATCAATAGGATATAGTGTCACGTATAGGGGAGATGTTGTCAGTTTGTTTTTCAGCTCGGCATACTCTCGAGGCGTGACACCTATAATGCCCTTTTTGATTGGATTTGAAGCACACCATGTGCTCCTTGCTTTTAATTGTTGGGGCACAGGCATCCTTGACCTTTGGCACCGGTGGAGCCTTCTTGACTTTCTTAGGACAGTTGCTCTTGTAGTGTCCATTTTCCCTACACCCAAAACATACAATATGATTTTTATTTTTGATTGAAATGCTTGAGTTACCTAGGATGGTGGTGAAATTTTGGACGTCTTCAACTCTTCCGGATGTTGAAGACTCTTCTCCTTGCTCCAACATGGAAGGTGATCTCTCCTCCCCCTCAATCCTAGAGGTGGAGGCTTCTTCCACTTCTTCCTCTTCCACTGATTCGGATGTTGCCTTCTCAACTTTTGAATCTTCACTTCCTTGTGAGGATGAACACTCCTCTTCGAGCTTCCTTTCTACTTGAGCCATGGATGGTTCTTCATGGAGCTTGGCTAATCTATCTTATAGCTCCTTGGCATCTTGAAATTCACCTAACCTAGACACAATATCGTTAGGTATTGAATTTAATATTAATTGTGTTACCTTATCATTTCTTTCGAAATCTTGGACTTGCTCTTCGGTTCATCTTTTCTTCTTGAGGTATCCAACTTTTTGACCTCTTGGAATTTCAAACCCCTTCACTAGGATCATCCAATCTTCAAAATCCATCATGAAGAAGTTCTCCATTCGTTCCCTCCATTGCTCAAACCCTTCTTGTCCATAGAATGTAAAATACCGTAAATAGATGGCTAAAGGGTAATATTATTAGTGGGTTAATTAAAATTTTTGAGGGATGGTTAGGGATTTAATTTAAACCTAACCTAGATCAAGAGTTTAATGGTTTAATTCAATCTAGTTTTAATCGAACCAAGGGTTAAATTGCTTATAGGGTCTGAAACCCGACCCATGTTCCCTAAACCCGACTCACTTTCTTTAAATGCTGACCCATTTTAGTCGTCCCTTTATTTCCTCTCCATCGTTCTTTATGTCGGGCATTTTCTATCTTCTTTCTGCGAATTCTTTTCCTCTCCGTGACATTTCTTCTTGCTCACTGCGTGACGCTGTCGATTGCCCTCTCTTCTTCTCCGAAGCAACCAAAGGCCGAAGCTCTCCCTCTCTCGGTGGAAGATCCGCCTGGAGGGCAGCCCGATCCCTCTTCTCAGGGCTCTCGTCGACCTCTTCACGTGAGTCGATTGGCGGTGTGATCGCCGCGACAGAGAGCTACTGCCACGGGTCTCACGGTGGTTGCCGAAGCAAGGTTAGGGCACATTTCTTTGCTGGTTTTCAATTGATCTCTTCCATATCAGCTTATTATTTTCTCACGCGAACAACCCGACGACAGTGTCACTATGGTTGGTAATTCCGACCGGAGGTGGAGTTATTCTGGCGAACAGAGCAGATTGGGGATTTTTTTTATCTCGAATTAACTCTTATTTTTATCTGCTATTAGTTGATTTTGTAGTCTGCTGATGAGTTGTGAGTTGTGGTGTTGATCTCTGTCGGTGGTGGGCTAGTATTGGGGATGTTGCTCGGCTGTGAGTGGGTGAAGATGGACAGACAGAGCTATGTGGTTCACTTCGGGTTGGTCAGATCTGCAAATTGGTGTGAACATGGCTATAAATGGATGTGGGTTAAGCTGGGTTCAAATTAGGGTTGGTTAGATCCCTAATTTGGTGCAACGGTGGGCTGTGAAGGGTTGTCGTGTGATTGTGGATTGGAGTTTGGTCGGCTATGAAGTAGCAACTCTATTATGGGCTACAAATAGAGATGTGTATTAGTGTGGATATGAGATTTGTGGGTTGTTGTGTTGTTGTAATGGATGTGAATGGATGGTTCTGGGGTTTGCTTAGTTGTGGCTAAGTGAGAAAGGGTCGAGTGGAATGAAGTGTGTCAATTAGGGTGGTTAGATCCCTAATTTGGTGTAATTATGGGTTGTGAGGTGTCGTTTCAAGGCTATAAATAGGGTTTGGTTTGAGGTTGGTCAGGTTCCTAAATTAGTGTGAAATGTCAGTTGTTGATCGAGTTGTGTGATGCTCTGATCTCGGCTATAAAAGGGGTTGTGGATAAACTTGTGATGTGTTGTGGATGTGAATTAATACGTTTAAGTGATTTGGGTGGAGTGTACTTAAGAGGTTTAATGATTTAAACCTAGTTGGATGTTGTAGAAGGGTTACGCTTGATGATTGGGGGCTTCTAATTCATATTTGATAAAGGGATGCGAATATAGGAACGATATAGTAGTGGATTTGTATATTTGTCGGGTGCTTGAATTTAATTGTGGTTGATGATATTAGCAGGACATGGATACGAGGCAGGTATGTGGGCGTGAAGATATTTATTTCGAGCTTTAAAGTAGGTGGGTAATATTTCCTACCCTGGTCAGGTAGTAGCTAAACCCTGAAGTATATGACTTCATATTGTTGTCACGTTGATCTTGACTCCACTCTAGTTTTTTTTATGCTTGATACTCTCCTTTGCACTTAAATACTCTGTTATCATTGTTATCTATTCATTCATCTTTGTTATGAATTATAGATGTTATGATAAATGGACTTGTAGTGGTTTACCTATGTGTACGTAGCTAAATTTGGTTGTAAAACTGAATTGTGCAATTTAGATAAATCATCCGGGGGTGGGTGATGTTATAGAAGTAAAGTTGAGTTTTCATATCATATCTTGATATTATGTATATATCTACTATGGATCATGTAGTCGTGTATGGACGTGTGATTTGTTGATATAGCGTCGCTACGAACTGGAGGTGCTAGCTTGGTTGTTGTCAGCTGTATATGCCTCTCTATAGAATAGAGAGTTTGTTGTGGACATATGTATGTATTGTCGTGCATTCATTTCATTTACATGCATGCTGACGACTTGGTCTCCCTTATGGTTGAGAGGGTCGTCAGTCATCATACCTCCCAGGTTGCTCATGGAGGAGTAACTGGTGTGAGGGCAGTGCATTTGTTGTGCCGCACTTGCCCCACTATTGACAATAGTTATTGGAGTAGCGTGCAGTTGTCCTGAGTGCGTGGCACTCAACCACTCGAGGGTAGTGACAGTCTGAGTGGCCAAAAGCAGGGACCCCCATTGTGTAGCTAGCTCTTTACACTTATATGCTACTTCATACTACCCACTCGGCCACTCGAGAGCAGTGGTTGTTGTTGAGTTGGGACAGTTGTCATGTCGTGCCACCTAGGCCACACTGAGGTCGTGGTAGCAGTATGGTGCGCATGCATGACCATACATCTACATTGCCATGGTAGATGGCATTTGCATATATAGTTGAGTGTGATGAGAATATATATAGATAGAGTCTATATATATGATCGTTGGATGTTGCATTTGTTTGAGCTATGCTTGCTGCATTTGATTATACATTATCTTGCATTCTACTTGCATATTCTGTATGGTCGTGTGTGGATTACCAGAGTTGAGTTGGTCAGACTATTGTATACCTTTGACCAGTACCTTGAGGTGATACGGGATGGACCCAGTTCATGGTTATATTTTCCATAGAATGTTAGTATGATGGTTTTGGTTGATTACTGAGTCAGTATTTACTCTACCATATTGTAGGTGTTGTATTATGGTACTTATACTCAGGTTGTATGAATTACATCATTGCTGATCTTCAGGTATGTCAGTACCTTATGTTGTTATTGTTGATCAGTTTAGTTATACAGTTGTTATATTATGTTGGTGTATACATGTTATACCTTTAGACGACGTATTATATATATATATATATTACTATTCTTATTACCGCTGAGTTTTGAGTTTTGTACTCACCACCACAGACCTTGGGTTTTCTTATCGCCCAGGTAATAGGTACTCGACTCTGTGATGGGCTTGGAGCAATGCTGGCTGGCAACCTCTCATCTCATTTCTGAGGGTCCCGGCTTTGGATTTATGTTTTCCTTTAGTATCGGATGTTCTTATATTGATCCGGATTTATATGGTGATGTTGTGTTAGACATTGTTGATGTACACACTTGTTGATTCGGGTTTTGACGTTGTGTTCTTTATGTCATGGTCAGTCATATCGGTATGCACTATGTGTAGTTGTTATTTCGTTGTGATAGTTTCCATTGTGTTTTGTTATATATACATTTATATATATGTTGTTGTGATTGTGGTCGAAAGGCCTTGTATCAATAGGATATGTTGCCACGTACAGGGGAGATATTGTCCCTTTGCTTTTCACCTCGGTATAATCTCGGGGCGTGACAACTTTATTGGTATCAGAGCACTAGGTTCTCCGATGCCATACAATGATGTTTTCGTTGAGTCTTGGATTCTCAGGAGTTGATTTGTTTTGGTTTTAGTTTTGTGAGGTGAGATTGACAGCGACATGAGCTCCGGGCAGTACGAAGTAAGAATTCTTGATAACTTATAATTTAGGTAGATACTTATCTAAACTTGTTCAACTGATGTATACAGTCTGAGTTATGGCTCTTGTGCAGACTCGTAGTAGAGGTCGTCCATCAGGGCGATTAGCAGAGTTGTGGGATAAGAGGCTGCTACGACTGAGCCTGTTATTCGGGAACAACCTCAGCATCCCCCTATCGAAGGTTCGGAGTCTCAAGATTCGGATATACCACCGACTATGTCGGTACCTACAGAGTACAATTGGCTCAATGATAAAGCACGGATACTCATGTTAGAGTGTTCGGCTAAGGATAGACTTACCTTGTTCTGAGGGGAGTCTGATCCATGGATTGCCCGTGCTTGGCTGGAAAATCTGGAGGACACTTTCGAGTACGTGGATTGTACGGACGAGGAGAAAGTGGGCCTTGCTACATACCACCTTAGAGATCAGACTATTACTTGGTGGAAGATGCAGAAAACCCTATTCGAGGAGAGTGGGATTACCTAGGCAGTCTTTTGAGATGCCTTCTGGAGACAGTATTTTCCCTCAGCATTTTCTACCGCACGTCATCAGGAGTTCCTAAGCCTGAAGCAAGGTTACCGATTCGTCATGGAATATAATGCAGATTTTACCACACTTGCAGAGTTCTGCCCTCATCTGGTAACACAGGATGCTAATAGGATGTTCCAATTTACTCAGGGCCTAGCTGCTTATATTTGGGTCAGGATGTCAGAATCTACTATTACCTCTTATAGGGAGGCATTGGATTGTGCCATTTTCATTGAGATAACTTCCCAGCAAATTTCCAAGGAAAAGGATACTGAGAAACAGATGACCCAGAGTAAGCAGCTGAACCAGGGTTAAGCTAAGGAGACTCAGAAGAAGCGAGATCATAAAGGAACTATGCGAGGTGCTACAGATGGGTTAGCTAGATTGAAGAAAGGGAAGAATCTGGATTCTGAGTATTCTAGAGGGTCTCAGAAGAGTCATAAGGGCCAGAATAGGACTGGATGTTATAAATGTAGATCTGAAAGCCACAAAGTTACAGAGTGTCCTGTGGAGCAGCCTATTTGCTATTATTGCAAGCAACTGGGGCATACTAGTCGGGAGTGTACATTGAGAGCACAGTTGGAGTTTTCTGATAGCTCCAACAAGGGAAGGAAGTCTAGCTAGCAGTGGCAATAGAGGATAGCACCACGGACACAGTCATATGGTCATAAGTTGTCAGTACCTCCATAGGCACAGTTGTATCAGATACAGGGGGTCCCTCTTCAGTGATGTCGATAGCTATCCATTATCCTGCATCTCCAGTGATCTACTATTCGGGGGTACCTGCACCGCATTTTTTACTAGCTAGCACTCAAGGTTATCTTATGCCTGCACCGACGACTTAGTCTTCAGTACCACAGAGTCAGACTTAGCCCGAGTGGAGGCACACTACTACTTCGTCAGGGACGCAGCAGTCAAATATAGAGACTGAACATGTTTATGCTATCATTAGAGATGAGGCACAGCGGGTTGAGGGATCAGTCATATGGGTTATGGTTTCAGTTTATTCTATATATATTGATACTTTGATTGATACCGGTAGTTCACATTCATTCGTATCTAGAATATTTCTGGGTAGAGTTAGAAGAATTCTGATGGTTTATTCTTGTGGGTTAGCGGTATCTTTGCCATCAGAAGAGGTGCTGACTAGCCACCAAGAAATCAAAGGTTGCCCATTAGATTTCGACGGGCATATCTTTACGGTGGACCTCCAGGTGTTAGAGATGGTAGAATTTGACATCATTCTCAGTATGGATTGGTTGGCTACTTATTATGCTACAGTGGATTGTAGAGCGAGAGTAGTAACTTTTCGACCACCGGATCAACCTGCATGGAAATTTGTTGGCACAAGAGATGATGGAGTATCCATTATATCTACATTACAGGTTCAAAAGTTATTGGCCCATGGTTGTCAAGGTTATTTATTGTCTTTAGTTAAAGTTGAGAACAAAGGACTACCACCCCTCTCTAATTTGCGGGTAGTCTAAGAGTATCTGGATGTGTTTCCAGTTGAACTTCCGGGCTTGCCACCTCCTAGGCAAGTGGAATTTGCAATAGAGGTGATTCCAGGTACCGTTTCAGAATCGAAAACTCCTTATCGGATGACACCAAAGGAGTTGAACGAACTTAAAGTCCAACTACAGGAGTTGTTGGATAATGGATTTATTTGCCCTAATATTTTGCCATGGGGAGCGCCAGTACTATTTGTTAAGAAGAAAGATGGATCGTTGTGATTATGTATTGACTATCGACATCTGGATGCAGTCACAATTAAGAACAAATATCCACTACTGAGGATAGAGGATCTGTTTGATCAGCTCAAGGATACATGTGTGTATTCTAAAATAAATCTGCACTTAGGATATCATCAGCTTCGGATAAGAGATGAGGATGTGCAGAAAACAACATTTCGCACTCGTTATGGGCATTACGAGTTTCTGGTGATGCCTTTTGGTCTCACGAATGCTCCAGCTGCATTTATGGACTTGATGAACTGGGTATTCTTGAGGTATATAGATTAGTTTGTGATAGTATTCATCGATGATATATTGATATATTCTCAATCTGAGGAGGAGTATGAACAACATCTGCGGATAGTGTTAGAGACGTTGCGATGGAAGCAGCTGTATGATAAATTTAGCAAGTGTGCATTCTGGTTATCCTCAGTGGGTTTTCTTAGACACGTGGTGTCCAACAGAGGTATTTCTGTAGATCCTCAGAAAATCGAGGCGATTACCAGTTGGGAGCATCCAAAATCAGTTCAGGAGGTTCGTAGTTTCCTGGGTCTGGCCGGGTATTATCGAAGATTCATGGAGGGATTCTCAAGTATTGTCATGCCACTCACTCTCCTGACTCGGAAAGGGATCAAGTTCACCTGGTCAGAGGCTTGTGAAACTAGCTTTCAAGATCTGAAACAGCAACTAATTTCTGCACCAGTCTTAGTGATTCCTTCTGGTGTTGATGGGATGGTCCTATATACTGATGCTTCTATCCAAGGGTTGGGTGCATTTCTGATGCAGTCCTACCATATGGTATCTTATGTCTCCTGTCAACTAAAGGATCACGAAAGAAATTATCCAGTGCACGATCTAGAGTTAGCAACCATCATTTTTGCGTTGAAAATATGGATGAACTATTTGTATTAGTTTACCTTTGAGATCTACACAGACCATAAAAGTCTAAAATATCTGCTCACACAGAAAGAACTGAACCTGAGACAGAGACGGTGGATGAAATATTTGAAGGATTACGACTGTACAATTCATTACCATCCGGGAAAAACTAATGTGGTAGCAGATGCGCTGAGCAGGAAGTCTCATGGGGTTTTGGCCAGTCATCTGACAGTAGTTATCGATCTAGTTCGACAGTTCTCAGAGTTATGATTGTTTGAACAAGGTCAAACATCCCGAGGAGTATTGGTTTCTATGGTTGCCCAGTCCACTATTGCTGAGAAGAACAAAGAAGCACAAGTCAATGACCAACATCTGCAGTTCTTGTGCAGCACAATAGATGCAGAACGACAGACGAATTTCTCGAGTGACAAGAATAGAGTACTTCGTTTCTGTGGATGGTTATGTGTTTCGGACACGCATCCAGTTAAGGAAGAGTTACTACAGGAAGCACATCATTCAATATTTGCTATACATCCTAGTGGTACTCGGATGTACCGAGATTTGAAACGCTTATACTAGTGGAACGGTATGAAGAGAGATATTGCAGACTTTGTTGCTCGATGTTAGTATGCCAACGGTGAAGGCTGAACATCAGAAACCTGCTGGATTGCTTTAGGAAATTTCAATTCCAGAATGGAAGTGGGAGCTAATCACTATGGATTTCGTTATGGGATTGCCTAGAACCCATAAAGGACATGATGCGATTAGGGTGATCGTAGATCGATTAACCAAATCCATCCATTTTCTTCCTATTCATGGGATGAACTCGTTGGATCATTGGGCAGAGTTGTACTGCCGAGAGATTATCAGGCTGCATGGGGTGTCTTTGAGTATCATATCTGATAGAGATCTGCGATTTACCTCCCGATTTTGGCAGAGTTTGTAGCAGGCCATGGACACAGAGCTTTGACTCAGTACAATGATTCATCCACAGACACATGGACAATCTGAGCATACCATTTAGACATTGGAGGATTTGCTGAGATCTTGTGTTATGGATTTCGGAGGTAGTTGGGAGAACCACGTTCATTTAGTAGAATTTGCTTATAATAATAGCTACCACTCTTCTATTCAGATGGCTCCTTTCGAGGCCTTATACGGTAGACCCTGTAGATCTCCCGTGTTTTGGGAGGAGGTTGGGGAGCGATAGTTGCTGGGGCCACAGAGTATCCATCATGATGCAGAGTTGGTGCAAGTCATCAGACGACAGTTATCCGAGGCACATGATCGGTAGAAGAGTTATGCGGACCGGAGGCGAAGGCCTTTGGAATTCTCAGTCGGGGATCATGTATTCCTATGAGTTTCACCCACCAAAAGAGTCAAAAGATTTGGGTTGAAAGGAAAATTAGCTCCATGCTACATTGGTCCATTTGAGATATTGGAGTGGATTGGGGGTGTAGCTTACCGGTTGGCTTTACCTCCGACATTTGCGGGTGTCCATAACGTATTTCATGTTTTTATGCTAAGGAAATACATGCCGTGATCAGATCATGTTCTGAAGGAGGCTCTAATTCCACTCCAGGCAAATGCGACTTATGAGGAGATTCCAGTGCGGATTCTTGGTCGCAAAGAGCGTCAGTTGCGAAACAAAACCATCCGACTCGTAAAAGTTGGATGGCAGCATCATACTGATGAGGAGGCTACGTGGGAGCTAGAAGATATTATCCGAGCTTGATACCCTCATCTGTTCACTTGAGGTATGTGGTCATTTCGGAAATTTGCTTGAATTAATTTTCGCATTTTAGTACGAAATTTGGGGAACAAATTCTTTTTAGTGGGGGAGAATGTAAAATACCGCAAATAGATGGCTAAAGGGTAATATTATTAGTGCTTAATTAAAATTTTTGAGGGATGGTTAGGGATTTAATTTAAACCTAGCCTAGCTCAAGAGTTTAATAGTTTAATTGAATCTAGGTTTAATTGAACCAAGGGTTAAATTGCTTATTGGGTCTAAAACCCAACCCGTTTTCCCCAAACCCGACCCGCTTTCTTTTAATGTTGACCCGTTTTAGCCGTCCCTTTATTTCCTCGCCGTCACTCTTTATGTCAAGCGTTTTCTTTCTTCTTTCCGTGAAATCTTTTCCTCTTTGCGACATTTCTTCTTCCTCACTACGCGACGCTGCCGATTGCCTTCTCTTCTTCTCCGAAGTGACCAGCGGCCGAAGCTCTCCCTCTCTCGGTGGAAGATCCGACTGGAGGGCAGCTTGATCCCTCTTCTCTAGGCTCTCGTCGACCTCTTCACATGAGCCGATCGGCGGCGTGATCACTGCGATACAGAGCTACTGCCACGGGTCTCACGGTGGTCGCCGGAGCAAGGTTAGGGAACGATTCTTTGATGGTTTTCAGTCGATCTCTTCCATCTCAGCTTATCGTTTTATCACGCAAATAGCCCGACGATGGTGTCACTGCGATTGGTCGTTCCGGCCGGAGGTGGAGCTATTCTGGCAAACAGAGTAGATTGGGGGAGGCTCTCATTACGGGTATAACTCGAATTAACTCTTTGTTTTATCTGCTGTTGGTTGATTTTGTTGTCTGCCAATGAGTTGTGAGTTGTGGTGTGGATCTCTGCCAGTGGTGGGCTGGTATTGGGGATGTTGCTCGGCTGTGAGTGGGTGAAGATGGATAGATAGAGCTATGTGGTTCACTTCGGGTTGGTCAGATCTCTAAATTGGTCTGAACATGGTTGTAAATGGTTGTGGGTTAAGCTGGGTTCCAATTAGGGTTGGTTAGATCCCTAATTTGGTGCAACAGTGGGTTGTGAAGGGTTGTTGTGTGATTGTGGGTTGGAGTTTGGTCGGCTGTGAAGTAGCAGCTATATTCTAGGCTACAAAGAGAGATGTGTATTAGTGTGGATATGAGATTTGTGGGTTGTTGTGTTGTTGTAATGGCTGTGAATGGTTGGTTCTGAGGTTTGCTCGACTGTGGCTAAGTGAGAAAGGGCGGGGTAGAACGAAGTGTGTCAATTAGGGTGGTTACATCCCTAATTTGGTGTAATTATTGGTTGTGAGGTGTCGTTTCAAGGTTGTAAACAGGATTTGGTTTGAGCTTGGTTAGGTCCCAGATTACTACCATTTTATGCATTATTTTAGTCCTTAATATCCATGTTTTTATCCACTCGAGTGATTTATTGTTGATTAATAACATGTTTTATGAGTTTGGATTTATTTTGGACCTTATTATAAATTCTCCTAAATTTTGGACTCATATGCAAATTTTATCTTCGTTTGTATGGAGATCAAGATGAACCAATGAACAAGACTCGAGTTAGATCAAATGTGGCCTAATCCAATGTTATAATGGGCATTTCAAACTGGATTAATCTGGACCTTTCATCAGATCAAAAGCAATTAAATCAAGTGACCAGATCTGAGCAATATGGATCGTCCGAGGAAAGCGATTGATTCTGAGCCATTTATCCAGATCTGAAGAGATTCAGTCAAGACATTTATATCTGGACATCTGAGCCCTTCATCTAGATTCAACTGATTGTGATTATCCCTTCAGATTGATCAGATCCGTTCATTCAAGGTTGGAGGAATCTGAGTCATTGGATGCCTAGCTAGCTTAATGGATTAATCAACTTAATCAACCCCTAGCTTAAATTTAGGGCTGAGATTGAAGGGCCTTAGATCGGACGGCCAAGGAAAATCATCTTAAAATTACAACTTCTTCCCATCTTTGGCAGATCACGATGAGGCAGAAATCGCGCAGTGCAACAGGTCTTCTTCCTCGCGAGCAGCGGCGACTTCTTCTGCGCGCGGAAGCAAGAATCGCACAGAAGGCACTGACGGTGACGCGTAGAAAGAAGTTCCTCATCGCGACACATAACAGAATCGAGCGGCGTCTTTTTCCTCCTTTCACTCACACGATGAGCAGTGATCATCCACATCACTTTCGGCGATAGTTCCAGCGACTCCAGCTGCATCCCCTCCATCTCCATCCATCCGAAGTCTCCTCTCCTTGGTTCAGCAGAGATGGATTCTGAAGTTGGGCAGTGGAAGCTTCGACGACTGAGAGAGTGGGATTTTGGCTATCTTCACTGGTGTTCCTTTCACGCCTGGCGATCGGAGCTGAGTGACCCAGTTGGACGTGATTTCAGAAGGCTGGGGTTATCTTCTACTGCCATGGTTACGACATCATGGTTTTCCAACTCCGGTAGCCATTGATTCCTCCAATTTTCGATGGCATCACTTGATTCCATCGTCGGTGAAGAGTTTTATCTTGTACTCCGGTTCCATCCCTTCCTGCAGCATCGGAGATTCCGTTGTAGTTTAGTTGGTCAGGATACTCGGCTGACACCCGAGAGACCCGAGTTCGAGTCCCGGCAATGGAATCACGGGCTGCTCCACCTTCACAGAGTCATCCATAGGCTGTCAGGTTTTGGTGTCGTTGTAGTATAGTGGTGAGTATACTCGGTTGACACCTGAGAGACCCGGGTTTGGATCCCGGCAACCGCACCAGCCTTCGGCAGCTCCATGTCATCCACCAGAGAAAAGGGCTCGCTTCATCCATCAATTTAGCACTTGCCAAAGGATTTTCGATAAGAAATTCAGTAATCCCATCCGTCGAAGGAGCTGTTAGGATTGTTGTCACCGTTGTGGAGTGATCGGTGGTTATATTTGGATTGGTCCATTGATTTGGATGTTTATCTTGTTTACTTTGATGTTTAATTTCAGTGTGTAATTCAGTTGTTATTCTGCGATTAATTAGGAGCTTAGCTATAGTTTACTCTACATTTGGAATTAGTGAATTAAACTTATGTAAAACCCCCAATTTGTATTGTTGTAGTGTCATCTGTAGCTTAAGTTATTGACTCCGTAGTTTAATCTGTAGTTAATTTGCCGTTTGACTTAGAGTTAATTAGTAGTTTCATTTGGTAGTTTAGTTGTAGTTTAATTATGATGCTTAGCTTAATTAATTGTTAGTTTGATTACTTATCTATTTTAGTGTTAATTCCATTAGTTAACTGTATTTAATACTAGGTTAGATTTATTTCATGTTTTCCTTTACACTCATGTTATTTCACATTTGAATTATTGTTTATTTTCCTGCCATGTCTTTATGTTTTTGAATGTTTTTCTTTGGCTGCTTATTTTATATCTTCTTTAATTTCGTTATCATAGTAGTTTAGTTAGATTAAGATTTTAATTACATGCATTGTCTTTCATTCAGTAGGATTAGTCTTGTAAATTCCAAACCCCTATTCAGTAGGATTAGCAATAATTAGAAATCCTAAGTTTACTATTCTGTCGATTACACTCGTTGGAAAATGATCCGGGTCATTCCCTATGCTATATTAGTGTAGAGGGGGTTGGGTAAATAATTTGGGAATGGTACCACACGACAAATTATCGCTTATCAAATTTTGGCGTCGTTGCTGGGGAGTGTAATGATGCTTAGTAAACTTAGGATTATTTTCCCATTTATCTAAAAAAAATTGTTTAGTGCTTCATTCTTTCATTTTCTGTATATCCATGTATTTTATCATGTCTATTTCCTGTGTCTTTTGATTTGTTTATTGGTGTTTCAGGGAAGACCAGGAATTATCTTTTCTGAGAAACATGGATCAATATTCTCAGCAGTATGGAGACTATGGTGATAGTTAGCATCATTGATCAAACAACTAGATTAAATTGCAACATCCTTTAGCCAGATGTAGCACAAGAGTTCATTCAGCCTCCGTCAGAGACCATTTCTATGGATATCGATGCGCTTAGGGAGATGGATTGTGGAGTGAGTGATAGGCATACTACTCCACAGGACTCCTATGAACCATTGTGTTGTGATGTGATTTCAGACGCTGATGGATGTGATTTCATTGATGAAGTTGCTGATGTTTCAAATGTTGAGGATGTTGACACAGGAGTGGTGGATAGCTGGACACTCCCACCTGAGATAGAGTTTCTTGTTGGGGGATCGAAACGGCCGGCTAGAGCGGGGTGAATAGCCCTCGTTCGTTGGATGTCGTATTTTGCTCGTCTACAAAACGTTAGCACAAGTGGAATATCCAAATATAAATAAAGACAAAGCAAAAGATAAACAAACAATACAAACACCAAGATGTAACGTGGTTCACGGCTACGCCGCTAATCCACGGTCTGATTCGTCCACGGTGAATCACTCCGTCAAAGCCAATCACTATTGGTCTCTCCTTTGCACTAAGCTAGGTGGAGGTAACCTTTACAATCAAAATCACTCTTCTTACAATAAGATTGAAGTAAAAGCAAGTAAGAAGAGTAGGGAATCGTGTATGGCACATTGGGAGAAGTTTAGAGCTCAAGCATTAGCCCCCCAAAGCCCCATCCTCTTCCTTTTTATAGAGGAAGAGGGTTTCTTCCTGTTGACACAGGATCAGTCGACTGATGCCCTCGATCAGTTGACTGATCCCATAGTCGTTGCCCAATAACGGCCGCTTTCCAAAATTGGATTCCATCCAACGGTATTAGCATCAGTCGACTGATATTACCATCAGTCGACTGGTGCTCGATCAGTCGAGTCCTCAACGAGGTCAACTCCATTCTGCGTCTGCAGTGCCATCACCGACCGCTCCCCCGAGCAGCCAATCGACATCGATCGGCCGACGGTTCCGGTCGATCGATCAACTTGATTCAGCCACATTAGACCAGTCGATCGAACCATCGACTCAGAGCAGTCGACTGCCATTCCATGGCAGTCGACTGGTGTCGAAAAATCTCATCTGACACTTAGCCAAATGACCAAGTTTCACCTACGAGCTACTACCCCTTCCCGGGTTACATTCGCTCACTCTCATCCCTCGGAGTCCCTCACCTTCAAAGTTCTCTTCGTTCGCGGCCACGTCCCTCGGCAGCATCAGGTGCACGGCTCTGCAATGCTCCTTCGTGACTCTTGCCTCGAAGTCTACTTCCTCCGGCTTCACTCCAAGCTCCTCGTCCGACGGTCCCTCGGATGCTCCAAGCGCACGGCTTCCGTAAAGCTATCCTTCACCGACTCAAGGACAGAGTCATGAGATGTGAAACTCGCCACGGCTCCATCTGCGAATTACTAAGTCTTGCATGACTTCAACGCACATATCAAATCAACATAACAAACTAACTTAAACCCTTTGCCACACACATCAAAACCTAACCATGGCAAAAGATTGCACTAACATTTCTAACAAGAATGTTGCTGATGGAAGCCCTAACAACAAACACAATAATCCAGCCTAAAGGTTGGATACTTTTTCTTGATCACCTCCGACCACCAGAGAGTACATATGATGAGGCAATGATCATTTCGGAGGGAGCAGCACAGGAATTACCATGATCACATCAAGAATGCACTCACCTCCATTTGATCCATCCCACTCCCAGCCTGGATATTCTTACTAAACCGCCTCTAATTGCTAGGACCTCAAGGCAGTTTGTTCTATCCCATCTACTTTCCTTTTCATTGTATATACACTTCTTTTACTTTATTTGTTTTTGTTTTATTTGTTATGTTTCGTTTGTTGAGTTTTTGTTTTTATCGGTGCTTTCAAATAAATTTCCTATGCATTCCTTTATATCATCTTAGAAGTCGTGAAAGCTAGTTAAATTTGATTGTCGAGTTTCGGGGATTTGTTGTCATGAATGGATTATTTGATTGCATATGGTTGCTACTTGGTGATGGATTCTGTCTTGATAGATTCAGATGATTTTTTTTCATTCCTAGTGAGGATTGTGCCTATTTTTATTGCTTGTGTGTGGTGCACTTGTGGTCATTGTAACTCCAGAACTTGCTTTGATTCTTTCAAGACCACACAACCATAGGTTTGCATGATTATTATGAAGGCAATCTTATTTGTTTCCCTTTACTTCTTTTGTTGTCACATGCTATTCGAATAATCTTCTTATCACACGTCATGTCATTTTCATCATTTATTCTATTGTCTTTCTATTCCTACATTTTCATCATGTCATTTTTTCTTCATTTCTATTTTTGGATGTGGAATACTTGGATGTTCCATGATGAGTTTTTGCCTAAGACCGACAAAAATTTAAGTGTGTGGGAGAGAGTAGCTCAGGAGAATTTAATGTAAGCATAGGCATGTCGTGCTTGATCACCATAGACAAGCCGTGTTTTTATTTTTTGTAGCTGAGTTTGATGTTATTTTTTAGAACATAGGGAAGAGCACCGCATGTCAAGAAGAAAAAAAAGTCAAAAAAAATGAAAAAAATGAAAAACAAAATTTGAAAAAAAAACATTTGACCAAAACAATAAAGAAAATAAAAAAAATTCTTTGACATGTTGTGCAGTTCTTTATTTCTGTGATAGTATTTTTTGTGATAGACATCTCTTATTACAACTGTTGAGAGATTTATTATATATCATATATGGATTTGTATTGTGAAAGTGATAGGGGTTGTTTACATGTTTAGTGAATTGTAAAATGCTAGATGGGATAAAACTTTTGGGGCATTGCTTTCTTGTACTAATCTATGTAGCATTCCAGTATTTCCATATCTCCTTGCATTTTTATAGCTATTTCATGTTTTACCTTTCTTTCCTTTCACACATATTATTATTTTTCTTGTATTCATGTTTCCCTTGCATTCCTAATAAGCCTTCAATAATTGTGCATTCTTATGTGTATATAGTGGTGAAGGTAGAAGAAAAGCAAGCATATGGTAGTGCATAAACCATGAGTAGCTTGAGTGAACTCCACTATTACATGCTCATGAGAGCGAGAGAAACCACCACTTATCTTGTGAGACTTAAATCATTTATAGTCTATTCAGGATGGATTGAAGTTACCATGTTTGTTAACCTGTGTAAGATTTGAGTCCATGATTGCTTGAGTCTTTGAGATTTGACAATCCTAGATAACTTTCTTTCACGATCTTCTATGTATGCTTGGGAATTGCTAGGGAAATATACTTTCAATTTATTTTTAGTTTTCTTTGCTTGCTCAGGACGCGCAAGAATAAATGTGGAGGAATTGATCACTACCATTTTATTGCATTATTTTGGTCCTTAATATCCATGTTTTTATCCACTCGAGTGACTTATTATTGATTATTAATATGTTTTATGAGTTTGGATTTATTTTGGACCTTATTGTAAATTCTCCTAAATTTTAGACTTATATACAAATTTTATATTCGTTTGTAGGAGATCAAGATGAGCCAATGGACTAGACTCGAGTTAGATCAAATGTGGCCTAATCCAATGTTATAATGGGTATTTCAAACTGGATTAATCTGGACCTTTCATCATATCAGCAACAATTAAATCAAGGGACCATATTTGAGCAATATGGATCGTCCGAGGAAAGCGATTGATTCTGTTCCATTTATCCAGATCTGGAGAGATTCAGTCTGTACATTTAGATCTGGACATCTGAGCCCTTCATCCAGATTTGATCGATCGTGATTATCCCTTCAGATTGATCAGATCCGTTCATTCAAAATCGGAGGAATCTGAGCCGTTGGATGCAGAGCCAGCTTAATGGATTAATCAACTTAATCAAACCTTAGCTTAAATTGAGGGTTGAGATTGAAGGGCCTTAGATCGAACGGCCAAGGAAAATCATCTTAAAATTACAACTTCTTCAGATTTTCGACAGATCGTGATGAGGCAGAAATCACGCAGCGCAACAGATCTTCTTCCTCGCGAGCATTGGCGACTTCTTCTACAAAAGCAAGAATCACACAGAAGGCGTCGATGACGATGCACAGAAAGAAGTTCCTCATCGCGACATAGAACAGAATCTAGCAGTGTCTTTTTCCTCCTTTCACTCGTGCGACGAGCAGCGATCATCCACAACACTTACAACGACAGTTTCGGCAACTCCAACGGCGTCTCCTCCATCTCCATCCATCTGAAGTCTCCTCTCCTTCGTCCAGCAGATCTGGATTCTGAAGTTGGGTAGCGGCAGCTTCGACGACTGAAAGAGTGGGATTTGGCCATCTTCACCGGTGTTCCTTTCACGCCTGGCGATCGAAGCTGAGCAACCTTGTTGGACGTGATTTCAGAAGGCTGGGGTTATCTTCTACTGTCGTGGTCGTGGCAGCATGGTTTTCCAGCTCCGATAGCCATTGATTCCTCTAATTTTCGACGACAACACTTCATTCCATCGTCGGTGAAGAGTTTCAACTTGTACTCTGGTTCCATCCCTTCCTGCAGTGCTGGAGATTCCATTGTAGTCTAGTTGGTCAGGAACCTCGGCTGACACCAGAGAGACCCGTGTTCAGGTCCCGACAATGGAATCATGGGATGCTCCACCTTCACAGAGTCATCCATAGGCTATCAGGTTTTGGTGTCATTGTAGTATAGTGGTGAGTATACTCGGCTGACACCCGAGAGACTCGGGTTCGAAACCCGACAACTGCACCAGCCTTCGACAGCTCCGTGCCATCCACCGGAGAAAAGGGCTCACTTCATCCATCAATTCAACACTTGCCAGAGGATTTTTGGCAAGAAATTCAGTCATCCCATCTGCCGGAGGAGCTGTTCGGATTGTTGTCACCATTGTGGTGTGATCGGTGGTTATATTTGGATTGGTCCATTGATTTGGATGTTTATCTTGTTTACTTTGATGTTTAATTTCAGTGTGTAATTCAATTATTATTCTGCGGTAAATTAAAAGCTTAGCTGTAGTTTACTCTACATTTGGAATTAGTGAATTAAACTTATGTAAAACCCTCAATTTGTATTGTTGTAGTGTCATTTGTAGCTTAAGTTATTGACTCTGTAGTTTAATCTATAGTTAATTCGTCATTTGACTTAGAGTTAATTAGTAGTTTCATTTGGTAGTTTAGTTGTAGTTTAATTATGATGCTTAGCTTAATTAATTGTTAGTTTGATTACTTATCTGTTTTAGTGTTAATTCCATTAGTTAGCAGTATTTAATACTAGGTTAGATTTATTTCATGTTTTCCTTTACACGCATGTTATTTTGCATTTGAATTATTGTTTATTTTTCTGCCATGTCTTTATGTTTTTGAATGTTTTTCTTTGGCTGCTTATTTTATATCTTCTTTAATTTCGTTATCATAGTAGTTTAGTTAGATTAAGATTTTAATTACTTGCATTGTCTTTTATTCAGTAAGATTAGTCTTGTAAATTCCAAACCCCCATTCAGTAGGATTAGCAATAATTAGAAATCCTAAGTTTACTATTCTATCGATTACACTCGTTGGGTATTAGTGTAGAGGGGGTTCGGTAAATAATTTGGGAATGGTACCACACGACAAATTACCGCTTATCAGTCCCTAAATTAGTGTGAAATGTTGGTTGTTGATCGAGCTGTGTGATGCTCTGCTCTCAGCTACAAATAGGGTTGTGGATAAATTTGTGATGTGTTGTGGATGTGAGTTAATACGTTTAAGTGATTTGGGTGGAGTGTACTTAAGAGGTTTAATGATTTAAACCTAGTTGGATGTTGTAGAAGGGTTACACTTGATGATTGGGGGTTTCTAATTCATATTCGATAAAGGGTTGCGAATATAGGAACGATATAGCAGTGGATTTGTATATTTGTCGGGTGCTTGAATTTAATTGTGGTTGATGATATTTGTAGGACGTGGATATGAGGCAGGTCCACGGGCGTAAAGATATTTAATTCGAGCTTTAAAGCAGGTGGGTAATATTTCCTACCCTGAAGTATATGACTTCATATTGTTGTCACTTTAACCTTGACTCCACTCTAGTTTTTATGATACTTGATACTTGCCTTTGCACTTAAATACTCTGTTATTGTTGTTATCTATTCATTCATCTTTGTTATGAATTATAGATGTTATGATAAGTGGACCTGTAGTGGTTTACTTATGTGTACGTAGCTAAATTCAATTGTAAAATTGAATTATGCAATTTAGATAAATCATCCAGGGGTGGGTGATGTTCTAGAAGTAAAGTTGAGTTTTTATATCATATCTTAATATTGTGTATATATCTACTATGGATCATGTAGTCGTGTATGGACGTGTGATTTGTCGATACAGCATCGCTACGGACTAGAGGTCCTAGCTTGGTTGTTGTCAGCTGTATATGCCTCTCTATAGAATAGAGTGTGTTGTTGACATATGTATGTACTGTCGTGCATTCATTTCATTTACATGCATGCGGACGACTTGGTCTCCCTTGTGGTTGAGAGGGTCGTCAGTCATCCTGCCTCCCAGGTTACTCATGGAGGAGTAACTAGTGTGAGGGCAATGCATTTGTTGTGTCGTACTCGCCCCACTATTAACAGTGATTGTTGGAGTAGCGTGCAGTTGTCCTGGGTATGTGACACTCGACCACTCATGGGTAGTGACAGTCGGAGTGACCAGCAACAGGGACCTCAACTATATATATATTCTCATCACACTCAACTATATATATACACTTATATGCTACTTCATACTGGCCACTCGGCCACTCGAGAGCAGTGGTTGTTGTTGAGTTGGGACAGTTGTCATGTCGTGCCACCTAGGCCACACTGGGGTCATGGTAGCAGTAGGGTGTGCAGGCATGACCATGCATCTGCATTGTCGTGGTATATATATATATATATATATATATATATATAAAATATAGATAGAGTCTATATATATGATTGTTGGATGTTGCATTTGTTTGAGCTATGCTTGTTGCATTTGATTGTACATCATCTTGCATTCTACCTGCATATTCTGTATGGTCGTGTGTGGATTACCGAAGTTGAGTTGGTCAGACTGTTGTATACCTTTGACCAGTACCTTGAGGTGATACGGGATGGATCCGGTTCATGGTTATATTTGCCATAGAATGTTAGTATGACAGTTTTGGTTGATTACAGAGTCAGGATTTACTCTACCATGTTGTAGTTGTTGTATTATGGTACTTATACTCAGGTTGTATGAGTTACATCGTTGCTGATCTTCAAGTATGTTAGTACCTTATGTTGTTATTATTGATCAATTTTGTTATACAGTTGTTATATTATGCTGGTGTATACTTGTTATACCTTTAGACAACATATTGTGGATTCACATGTGATATATATATATATATATGCATGCACTTCTATTCTTATTACCGCTGAGTTTTGTACTCACCACCATAGACTCTGGGTTTTCTTGTCGCCCGGTAACAGGTACTCAACTCCGTGATGGGCTTGGAGCTACACTGGCTGGCAACCTCTCATCTCACTTCCGAGGGTCCTGACTTTGGATTTATGATTTCCTTTAGTATCGGATGTTCTTTTATTGATCCGGATTTATATGGTGACATTGTGGTAGACATTATTGATGTACGCACTTATTGATTCGGTTTTTAACGTTGTTTTCTTTATGTCGTGGTCAGTCATACCAGTATGCACTGTGTAGTTGTTATTTCGTTGTGATAGTTTCTATTGTGCTTTGTTATATATACATTTATATATATGTTGTTGTGATTGTGGTCGAAAGGCCTTATATCAACAGGATATGTTGCCATGTACAGGAGAGATGCTATCCGTTTTCTTTTCGGCTCGACATACTCGCGGGGCATGACATAGGTGTATGGGATCAGAGTGTTGACATCCCATCCCAATTTTTCTTCAAACTCCATCTTGTTTCCTCTAGCACGCTCCCTTAGATGTGAAGCCAGTGAAGAGCACCTAGCTCCGATACCAATTGTAGGAACGTTGGTGACCACTAGAGGGGGGGTGAATAGCACATTTGTCGCTTGATGGATTTCGATCGTGCTTGCTACAAAACTTTTTATATGCAACAGAAATAATAATAACAATAACAAAATAGACAAACACAATCACAACACACAAATATAATGTGGTTCGGAACCTTAGGGTTCCTACTCCACGGGTTGGGCTCGAATGAGCCCTAGCGATGCCAAACACCACTAATAATCAATACACTCCTTCTTGGAACAATCCGGAGGTGGAGGAAACCTCTTACAACAGTTCTTACAACAATAAGAAAAAATACAAGCTAATATTAGCAAACTATACAAATACATGTAAAGAAAACTTTATACAATGTGAACTTGAGTGCTTGCTTTTGGTTGCTTGAGAAGAGCCTTGAAGGTCTAGATTGCAGCAGTAAATCCCCTCCAAATCGCCTCAAGTAACCATGCCAAAATCCTGTAGGGTTTTGCCCCGGAAGCTCTCATACCAATTTAATGGTTTTAGCTTATCGAGTCCGTGAGGAGAAACTTCACTTCCCACTTCACCTCGGTCATTTGATCATGGCGATCCCTTCGATGTCCCCGGATTAAAAAAAATAATCCTAGACAAAAGGGATTGCCCAAACCACCAAGTCATCGTCGTGCTATTCGTTTAGAGAGGTCACTTGAACACACTAGTTGTTTAAGCGACCATCCTCTATTCTACGAGTAGCCGCGGAATAGACGATGTCCGGATTGCCGGTTTTCATGTTTATGCTCGGGATCCAAGTATTATTTAGCCATATATAGATTTATATCATGCTTATAATTGAAAAACAAATACAAACATGTAACATATAAAAACTAGAGAATCGATATACCTCTCGATCTTCTAATGTATGTCCTTCCTCCTTTCGGACATCGTGTGGGCGACGCTCTACCAAAAGTCGAAGCTCCTAGATCGCAAATCTTCCTTCCTTGCTCTTCCAAAGCAAGAGGAAGAATAGAAACAAAGCTCTTCTCCTTCCTATGGCCAACCAACAAGCAACAAGGAGAATTCTTGCTGCCGGCCAACAAGGAGAAGGAGATAATGATGGAAACCGGCCAAGACACAAAGGGAAAGCCCTATATCTTGTTTCCACCACCTAAGGAGAAGGAGAAGGGGTCTTTGGATGCCGGCCAAGGGCTGGGATAGGGCTGTGGGTGCCGGCCACCAAAGGATAGGAAGAAGAAAGCAAACTACTTCCTTATTTGGTGCCACCCAAGCCTTCTAAACCCTAAGCCTCCAAACTCTAATCCTAGCTTTCCTTATTGCCGGCCATGGAAGAGGGGAAGAAGAATAGGATGAGCTCATGCCAAGGTAGAGAGGAGGAGAATAGGGGCCGGACAACCTTAGGAAGAAGAAGGGAAAAAAACTTCATCTTCTTTTTGTTGCCCACTCTAATCCCCAAAACCCTAGCCCCCACTCCCAATCCTAATCTAATTAGGATTGGTTGCCGCCCAAGGGACAAACCCTAATCCCCTCTTCCATCAAGTTTCTGCCCAAGACAATAAGCCTTATTTATAGAGTTGGGTTTATGCCTTGGATTAATCTCCACCATTGGTTCTAGGGATTTAATCTCAACCGTCGGATCTAGAGATTTAATCTCAACCGTCAGATCTAGAGATTTAATCTCTACCTTTGGATCTAGAGTTTTGTTTCTATCCTTTGTATCTAAGCTTCATGAGGTGTTAATAGGATACATTAGGGACAATGAGGAGGAGTTGGATCTTGGCCACCCATGGATCAAGCCCACATAAAGTCCGATCCACTAATGATGATCCAATCCACTAAAGGATCATCATTGATCTACCTCACCAACCCCCATATGATAATATGGGCTCCATATATTATTTGTAAATTTTCTTCCCGTGTTTAAGATCTCGAATGTCCATCGATTAATTAATTTACTGACCATTAATTAATCAACATCTAACTCCTTGAGTAGTACCACTCAACCTTTTCATCATGCCAGACCAAGTCCACCTGCAGGGTTTACATGATGAACCTTATGAGCTCCTCAACGGGACATCATCATCCTAATATATAGGACACGGTTTCCTCCTATAATCAACGACACACCATATAAATAATATCATCTCCCAACTTACCGAGCCTATCAATTTAATCTATAAATCTCGCCCATTGGTAAATCAAAGAGATGACTACTAAGTATATGTGGCCATTATTATATCAGGATTAAGAGCATGTACAAAATAATATCTAAGGTCCGATTCGATTATGTAGTCAGCAATAAATCAAATCGCCTCTAAATCGGTCCTGCTCAATACACACAAAGTGCACTAGTGTGATTCTATGGTCAAGACAAACCAATACCAAATCACACTACAACCATTCCAATGGTTTGTCCAAAGTCATCTCAGTTGTGAGCCTTTACTTATACTTTACAAGGAGCCGATAACATGATCTCCCGTGTGACACCACACACCATGTTATCTACAATGTAATATATTAGATAATATTGCATAACCATATAAATATGCAAACAATGATCATGTGATTTTTATTTCAAAATAAAGATGTTCATACAAAAGATAGACTTTTCAGTATACATCCCTATAATCTCCCACTTATACTAAAAGACTATGTTGTCCTCATACTGCCATACATCTGATTCTACTTCCCTCCACATGCCTATCAAAGCTCTCGCTAGAAGGGCCTTAGTGAAAGGGTCTACCAGGTCATCCTCTGATGCAATCTAGGCGACATCAACTTCTACCTCCTTTACAATTTCTCGTATCAGGTGGTACTTGCACTCTATGTATTTACTTACCTTATGGGCTCATGGTTCCTTCGAGTTTGCAACTGCACCATTATTATCACAATAAATTGCGATAGTTCTGGGCAAACCAGGAATCACATCCAAGTCCATTAGGAAGTTCCTGAGTCACACAACTTCTTTGGCCACCTCAGAGGCTGCCACATACTCAGCTTCCATGGTGGAGTCTGCCACGCATTTCTGCTGAACACTCCTCCATACAATGGCTCCACCTCCCAAAGTAAACACAAAACCTGAGGTAGACTTAATGTTATCCCTATCTGATTGGAAGTCACAATCCATGTAACCCACAGGGAGTAATTAGTTTGCCCGGTAAACTAGCATATAATCCCTAGTCCTTCTCAGGCACTTCAATATATGCTTTACCTCAGTCTAATGTCCTTGTCCTGGATTACTCTGATATCTGCTGATCATGCCCATGACATAGCAAATATCTAGTCTCATACATAGCATTGCATACATGAGACTTCCTACTGCCGAAGCATAAGGAACCGCCTTCATCTCCTCTATCTCCTCAGATGTTCTAGGACACATCTCCTTAGATAAAGGAACTCCATGCCTGAAAGGTAGAAAACCCTTCTTGGAGTTATGCATGCTAAAATGCTCCATAATCGTGTCTATGTATGAAGCTTGGGATAAGCACAACATCCTTTTCCTACGATCCCGTATAACCTTGATCCCAAGGATGTGTCCCACCTCTCCCAAGTCCTTCATATTAAACTCTTTGAGCAACCATACCCTTACGTCTGATAACACCTTGATATTGTTGTCAATCAACAAAATGTCATCTACGTATAGTACAAGAAATACCACTACGTTTCTGTCACATCTCTTGTATACACAAGACTCATCCGGACTTTGAATAAATCCATAAGACTGGATTACCTCATCAAAGCGGATGTTCCAAGACCTCAAAGCTTGCTTCAAATCATAAATGGACCGATTAAGCTTACATACAAGATGCTCTTTGCCCTTAGCAATGAATTCCTTTGGTTGCTTCATATAGATGTTTTTCTCAAGACTTTCATTAAGGAAAGCTGTCTTGACATCCATCTGCCACACCTCATAATCCATATGAGCTGCTATGCATAAGAGAATCTGGATAGACTTAAGCATGGCTACCGGCGAAAAGGTCTCCTCATAATCGATACCCTCTTTCTGAGTATACCCCTTCGCAACAAGCCTCGCTTTGAAGGTCTCAAAATTCCCATCTATTCCTCTCTTTCTCTTGTAGATCCACTTGCATCCAATGGTTTTTACACCATCGGGTGGCTCTACTAGCTCCCAGACCTGATTTGAATCCATAGATTCAATCTCAGCATTTATTGCACTTTGCCAAGATGCTGCATCTTTATCTTTGGATTGCCTCGTCATATGTCCAGGGATCAGGTTCATGTTCGCTAGGGACCAAATCAGAAGATTCTCCTAAGAACATAAATCTATCAGGCTATCTCACAACCCTCCCACTACGACGAGGTATCACCTGTGTATCCTCTGTGACACGCGGTGCAGTGACATGTGGTATATCCTCTTGTACCGGTGGTACTAAAGAAGTGACTTCCCCTTTTAACTCCTCCAGAATAATTTTACTCTTGGGCTTGTGGCTCATCATATAGTCTTCCTCTAGAAATCTGGCATTTGTGCTAACGATCACCCTCTGATCTCTAGGACTATAAAACAATCCACCCTTCGTTCCCCTGGGATAGCCAACGAACATGCGTACTTCTATACGAGGTTTCAACTTACCAGCATCTGCCTTCAGCACATGTGCTGGACTCTCCATATCTGAATATGTCTTAGACTAGGCTTTCGCCCAGTCCAAAACTCTGTGAGAGTAGAAGGCACTGATTTAGATGGAACCAAGTTCAGAATGTACATCGCCGTATCTAGAGCATATCCCCAGAACAAATCTGGCAAGTCAGAATAACTCATCATCGATCTAACCATCTCCATAAGAGTCTTATTCCTTCGCTCTACTACACCGTTCTACTAGGGTGTGCCAGGTGCAGTCAATTGGGATTGATTCCCATCCTCTAATAAGTAGTTCCTAAACTCTCCCAAGAGGTACTCACCACTATGAACAGATTGTAGTGTCATCCATATCTTGAATGATCGTCTATGAAAAAGACAAAATATTCAAGACTACCTCTTTCCTGGATAGTCATAGGACCACACAAATCAGAATGAACCATTTCTAACACATCTTTGGCTCTATACCCCTTGGCCTTAAAAGGCCTCTTGGTCATCTTAGCCTCCAGGCAAGATTCACAGGTTGGGAGATCCTCCACCACTAATGAACCCAAAGGTCCATCAGCTATCAACCTTTGAATTCTATTTAGGTTAATATGACCAAGCCTAAGATGCCAAAGATATGTTTGGTTCAACTTCGAAGGTTCTTTTCTCTTATTGGAATTAGAAGATGAGTTATTAACTTCAATTTGCATCGTGGGAGGTTGTGGTTCAAGTGTATACAAATTTCCTATCAATGTACCTGAACAGATATTCTCCCTATTCCTTTTTATAACAGCTCTGTCATTAAAAGAAATAGAATATCCATCCATAAATAATTTAGAAACTGAAACTAAGTTCTTTCTAAATAAAGGTACATAAAGGGAATTTTCCAGAGCCTAAGTTTTATTTTTCTCAAGAGATAAATAAAATTTCTCCCACTGCAATAGCTGTCATCTTCATGGCATTGCCTAAGTAAATGGTAATCTCCCTTTTAGCTAGTCGTCGGGTTTCCTAGAACCCCTACAAAGTGTTGCAGACATGATTAGTGGCTCATGTATCTACACACCAGGTGTCGGTAGATATCACCGCTAATCATGTTTCAACGACTAGACCAAAGGATATACCTTTGTTCTGTTTCAAATTGGGACAGTCCTTCTTCCAATGTCCATCTTGCTTGCAAGTGAAGTACTTGCCTTTCGGCTTCTTCACTCCTCCCTGAGATCCTCCCACCACCTTTGCTCCACCTTATTTCTCCTTCTTCTTGCCTTTCGGCTTAGAAGTAGAAACCTTTTTGAGCAACCATGGCTTGAGGACACTCTTCGAAGAGTGCATACTTGTACTCCTTAGCAGATAAGACAATATCTAAATTCTTTTCCAATCAACATTATTTGGGTACAGTAAGTTTATTTCCTTTAGTATCATAGTAAGTGGACTGAAAGTCATTTTTGAAAATCCTAAGAATCACATAGATCATTACTGTAGATTTCAAAAAATTATTGATTCCTCAAACAATAAAATTTCAAAATCAACAAACACCTCAAAACACCGAGAATATCGTATGCCACGATAGTGTAGACATATACGAATTCTACATTTGTAAGGGGAGATTTTACCCATTAATTTTACTATCTTGTCAACCTAACTTTTTGACAAGTAAAATTAATAGTTTGTTTCTCTTCGGCCCTACAAATAAAAGCAGTGACTCCGATGGGGAGGATACTTATATTTGTATCTAAGTGTTCACCATTACTTGGTACCAAGGTAATTATCCCAGGTTATGTGCCTTACGATGGGCAAGTACACACGCTCCTTAATAATTTTCTATAACCATATTCGACCTTGTGATCCGCAAACAAACTCATCCGATGGGGAGGAAGGCACTCAGAGCCGATGCGCAAGTTTGTTTGCATCACTTGTCAAATCGTAATGGAGGTCATGGGAATTTATAAAAATATCCCTCTCCCACTTAGTAATTTTAAATTGAGGAATTTTCCTAGCCTACGACATGCATATCAAATAAAAAGCAATAAATATGAAAAATAAAAATTATTTTCCAACTATTATGGCTTTTGTCTTCAATATGTCTCCCGTCGCATCGCCTTCTCGTCCGCTCCTCTTACGCCATGTATGAGCCATCCAGAGATCCGAGACGAGACTAAAACCTATTTTAATTTACATCCATCGATCCTATACTCCACGAGGGAGTGTACATGAAATCTAGATTGAAAGTAAAATAAAATAGAGTGGCTAAACAATGCCGTATTTAATTTACAAAAACTAAATACTAGCCTCGTCAATCCTGAGGATTCAACAAAATAAATATTTACACACATACAATCATATACACACATATGACCATAATAGTCGGATCTTAAGCCTGCAACCAAAGAGTTAAACTACGAATATTCTACTATTATCCGGCACATATAATATATGAAAAAGTGCATAAAAATTAACCGAATCCTAAACACACAAAACCGAAAACCTTGGCTCTGATACCAATTGTAGGGTTTTGCCCCGGAAGCTCTCATACCAATTTAATGGTTTTAGCTTATCGAGTCCATGAGGGGAAACTTCGCTTCCCACTTCACCTCGGTCGTTTGATCATGGTGATCCCTTCGACGTACCTGGATTAAAAAAAATTTAATCCTAGATAAAAGGGATTTCCCAAACCACCAAGTCATCGTTGTGTTATTCATTTAGAGAGGTCACTTGAACAAACTAGTTGTTCAAGCGACCATCCTCTATTCTACGAGTAGCCGTGGAATAGACGATGTCTGGATCGCCGGTTTTTGTGTTTATGCTCGGGATCCAAGTATTATTTATCCATATACAGATTTATATCATGCTTATAATTGAAAAACAAATACAAACATGTAACATATAAAAACTAGAGAATCGATATACCTCTCGATCTTCTAATGTATGTCCTTCCGCCTTTCGGATGTCGTGTGGGCGATAATCTACCAAAAGTCGAAGCTCCTAGATCGCAAATCTTCCTTCCTTGCTCTTCCAAAGCAAGAGGAAGAATAGAAACAAAGCACTTCTCCTTCCTATGGCCAACCAACAAGCAACAAGGAGAATGCTTGTCGCCGGCCAACAAGGAGAAGGAGATAATGATGGAAACCGGCCAAGACACAAAGGGAAAGCCCTATATCTTGTTTCCACCACCTAAGGAGAAGGAGAAGGGGTCTTTGGGTGCCGGCCAAGGGCTGGGATAGGGCTGTGGGTGCCGGCCACCAAAGGATAGGAAGAAGAAAGCAAACTACTTCCTTATTTGGTGCCACCCAAGCCTCCTAAACCCTAAGCCTCCAAACCCTAATCCTAGCTTTCCTTATTGTCGGCCATGGAAGAGGGGAAGAAGAATAGGATGAGCTCATGCCAAGGTAGAGAGGAGGAGAATAGGGGCCGGCCAACCTTAGGAAGAAGAAGGAAAAAAAACTTCATCTTCTTTTTGTTGCCCACTCTAATTCCCAAAACCCTAGCCCCCACTCCCAATCCTAATCTAATTAGGATTGGTTGCCGCCCAAGGGACAAACCCTAATCCCCTCTTCCATCAAGTTGCCGCCCAAGCCAATAAGTCTTATTTATAGAGTTGGGTTTATGCCTTGGATTAATCTCCACCATTGGTTCTAGGGATTTAATCTCAACCGTCGGATCTAGAGATTTAATCTTAACCGTCGGATCTAGAGATTTAATCTCTACCTTTGGATCTAGAGTTTTGTTTCTATCCTTTGGATCTAAGCTTCATGAGGTCTTAATAGGCTACATTAGGGACCATGAGGAGGAGTTGGATCTTGGCCACCCATGGATCAAGCCCACATAAAGTCCGATCAACTAATGATGATCCAATCCACTAAAGGATCATCATTGATCTACCTCACCAACCCCCATATGATAATATGGGCTCCATATATTATTTGTACATTTTCTCCCCGTGTTTAAGATCTCAAATGTCCGTTGATTAATTAATTTACTGACCATTAATTAATCAACATCTAACTCCTTGAGTAGTGCCACTCAACCTTTTCATCATGCCGGACCAAGTCCACCTGCAGGGTTTACATGATGAACCTTATGAGCTCCTCAAGGGGACATCATCATCCTAATATATAGGACACGGTTTCCTCCTATAATCAACGGCACATCATATAAATAATATCATCTCCCAACTTACCGAGCCTATCGATTTAATCTATAAATCTCGCCCATTGGTAAATTAAAGAGATGACTACTAAGTATATGTGCCCGTTATTATATCGGGATTAAGAGCATGTACAAAATAATATCTGAGGTCTGATTCAATTATGTAGTCAGCAATAAATCGAATCACCTCTAAATCGGTCCTGCTCAATACACACAAAGTGCACTAGTGTGATTCTATGGTCAAGACAAACCAATACCAAATCACACTACAACCATTCCGATGGTTTGTCCAAAGTCATCTCGGTTGTAAGCCTTTACTTATACTTTACAAGGAGTCGATAACATGATCTCCCGTGTGACACCACACACCATGTTATCTACAATGTAATGTATTAGACAATATTGCATAACCATATAAATATGCAAATAATGATTATGTGATTCTTATTTCGAAATAAAGATGTTCATACAAAAGATAGACTTTTCAGTATACATCCCTATAAATCCTTCTCCACGAGCTCCTTTTAAAGCTTCACCTCAGGCTAGATTCTGCATAAAATTCAACTGATCGCGACCATCAGTTGACTGCTCCTGTAGCCATTGTGAGACAATGACTCGATCCACGTTGGATAAGTTCCAACAGATACATTGACAGTCGACTGCCATAACCCATCAGTCGACTTAGGAGGCTTAGTCGACTGATCAGTCGGCCACCAAGCGTTTTGCTGCGAAAACCTCGACCAGTAGTCAGCTGCCATCCATGGCAGTCGACTGCTCAAGCCATCAGTCGAGTGCCCAATGCTGCATTCGACTGCCAGGCCATTTCCAGCAGTTGAACACCAGTCGACTTTGAGCAGTTCGACTGGTCATAATCTCAGTCGATTGCCAAGAGTCAACTGTTAGGACCTGTGTGCCCGCTAGAAGAGGGGTGAATAGCGCGTGCTCGTATGTAGATGGAAATTGTTCGCGTGCTTGTCTACAATTTTCGTTAGCGCAGCGGAAACAAAGATAATAAAGCAATAATGAAAATACAAACACCCAAATGCAAGGATATAACGTGGTTCGGAACCGAACGGTTCCTACTCCACGGATCGAGCTCTAAAGAGCTCTAGTGATGCACACACACTCACTAATCAAAACTAACTCCTCGACACAAGTCGGAGGTGGAGAAACCTCTTACAATTGTTTACAATAATAAACAAATAGATACAAGTAAATACGATAATGAAATACAAATGCAAGCAAAGGAAAAACACTTTACAAGAGCTTTTGATTACTTGATCTTTGATTGCCTTGAACTAGCTTTGAAGGACTGGAAAGCACCAACTTTCCCCTTCAATTTCTCCCAAGAAAATCGCTGCAAAAACCCTCCTTCTGAGCTGACTTTATATCCTACGTTAGGCTAGATTTCCACTGATCAGTCGACTATCATAAGTCACCAGTCGACTGATGTCACTGTTGTCGTGAGACAACAGGTCGATCCACGCTAGAAAAAACTCCAACGGATCTCTTGGCCGATCGCCGATCGAGATAGTCGATCGCCTCGGCTCACGGAGCACTCTGCTGCGGTTGAACCAAAGAATGATCGTCCCTTCGCGATCGGCTTGCCGACATCACCGATCGCTTCCAATGAGCGATCGTCGCAGAGCAATTTCAGCTCTAAACCGACAGTCGAACTCAAGTCGACTCACTACAATCGAACCGGCCATAATGTCAGTCGACTGCCAACCTCAAACATGAGGTTTTAACCCAAGTATGGTCCCCCCATACTTGCTAGACCACCCTTAGCCTAGACCTAAGCCTTCTAGCCACCTCCATCAGCCTCACGCCTCTCGGATCCCTCCAAGTCATCCATGACTTGTTCATCCATCGCGCTAGCCTTTAGGTGCTTCCATCGGCTATGTCATGCTAACTGTGTCTACACCGCCAAGGCACATTAGACTTACGTCGCCAAGACTCCGCTTATACTTTACGCCGCCAACCATTGGACTTATGCTGCCAAGACTCCACCCTTGGACTTTACGCCGCCAATATCAAACCCCTTGGACTTCTCAAATGCCAAGACTCATTCTTGGAAATTCCCTTGCCGATCCATGTTGGACTTTCCATGCCAAGACCCATGCTTGGACTTTTCATGCCAAGTACCCATGACTTGGACTTTCCCAAATTTCCAAGTGTCCCACTTGGACTTTCCATGCCAAGTACCCATGACTTGGACTTTACCTTGCCAAGACCCATTCTTGGACTTTCCCATAATCACATGGTCAACCCTAGTCGACCATCAAAGTCTCCCTCAAGTCAAACTCAAGTCTGGTCAATTATAACCTGGGTCAATTGTATAAACAATCTCCCTAAAATATTAACCGACATCAATGTCAAACATACTATGTCAAACCACTTTGTCAAACATCAAAACATCACTCGAGTCAAACTCGAGTCTGGTCAATCGTGACCTGGGCCGATTGCACCAATAATCTCTCCCTTTTTGATGTTTGACAAAACAAACCTTGAGTTAGGCCCCTAACTCAAATTCTCTTACCAATTTTCCAAATTGGTAATTTTAACCTTCTCCCCCTTTTTGACATACATCAAAAAGGTTATCTCTCCAAGGAGGTCAATATCTCTTACCAACAATCTCCCCCTTGATCCAAAAATACCTAGTATGCCTATCATCTTCCCAGTGATAAATCTCATATCACTCATGAGAGGCAATCCTATCCACTCTCCCAATTTCCAAATTGGGTTTCTCAAAATCCCATCAATTTTCTCAATTGATGTCCTTCTCCCAATAACTTCTCCCCTTCAAGAAGAGAAAAACACATCCATCATCCCAAGATGGATAACTCCCCCTTGACCATTGCACTAACAATGTCCTTGGGAAGTCCCTAAGCCAATAGGAACTCTAAACCATCAAAATTAAGGTTCTAAGTTCAAACATGAACTCTTTGTTAGGGCAATCTCTTGCCATGATTAGGTTTTGATGTGTGTGGCAAAGGGTTTAAGTTAGTTTGATATGTTGATTTGATATGTGCGTTGAAGTCGTGCAGGACTTAGTAATTCGCACATGGAGTCGTGGCGAGTTTCACATCTCATGACTCGGTCCTTGAGTCGGTGAAGGATAGCTTTGCGGAAGCCATGCGCTTGGAGCATCCGAGGGACCACCGGACGAGGAGTTTGGTGTGAAGCCGGAGGAAGTAGACTTCGAGGCAAGAGACGCGAAGGAGCATTGCAGAGTCGTGCGCCTAATGCTGCCGAGGGACGTGGCCGCGAACAAAGAAGACTTCGAAGGCGAGGGACTCCGAGAGATGAGAGTGAGCGAATGTAACCCGGGAAGGGGTAGCTCTTAGGTGAAACTTGGCCATTTGGCCAAGTGTCGGATGAGTTTTCCCGACACCAGTCGACTGCCATGTCATGGCAGTCGACTGCTCTGAGTCGATGGTTAGATCGACTGGTCTAATATGGCTGAATCAAGTTGATCACGATCGCCGACGGGCAATGGCGATCAGGAGTTGATCGGCCGACCGCTAAGGGACGGCAATGATCAGACATCGCGACGCAGAATGGAGTCGATCTCGCGGAGCACTCAACTGATTGACATCAGTCGACTGATGGGTGCCATCAGTCGACTGATGCCAATACCGTTGGATGGAATCCAACATGGAAAGCAACCGTTATTGGGCAACGGCTACAGGACCATTCGACTGATCGAGGGCATCAGTCGACTGCTCCGATGACAATGGGAAGAAACCCTCTTCCTCTATAAAAAGGAAGGGGATGAGGCTTTGGGAGGCTAATGCTTATGCTCTAATACTCTCCCAAAGTTCCCTAAAGCTTTCCATCCTCTTACTTGAGCTTATTTCCATTATATTTGTAAGAGGAGTGTTTTTGTGTAAAGAGGTTACCTCCACCTAGCTTTGTGCAAAGGAGAGATCTAGTGGATAGATTGCGGAGTGATTCACCGAGGACGAATCGGGTCGTGGATTAGCGGCGTAGCCGTGAACCACATTATACCATCGTGTTAGCGTTTGTTTTATTGTTTATCTTTTTCATTGTCTATTTGTATTTTTATATTCCAGTTGCGCTAATCTTTTGTAGACGAGCAATTTACGACATCCATCGTACAAGGGCTATTCACCCCCCTCTAGCCGGCCAATTGATCCCCAACGAGTGGTATCAGAGCCAAGGAAAGCTTGTCGAGGACTAACCGCCACAACAAGCAACATTCAAAATGGTCGGCTCCAACATCCACCCACCGAAGTTCGACGGCGAATTCGCTTGGTGGAAGAAGCGAATGGAGGTATTCTTCGAAACCGACTTTGAAATTCTATTAATAATGGAAAACGGTTTCGAGTTGCCTAGGAACGAAAATGGGGAGCCATTGAAGAAATCAAGGTGGAGCAAGAGGCAAAGAGAAGAATACTTGGCAAATTCAAAGGCCAAGCACCACCTATACAATGTCCTCCCTCAACAAGAAGTCAATAGGGTAGGGAATCGAACGGCCGGCTAGAGGGGGGTGAATAGCCTTTTTCGGTTGGATGTCGGTATTTGCTCGTCTACAAAACTAATTAGCGCAAGCGGAAGACTAATAAAGACAAGAAAATAGAAATACTAGAAAACAAGCGCTAACAAAGAATGTAACGTGGTTCACGGCTACGCCGCTAATCCACGATCCCGATTCGTCCGAGGTGAATCACTCCTCCAAAGCCAATCACTATTGGTCTCTCCTTTGCACCAAGCAAGGTGGAGGTAACCTTTACAATCAAGATCACTCTTCTTACAATAAGAATGGAGTAAAAACAAGTAAGAAGAGTTTTGAGCTTGTGGGGCACTAGGAAGATCACTTAGAGCATAAGCATTAGCCTCTCAAAGGCTCATACCCTCTCTTTTTATAGAGAGGGCTGATTTCTTCCCGTTGGCCGCCACCAGTCAACTGCTGCCCTTTGGCAGTCGACTGCCGCCACTACAACGGCCTCCGAACACGTCGGATCCCGACCGTTGTAGTCCAACGGAACACTTGGCAGTCGACTGATGGACCTCACCAGTCAACTGTTGCCTCCGTAGTCGACGCCTGCCGGCCACTACGGTTCTGCGTGCTCGCGACATCTCTTCGCACGATCGCTATTCCATGGCCGATCGGGAATAAACCCATCAGTCGGATACCAGTTGAACACACTCGACTAAGAGCAGTCGACTGGTGTCGTGTGAAACTCAAACTTAACATAAGTTTAAGCTTTCGACGGTCGGGTAAACCTTAACCCTTGTGGTCAAGTCTCCGACACTCAGCCATTCGGCTAAGTTCACCTAATGAGCTACTTACATTTCACTCATTCTCTCATCTCACTCGAAGTCCCTCGCCGAAGCTCTCTTCGTCCGCGGCCACATCCCTTGGCAGCATCAGGCGCACGGCTCTGCAATGCTCCTTCGCGTCTCTTGCCTCCGAAGTCTGCTTCCTTGGCTTCACTTCAATTCATCTCGTCCGGCGGTCCCTCGGATGCTCCAAGCGCACGGCTTCCGCAAAGTCATCCTTCACCGACTCAAGGATCGAGGTTGTGAGGGTGAACCCGCCAAGGCTCCATGTGTGAATTACTAAGTCCTGCAAGACTCCAACACATATATCAAATAACAATATCAACCTAACTTAAACCCTTTGCCACACACATCAAAACCTTATTATGGCAAGAGATTGCCCTAACAATCTCCCCCTTTTTGATGTGTGGCAATCCGTTTAAGTTAGGTAAAAACATTTGATATAAATTTCTAAGGTAAGAAAACATGTAAACATAAACATGATATAGTAACATGCAACTCCCCCTTAATCCATGAAACTCCCCCCATAAATTTCTCCCCCTATCACAATTAACTTAAACATAATCATTTCTCCCCCTTTGACACCATCAAAAATATTAATACTAAGTTATAAACTCATGGCATCAAGTATAAAGAGAAACACACATTAAAATCAGTCAAAACCTGATAAAATCAGGTTACTGTGCTTGTTCACAGTCCATCAGTCATCATCGCTATCAATATGGCGATCGGTAGCATAAAAAGCAATTTACGATTTTGGATGAATTTCAGAAATGCATTAAAAAATCCAAAAAATTTGAAAAATCATGAAATTTGGGGAACATATTTCTTGTAAGTATATCTATCAATGAAAAATAGTTTTTCAAGAAAAATCATTATATTTTCTTAGATTTGCTAAAATTTCAAAAGCTTTAAAAACCACTAGTTTTTGAGCATGTTAGTATCCATTTTAACACCTAGTTTTGTATCCAATTGTTTCAAAACATGAATACACAGATTTTAAAGTAAGAAATTGTTTTGAAAACTTATGAAATATCCAACCATGATCTTTGGGCAATATGTCTATGAATTAAATATAAGCCTTCCCCATGATTGGTCTATTATTGCTATTTTGATACTCAAAATGACCATCTAAATGTCATAGGCATTAGTGGACATTTGTATCATCCCAACATCTCACCCATGCTAAGTTTTCAATCATGGTAGCCTATTGTGAGTGTGAGATGTATCCTAGGGGGTATTTGTATATACTTAACCATTATATTCATACAATTCTATCAAGGTTAAGTATCAACCTAACAATCCTCATGATCATAAAGGCATATATCAATTAATTCTACATTATGATCATGAAACACATGTATTCATTGAATTGTTATCATGCATTAAGTATTATGTCATGATAATAAACAAATTATCACCTAAAGCATGATTTAAACCCTATTTCTCATGATGATGTGCCAAATTTCAAAATCATAAATCATGATTGCACATATACATAGCAATTACATTGATTATCATGATTTAAGCATTATTAACTATTTATAGGCACGTTATCATCACCTAACACTATTTTAAAATGTTGTCCCACAATCCTAAGTCAACCAAAGATATGATATAGGTCAAGTCCATATGGTTGACTACCCTAGGGTTTTTCTAACCCTTAAGGATGGATTTTGGAACCCAATACAAATTCTTGCCTATGGGGTTCACTAGAAATTCCTTAGGAATCCATTTCCTAGCAATTACTTTCTTCTTATCTTGTCCCCTAGCAATTAGGCATTTATAGGTCTTTTCATTTTTCTTTTCTTTGTATACTAGGCCTTTCTTATTGAAACTAGCTCTTTGGCTCCCTATGATCATGTTCAAGGTGTTTGAGCCAATTGTAAACTTTTCTAGGGCTTTGGTTAAATAATCTACTTTCTCTCTTAAAGCCCTATTTTCATCCATGCATGCATCATTAACATTAAATGGCATATATTCATGTGAGCATACATCATTTAAGCTAGAAGAAATATTTTCATTTTCATTTAAGCATGCTTTTTCTAGTTTATTTTTTAGATCCTTAATTTGATCTAGCATGCTCTTATTCTTCTTCATAGCTCTAAATAAATCCCTAGTTAAGCTAGAGACCATGGAAACTATTTTCTTAGGAGTTAGATTTGTTACCATAGTCTCCATGTCCTCTTCTTCTTCTTCGGATGAGGATGTAGAGGAGGCTCCCCCTTCACATGAGCTCTCTCCACTTGTGCTTGATTCTTCATTTTAGGTGGAGGAGCAATCCAAGTCGTCAAATGCCATCAATGCTAGGTTGGTGACAAATGCATTTTCTTCCTCAAATGATGATGAAGATGAGGAGGAAGGGTCATCCCAAGTCTTTGCTTTGAATGCCTTGGCCTTTTCCTTTTCCTTTGCTTTCTTCTCCTCTTCCTTTTTCTTCTTGCTCCCCTTTTTCTTCTTCTTTTCTTCCTTCTTTTTCTTTTCTTCCTTGCTCTTGTTTAGGAGGGGACAATTATCCCTTATGTGTCCCTCTCCTTGGCAATTGTAGCAAATGATTTTCTCCCTTTGTCTTCTATTCCTATCATTAGATTTATTAAATCTAAGACCTTTTAAAACACGTCTTACCCTCCTTACCATATAAGCTTCTTCCGTGCTATCCATGGAGGAGGAAGAGGATGCTTCATCATCATCGGAGGAGGGGATCTCCATCTTCTTCTTCCCCTTATTTGCCATCAATGCTACTCCCCTTGAAGGTTGGATTCTAGGCTCTTCTTGTATTCCTTCAAGCCTTGTTTCGTGGAGCTCCATTGTTGAGAAGAATTCCTCCAAGGTGCTTACTTCTAAGTTCTTGGAGATATAAAATGAGTCCACCATGGAGCTCCATTTTGAGGATCGCGGAAAGGCATCTATAGCCTTCATAACCATATCCCAGTTTGATAGCTTCTCACCTACACTTGACAAACCGGTTATAATTTCCTTGAAACGAGAATGTAAGGAAATTACCTTTTCTCCCTTTTCTAGTTTAATGTTGTTGAGTTGGGAGCGGAGGAGGTCTCTCCTTGCTAGCTTCGCCTCGGATGTGCCTTCATGAAGCTCAATTAGCTTCTCCCACATCTCCTTGGCACATAGGCATTCTCCAATTCAGTTGATCTCTTGTTGGGGGAGCACATTGAAAAGATGATGCTTGGCTTTTGAGTTTGCAAGGTGCTCTTCCCTTTGCTTTTTGGTCCACCTAGATTTCTCTATTGGCTTCCCTTCTTCATCCCTAGGCAAAACAAAACCGGATTCCATTGTAATCATAATATCAAAATCCATTTCGAAAAATACCTCCATTCTCTTTTTCCACCAAGAGAATTCACCGTCGAACTTCGGTGGGTGGATGTTGGAGCCGGCCATTTTGAATGTTGCTTGTTGTGGCGGTTAGTCCTCGACAATCTTTCCTTGGCTCTGATACCACTTGTAGGGAATCGAACGGCCGGCTAGAGGGGGGTGAATATCCCTTTTCGATTGGATGCCGGTATTTGCTCGTCTACAAAAATAATTAGTGCAAGCGGAAGACTAATAAAGACAAGCAAATAGAAATACTAGAAAACAAGCGCTAACAAAGAATGTAACGTGGTTCACGGCTACGCCGCTAATCCACGATACCGATTCGTCCGAGGTGAATCACTCCTCCAAAGCCAATCACTATTGGTCTCTCCTTTGCACCAAGAAAGGTGGAGGTAACCTTTACAATCAAGATCACTCTTCTTACAATAAGAATGGAGTAAAAACAAGTAAGAAGAGGTTTGAGCTTGTGGGGCACTAGGAAGATCACTTAGAGGCTCATACCCTCTCTTTTTATAGAGAGGGCTGATTTCTTCCTCGCCGCCACTAGTCGATCACGCCTTGGCCGATCGCCGCACTACCTCAACACGCTGATCGACCGCCAGTCCAACGGATCGGGCAATCGATGGACTCAATGATCGCTTCCGTGAGTCGACCGCCGCACGGCTACGAGCGCTTCTGCTGAGATTCTCCGCGCATCCATTCCATGGCCGATCACGGGCATAAACCCATCGATACCAATCAAACACACTGACAGAGCCGATCGCCATTACATGGCCGATCGGTGTGGTGAAACTCAAACTTAACATAAGTTTGAGCTTCCGGCGGTCGGGTAAACCTTAACCCTTGCGGTCAAGTCTCCGACACTCAACCATTCGACCAAGTTCACCTAATGAGCTACTTACATTTCACTCATTCTCTCATCTCACTCGAAGTTCCTCGCCGAAGCTCTCTTCGTTCGCGGCCACGTCCCTTGGCAGCATTAGGCGCACGGCTCTGCAATGCTCCTTCGCGTCTCTTGCCTATGAAGTCTACTTCCTCGGCTTCACTTCAAGTCATCTAGTCTGGCGGTCCCTCGGATGTTCCAAGTGCACGACTTCCGCAAAGTCATCCTTCACCGACTCAAGGACCGAGGTTGTGAGGGTGAACCCGCCAAGGCTCCATGTGCGAATTACTAAGTCCTGCAAGACTCCAACGCACATATCAAATAACAATACCAACCTAACTTAAACCCTTTTCAACACACATCAAAACCTTATCATGGCAAGAGATTGCCCTAACAAATAGGATAGGAGAGTGTGCTAGCGCCAAGGAAATGTGGGAGAAACTAATAGAAATCCATGAAGGCACATCCGAGGCAAAGCTAGCAAGGAGAGATGTTCTTCGCTCCCAATTGTCCAACATCAAACTTGAAAAGGGAGAGAAGGTAAAATCCCTACACTCTAGATTTAAGGAAATACTAACTGGTCTAACAAGTGTAGGAGAAAAGCTCTCCAACCGGGATATGGTAATGAAGGCCATAGATGCCTTTCCCCGGTCCTCAAAGTGGAGCTCCATGGTGGACTCCTTCTATATCTCGAAGAATTTAGAAGTGAGCACCTTGGAGAAGTTTTTCTCAACAATGGAGCTCCACGAAACGAGGCTTGAAGGAATACAAGAAGAACCAAGAATCCAACCTTCAAGAGGAGTAGCATTCTTGGCAAATAAGGGGAAGAAGAAGATAGAGATCCCCTCCTCCTCCGATGATGATGAAGCATCCTCCTCCTCCTCCATGGATAGTACGGAAGAAGCGTATATGGTAAGGAGGGTAAGACGTGCTTTAAAAGGTTTTAGATTTAATAAATCTAATGATAGGAATAGAAGACCAAGGGGGAAAATCATTTGCTATAATTGCCAAGGAGAGGGACACATAAGGGATAATTGTCCCCTCCTAAACAAGAGCAAGGATAAGAAGAAGAAGAAGGGGAGCAAGAAGAAAGAGGAGAAGAAGACAAAGGAAAAGGGGAAGGCCAAGGCATTCAAAGCAAAGACATGGGATGACCCTTCTTCCTCATCCTCATCCGAGGAAGAAAATGCATTTGTCACCAACCTAGCATTGATGGCATTCGACGACTTGGATTGCTCCTCCACCGAAAATGAAGAATCAAGCTCAAGTGGAGAGAGCTCAAGTGAAGGGGGAGCCTCTACCTCCTCCTCATCCGAAGAAGAGGATTTGGTAAGTGAGGTAACAAATCTACCCCCTAAGAAAATTATGTCTATGATTTCTAGCCTCACTAAGGACTTATTTAGAGCTAAGAAGAAGAACAAAAGCATGCTAGATCAAATTAAGGACTTAGAAAATAAGTTAGAAAAAGCATTCTTAAATGAAAATGAAAATATTCCTTCTTGCTATGATGATGCATGCTCACATGAATATATGCCATTTAATGTTAGTGATGCATGCATGGATGAAAATAGGGCTTTAAGAGAGAAAGTAGATTATTTAACCAAAGCCCTAGAAAAGTTTACAATTGGCTCAAACACCTTGAACATGATCATAGGGAGCCAAAGAGCTAGCTTCAATAAGAAAGGCCTAGGATACAAAGAAAAGAAAAATGAAAAGGCCTATAAATGCCTAATTGCTAGGGGACAAGATAAGAAGAAAGTAATAGCTAGGAAATGGATTCCTAAGGAGTATCTAGTGAACCCCATAGGCAAGAACTTATTTTGGGTTCCAAAATCCATCCTTAAGGGTTAGAAAATCCCTAGGGTAGTCAACCATATGCATTTGACCTATATCATATTTTGGTTGACTTAGGATGGCGGGACAACATTTTTAAATAGTGTTAGGTGATGATAACGTGCCTATAAATAGTTAATAATGCTTAAATCATGATTATTAATGTAATTGCTATGTATGTTTGCAATCATGATTTTTGATTTTAAAATTTGGCACATAATCATGAGAAATAGGGTTAAATCATGCCTTAGATGATATTTTGTTTATTATCATCATATAATACCTAATGCATGATTATAATTTGATGAATACATGTATTTCATGATCATAATGTGTAATCCATTCATATATATCTTTATGATCATGTTGAGTGTTAGGATGATACTTAACCTTGATAGAATTGTATGAATATAATGGTTAAGTATATACAAATACCCTCTAGGATGCATCTCACACTCACCATAGGTTACTTTGATTGAAAACTTAGCATGGGTGAGATGTTAGGATGATACAAATGTCCACTAATGCTTATTGCATTTAGATGGTCATTTAAAGTGTCAAAATAGCAATAATAGACCAATCATGGGGAAGGCTTATGTTTAATTCATAGACATATTGCCCAAAGATCATGGTTGGATATTTCATATGTTTTCAAAACAATTTCTTACCTTAAAATACATGTATTCATGTTTTGAAACAATTGGATGCAAAACTAGGTGTTAAACTTGATACTATCATGATCAAAAACCTAGTAGTTTTTAAACCTTTTGGATTTTTGGCAAATACGTGAAAATATAATGATTTTTCATAAAGAACTATTTTTCACTGATAAAGAATCTTACAAGAAATATGTTCCCCAAATTTTATGATTTTTCGAATTTTTTGGAATTTTTAATGCATTTCTGAAATTCGGTCCGAAAATCAGAAAGTTCTGAAATTCGCGTGTCGATCATGGTAGTACGAACTAGTCGTGATGGCCCGAAAATCGAGCGAGTAAAGAAAGGCCGAATTCAGGTTTTAGACTAATGTTTGGTATTTTCCTTCTATTAGACTTGATGCCATAACTTAATGTTAATCTTTTTGATGGTGTCAAAGGGGGAGAAAATATTATGTTTAAGTTTATTATCATAGGGGGAGAATTTGTAGAGAGAATTTCATGGATTAAGGGGGAGTTGCATGTTGCTATATCATGTTTATGTTTACATGCTTTCTTTCCTTAGAAATTTTTATAAAATGTTTTTACCTAACTTAAACGGATTGCCACACATCAAAAAGGGGGAGATTGTTAGGGCAATCGCTTGCCATGATTAGGTTTTAATGTGTGTGGCAAAGGGTTTAAGTTAGTTTGTTATGTTGATTTGATATGTGCGTTGAAGTCGTGCAGGACTTAGTAATTCGCACATGGATCCGTGGCGAGTTTCACATCTCATGACTCGGTCCTTGAGTCGGTGAAGGATAGCTTTGCGAAAGCCATGCGCTTGGAGCATCCGAGAGACCGCCGGAGGAAGTAGACTTCGAGGCAAGAGACGCGAAGGAGCATTGCAGAGTCGTGCGCCTGATGCTGCCGAGGGACGTGGCCGCGAACGAAGAAGACTTCGAAGGCGAGGGACTTAGAGAGATGAGAGTGAGCGAATGTAACCCGGTAAGGGGTAGCTCTTAGGTGAAACTTGGCCATTTGGCCAAGTGTCGAATGAGTTTTCCCGACACCAGTCGATTGCCATGTCATGGCAGTCGACTGCTCTGAGTCGATGGTTAGATCGACTGGTCTAATATGGCTGAATCAAGTTGATCGATCATTGCCGACGAGCCGATCGTTGTGTCGATCCGATGATGGCTAAGGGACAACATGCGATGACACTGTGCACGAGCTCAGAATGGAGTCGATCTCGTGGAGCACTCGACTGATTGACATCAGTCGACTGATGGGTGCCATCAGTCGACTGATGCCAATACCGTTGGATGGAATCCAACATGGAAAGCAGCCATTATTGGGCAATGACTATAGGACCAGTCTACTGATCGAGGGCATCAGTCGACTGCTCCTGTGTCAACGGGAAGAAACCCTCTTCCTCTATAAAAAGGAAGGGGATGAGGCTTTGGGAGGATAATGCTTATGCTCTAATACTCTCCCAAAGTTCCCTAAAGCTTTCCATCCTCTTACTTGAGCTTATTTCCATTATATTTGTAAGAGGAGTGTTTTTGTGTAAAGAGGTTACCTCCACCTAGCTTTGTGCAAAGGAGAGATCTAGTGGATAGATTGCGGAGTGATTCACCGAGGACGAATCGGGTCGTAGATTAGCGGCGTAGCCGTGAACCACGTTATACCATCGTGTTAGCGTTTGTTTTATTGTTTATCTTTTGCTTTGTCTATTTGTATTTGTATATTCCACTTGCGCTAATCTTTTGTAGACGAGCAATTTACGACATCCATCGTACGAGGGCTATTCACCCCCCTCTAGCCGGCCAATCAATCCCCAACACTCTTCAACCCTTAAATTTGATACTTTGACCTAACACCTCTCCAAATCCATATCCAATGGATTTTCACCCTTTATAATGCTTCCCAAAGCATATCCTAGGGTTAGGAGTGGTTAGGAATCTTTACCATGGTTGAAAATGGGCTAAACAACCTTGTTTTTACCGAAATTAGCTTGGCAGTCGACTACTTACAATAATCGATTGCCACTCACCGATCGCCTCCGAGCCGATCGGATAATCAAAATTTCAATTTCAGTTATCAGAGTTGAATTTCAGAAAATTATAAGTAATTCTACGTATATCGAAAAATCACAAAATTTGATACGTATATTACTTATAGTCTATACAATAGGGGAAAAAAATTTGAAAATTATTTTACCCATAAAATATCGAAATTGATACAAAATCCAAAAGTGAAGAAAAACTTAAATGTTTTAGCTCACTTTGTATCAATCTCATCAATGGTGATTGTTATCAAAAGATAGGCTTCATCAAGGTTTTCTAAAATGATTTTAAAATGTTTTCAAAACCTTATTTTGGATCATATTCCTTGGGCTCTATGTACATGACTTGTATACAAGCTTTCCCAATGATCCACAAATGAAATTAGATGAGTTATAGTCCATCTAGATGCAAAAACTATGCACCTTGAACTCAACTCATATCCTAACATCTCACATGTATCTAGGGTGTATAAATACACATACATGTCAATATAATGTGAGATGTGGGTTTTGTTCTCCCTAATCTAGGGTTTCATGCATTTTTCTAAGGCAACTCTACTTGATTCTCTTATAAATGGGACTCCAAGTCATGCCAAAGTCCTTAACTGAATTTTAATCAAATGCATGAATGATTATGGTATTAATGATGATATAAATAAGTATATGCTCATAATCATGATGTCATGGCATAAAATGAAATCTAAAAACACATTACATTTAAAAACTTTAATTCTAAACATAAATATGACATATAAAATGATTAAAAATAAGCATGATATCATGACATGTTATATGGCAAACAAAACATGGCAAATAAAATATATAGGTATAATAATACCTAAATTTTAATATTAATTGTCATTTGATATAATTAAATATATTTTGTCATATTATCACTAATCTCCCAAGTGTGCCAAAAATCCAAAATGGCACACTATAGCCTCTAAACCTAAATTGTGCCAATTTGATTGATTTTTCATAATTCCAAGAATGTATTGACACATCCTAAAACCTTTTAGGATCAAAAATCAAATCTATTTCCAAGGTATCCATAACCTTGAAAATAATCCTAAAGTACCACCTTTGCCATGGTTGAGTTAATTACCCATCCAATCAAGGTTGGCACACCCTAAACCCATCTAGCGTGAATCAATCACGCTCTTAGGAACCCAAAACCTATTTGAGCTCCTAGGGTTAATTAGGTATTCCTTAGGGATAACCTCCCTAGATACCCTCCTAATGACCCTCCTAGGCTTGTTAGCCTTGGTCATTTGGGTCTTACCTAGGTTGACTCTAGGGGTAACTCCCCTTGCAACCTTCTTAGTGGCCACCCTAGGTTTCCTAGAAACCCTAGCCACTAGGCACAAACCTTGGTTACTCTTAGGGATAACTTCCATAGTAACCTTGGTCTTCCTAGACCTAGATTGTGTTCCATAATCTAATGGAACATTATGATAAGTCATCTTAGGCTTAGGTTTGTGACCCAAACCATTCTTGCCCTTGGTTGACTTTTGTTTCTTGGGTCCTAGATGTTGACTTTGAGATATTGACCCTTGACTTTGACCATTAGACCCTTGCATTTGATTTTGCATAATCTTGAGGGTCTTTTCAAATTTCTCAAGCCTTGATCTCAAGGCTTGGTTTTCTAATTCTAATTGTCCAATTTTAGAATTTTGATTTGGTCTTAGGACATGGGACTTCCTAGGCATATGCCTAGTCCAGTTAGGGTTGAGACCTAGGTGTTCTTGTACCTTTCTAATGGTTTCCCTAGGTAGGATTTGTCTACAATTGTTTGACCTAGGGTTGTCCTTAGGTAAAATATTTCTAGGGACATTAGTCCCAAATTTCTCCTTCTTCCTAAGGTTGACTTTCTTAGCTCCTAAGCAATATTCTCTATTTCTAGCATGCTCTTTTTGATAAATAGCAAGATTGCTAAAATTATTTCTAGCATGCTTTTTGACATTATTTGAATAAGGAGCTTTATTTAAAAATACCTTAGGGTTAGCCTTGGAGGCTCCCCCTACATGTGTAGCTCCCTCTTGGCCCTTCTTCTTCCCCCTAGGGCATTGACTCCGGTAATGCCCCTTTGAGTTGCACTTGAGGCATATGATATGCTCCTTTCTCTTTTGACTTGAGGCACTAGCATCTTTGACCTTTGTGTTGACTTTTGGTGCTGGAGGAGTTTTTCTTACTCTCTTTGGGCACTTGCTTTTGTAGTGCCCGGTTTCCCTACACTCAAAACATATTATATGCATCTTATTATTAACACATATGTTTGAGTTACCTAGGGTGGAGGTGAGGTCCTCTTGAGCTTGCTCTTCCTCTCTACCGGATGTAGATGGTTTCTTCTTGTTGCTCCGGTGTTGAGGGTGCTCTAGTCTCCTCCCCCTCAATCCTTGAGGTGGAGGTCTCCTCCAATTCTTCTCCCTCTTCCTCCTTGGATGTTGATGGCCTCTCAACCTCCAAGTCCTCACTTCCTTGTGAGGATGATGCATTTGCCTCTTCGGTCCCTTCCTCTTGGGTCGGCGATGGACTTTCATGGAGCTTGGCCACTTGGCTCCATAGCTCCTTGTAATCTACATAATTACCTAACATACACAAGATATTGTTAGGTATTAAATCAATTAAAAATTTCAATACCTTATCATTTTTCTCGAAGGCTTGGACTTGCTCTTTGGTCCATCTCTTTTTCTTGAGGAACCCTCCCTTTAGTCCTATTGGATAGTTATATCCCTCCATTAAAATGGACCATTCTTCGAAGTCCCTCATCATTAAGAAATCTTCGATCCTTGCCTTCCATTTTCTAAAACCTTCTTGTCCATAGAAGGTATAAGGGATAGGTGTGTTGATATCCCAACCTAGTCGTTCTTGGACTTCCATCTTCACCCTCTAGCATGCTCCCTTAGTTGTTAAACTTCAAGAGTGGCCTCGCTCTGATACCACTTGTTAGGACTTGTGCGCCCGCTAGAGGGGGGGGGGTGAATAGCGCGTGCTCGTACGTAGATGGAAATCGTTCGCGTGCTTGTCTACAATTTTCGTTAGCGTAGCGGAAACAAAGATAATAAAGCAATAACGAAAATACAAACACACAAACGCAAGGATATAACGTGGTTCGGAATCGAACGGTTCCTACTCCATGAATCGAGCTCTAAAGAGCTCTAGTGATGCACACACACTCACTAATCAAAACTAACTCCTTCTCGACACAAGTCGGAGGTGGAAAAACCTCTTACAATTGTTTACAACAATAAATAAATAGATATAAGCAAATACGATAATGAAATACAAATGCAAGTAAAGGAAAAATACTTTACAAGAGCTTTTGATTGAAAAACCCTCCTTCCGAGCTGCCATTATATCTGATTTCTCCATAAGTCACGATCGATTCCCGCTGTTGTCGTGAGACAACGGGTCGATCCATGCTGGAAAAAACTCCAACAGATCTCTTAGCAGTCGACTGCCAACATTGGCGATCAAATGCCGTCGATCGCCGCCCGATCGGCTCACGGAGCACTCTATGCTTGAACCAAGAATGACCGATCGCATGACCATCGTTTCATCGGCCGATCATTGCTCGACATCATCGATCAGCTCCAATGAGCAAATGATCGCGAGCAATTTTAGCTCTAAATAGACAGTCGAACTCAAGTCGACTCACGACAATCGAACCGGCCATAATGTCAGTCGACTGCCAACCTCAAACATGAGGTTTTAACCCAAGTATGGTGCCCCCATACTTGCTAGACCACCCTTAGCCTAGACCTAAGCCTTCTAGCCACCTCCATCAGCCTCGCGCCTCTCGAATCCCTCCAAGTCATCCATGACTTGTTCATCCATCGCACTAGCCTTCAGGCGCTTCCATCGGCTATGTCATGCTAACAGTGTTTACACCGCCAAGGCACATTGGACTTACGCCGCCAAGACTCCGCTTGGACTTTACGCACCAACCATTGGACTTATGCTGCCAAGACTCCACCCTTGGACTTTACACCGCCAATATCAAACCCCTTGGACTTCTCAAATGCCAAGAGTCATGCTTGGACTTTCCCTTGCCAATCCATGTTAGACTTTCCATGCCAAGACCCATGCTTGGACTTTTCATGCCAAGTACCCATGACTTGGACTTTCCCAAATTGCCAAGTGTCCCACTTGGACTTTCCATGCCAAGTACCCATGACTTGGACTTTACCTTGCCAAGACCCATGCTTGGACTTTCGCATAATCACATGGTCAACCCTAGTCAACCATTAAAGTCTCCCTCGAGTCAAACTCGAGTCTGGTCAATTATAACATGGGTCGATTTTATAAACAATCTCCCTAAAACATTAACCGACATCAATGTCAAACATCAATATCAAACATACTATGCCAAACCACTTTGTCAAACATCAAAACATCACTCGAGTCAAACTCGAGTCTGGTCAATCGTGACCTGGGTCAATTGCACCAACATCAACTCGACTGCCAAGTATCAAAACACTTGACAAATCGACTGGTCCAAAACCCTAGTCGACTGATAACCTCAACCATGAGGTTTAACCCCAAGTATGATGCCCTCATACTTGCTAGACCACTCTTAGCCTAGACCTAAGCCTTCTAGCCACCTCCGTCAGTCTCACGTCTATCGGATCCCTCCAAGCATTCCATGACTTGTTCATCTATATGCTAGCCTTCAAGTGCTTCCATCGGCTTTTGTTATGCTAAGCTGGTCTATACCGCCAAGGCACATTGGGCTTACGCTGCTAAGACTACTGCTTGGACTTTACGTCGCCAACAATTGGACTTATGCTGCCAAGACTTCCGCTTGGACTTTACGTTGCCAATATTAACCCTTGGACTTTACTTGCCAACCCATGTTAGACTTTCCAGTTGCCAAGACTCAAGCTTGGACCTCCCTTGCCATGACCCATGCTTGGACTTTCCCATTTCCAAGTGTCCCACTTGGACTTTCCATGCCAAGTACTCATGACTTGGACTTTCAATTACTAAGTACTCAAGACTTGGACATTCCCATTTTCAAGACCCATGTTTGAACTTCCCATGACAATCACATTGTCATACATTTTGTCGAACATCAAAATACCGCTCGAGTCAAACTCGAGTCTAGTCAATTGTAACCTGGGCTGATTGCACCAATACTATGTTGTCAAGTGTAAATCAATCATTTGTCATATCTAACCTTTCTATGATAATTAATTTCAGGTTAATATGTATGACATGACATAATTAAACATAATTATTAATTAAATAAGTAAACATGATATGAATGTATGAATGAGCATGTCTTATTCAATCAATTCAAAAAATAGTTGATTTCTTGGGTGGAATTTTATTTGTTCTATAGTTATAGGGTACTCTATGATAATTAGGTCTATGAATTTTAAAATATTGATTTTTGATTGACTTAGACTTGTAATCCAAGTCTATATTTTTTACTTTTCAAAGTATTAGTTGAATTTTCAAGATTTGAAGATTTAACTTTTAAGTTATTAATTTTTGTATAATCACATGGTACTCTATTATAATTAATTTTATTAGTTTGATTATCTAATTTTGAATTTTTAATTAAGTTAGATTTTGAATATTTCAAATTAGACTTCTTCGAAATGGGATTAGAATTTTTCAAAATAGGATTTTTCAAATTCAAAATAGGATTATAATTTTTCAAAATAGAGTTTTTCAAATTAGATTTAGGATTTTTTAATTCGGAATTATCTTGATTAATCAGATCTAAGGTTTGATAATTCTTACCTAGTCTTTGATGCTTCTGATCTAGGTTTTGATTATTCTGACCTAGCCTTAGATGGTTCTGATCTAGGTTTTGATTATTTTGATCAAGTCCAAGATTAGTTTTAAACTTGATTTGATCTAGATCTATGTTGACTAGATTAAAAATTTAATCAAATTTTCGATTAATTTTATCAATGGTCAGATTAAATTGATCATTTTCTTTACAGATAATTTTCTTATTTAATATAATTAAATCTGAATTATTTGATTTATTATTAGTTGAATTAATTGAATAAATATCTAAATCATTATTAATTGAACTAGACTTAGGTAAATTTAATTAAACATCATTAATAACACTATAATTAACATCTAAATTATTATTATGATCTCAATTGTCATGCCTTTCAAAAATACAATTTTCAAAAACTTTAAAACTACTAACCTTACTCACATCCCTTAATTCCATGAGCTTTTTCTTTCTCTTTGAGCACTGATTTTTGTAATGATCGAACCATCTGCACTTGAAGCACATGAAGTTCTCCTTGTTCTTCTGGACTCCTAGCAATGGTGCCTCCTTTGCTGCTGGTTGTGTCATCCGAGTCTTACGAGTAGGATATTTATTTTTGTAGTGTCCTCTCTCCCTTTACTTGAATCATGTAATATAAAACTTATAATTAATAATTATACCTTTCTATGAACTCTTCCCTTTAGTCCTTGGTATGATGGAATGCTCCTCTTTGAGTTTTTCCATTTTCCTGTAATGCTAGCTACAAAAGAAGAACAAAAAAATATACAAGAAGATAAAACTTACACAATTGATGCCCCTAAAAGTACCTTAGATGACTTTTTTGGGGTAAGAACTAGCTTGTTATGGGGTATAAGAAGTGTAGATTTTTTAGAGAGCTTCGATTTGGTAGGTTGTGCGTTCTGTGGTTCCACATATATCAAAATTTATGTCCATTTTACCTCCAACCGTTCCTCTAGCAGTTAGTCTAGTTGTAAACCTTTCGATGCTTGCAAAAAATGAATAAAATAATGTACCAAGACTTGGTCTTGGATTAGTAGTGTGGTAAAAAAAATTAATGAAAAATTATATGAAAAAGAAAAAAATGCTCAATTGATGGTTGCACCAAATTTGAGCGCCCCCGCTATGATACCAATTGTTGGATCGGAAAGATGCAGGGGGGTGAATAACATATTTAAGACTTTTCTTTCCTTTCGTTTAAAACACATAAAATCAAAGTAAGACACAATGAAAAATGTAAAAGACAAAACACAATAGATTTTTTTACTTGGTTCACAGTCGAACGACTACTAGTCCAAGGCCCACGATCCTTGATCGCTTTCGATGGACAATTCACTAAAAGATTTGTGAGATACGGAAAAAATATAAATAAATAAATAAACCTTGGTAGTTGAAAAATTTTCTTATAAAATTTCTCGGGAATTCATAGAAATTTTTCCGGATTAAAAAGGAGACCGTACAAGGAAGATTTGAGCTTAAACATGTGGTTAAGTCAACTTAGGCTAATTCGGACTTGACCTAGGCTAGCTCAACCACAAATGGTGGGGTTATAAGGTTGAACCAGACGCAGATCCCGTTAATTCCTTTTCCAGCCCCAATTTCTTTCTCCTCTTCCCGATCACGCGATTCCTTCTTCTCCTCAAATCGCGATCTTGTCTCTCCCTCTGTTTTTCCTTTCGCCGCGGCTCATCTCTTCCGACGATCTGCCACCGTGGCGCCGAAGCGGCGATCTCCGCCGCAGAGACACGTTGGCTTATCTTCTGCCTTGTCTCTTCTACGCATTTGCCACGCCGAAGCTGCTCGGGCCCGTCGGCTTTGTCGAATGTCTGTAGCTACCACACCTAGTCGCTGCCTGCATTCATCGGGGATTGGCCCCGTCGGAGGTGTTCTCCTCTTCCATATCCAGATCCCTGCCGACAGCTGATCTCGCCGCCCTTCTTCTCCCGGTCTGACGACAGTAAACACCACAGCCATGGCTGAGATCTGCACGATTGTTGTAGTGTTGGTTCTTATTGGAGCTGATTTACCAGCTCTTATTCGTCGTTGCCACCGGAGTTAGGTAAGTCGTTGAACCTCTCCTCGATCTTGGACAAGATCCGTTCTTATTGGTAATCCCTACCGCCTTGAGCTGGGTTTTTCGTGTTTGGGCAGTGTTGGAGTAGGTGTTGCGCCGGGAAACAGGGAGTGCTGCCGGAGGAGATTTGATCAGTAAGCTCATGTTACCCTTTCTATTCGACAGTCGTTATGTGTTTGGATGGTAGTTGATCTCTATGTGTGTGTGTGAATTGATTGGCGGTGATAGATTGATCTTGAAGTAAGCTGCCATTACAACCCTGATTCAAGTGTTCAATTCTGTTTCCTTAATCGATTTGGAGGATGCGGATTGTTGATCGATCTGCTATTGGGGTTGGAGATGCCACGGCTGTAGAATGTGTTAGGGATGCATTTGAAGTTGCATCTGGGATGATTGGCTTAGATCGGTAACTCGTAAAGGAATTGCTTGGGGTTTACTTATCTAATTCTTGGTAATTGGGTTCTGATTGTTCTTGTGGTCGCTGACCATGGATGAGAGAATGGATGGAGTTGTGGTGAGGTTGATTTGAGTGTATTTAGATCTATTTACTTTAATAGATCTTTGGATGTTGGTGATCTATTGTGAGTGTGGTTATGGTGTATAATATTGGAATAATTGAGTTTTTAATTCGTAGACGAGGAAAGGATGCGAGTATATGAACGATGTAGTGTTTAGTTCCTACGTTTGTTGGATACTTGTACTTAATCATTGTAGCTATTATGTGCAGGTTTGGGATACGAAGCAGGTCCACGAGTGTGAGGATTATTCGAGCTTCGTATCAGGTGGGTAATATCTACCTGTTCCAGTATTTTTGATCAAATTCTAGTGCATGAATTTGGATATATGTTTATACCTGTTTACCTTAAATCCACTCTTATTTAATCATATGCTTGTACTACCTTGACCTTTGAGATATATACTCTGTTACTTCATTGATTATCTAGCACGGATAGGAACTATAAACCCTATTATGTGTTAGCCGATGGATATTCAGTAAGTATAGGTGGTTAGGGTTATCCTTGTGACCTCAGATTGGGTTACTGTGTTACATCACTAGGGTTAGGTGATGGATTGGATTATGGAGTCGATTGTTATATCATACCCGTATTAGTGGTGCATCTATGGTGGATTTAGTTGTTTGTGCTTAGATGAATGTGTGATTGTCAGTATATGACCATGGACTAGAGGTCCTAGTGTGATGGTATATTCATTATGGATTGTGTGCCTATGTATGGTTATATGGACGGTCGATAGTATCTCGCTGTTGACTAGAGGTCTTAGCGTGATTGACTGTTAGATGTGTATGACTCTTTGTGTGATAGAGAGAAAGTCTTGTGGATTGTAGTCCTTGCATAGTTGACTTTTGGTTGACCAGGACTCCCCATGGGATAGGGAGTGTTGCGAGGATACATGTATGGAGCTATGCATCATTTCATTGCATGCATGTTGTTGACTGGGTCTCCCTTGTGGTTGAGACGGGTCGTCAGTCATCCTACCTCCCCGGCCACTCGGGGTAGTGGTAGCAGGGTTTAGGGCAGAGCATTTTTGTGTGTGTCGTTCTCGGCCACTATGGATGGTGGTAGCTGGAGATGCGCACTTGGCCACTGTGCGGAGTGGTAGTTAGCGCACTCACCCACTATAGACGGTGGTCGTCTGATGTGCAGTTGTCCTGGGTGCGGTGCTCGTCTACTCATGGGTAGGGACGGAGCGGCTAGCAGCAGGGACCCCCGTGTGGGTAGCATATAGCTCTATGGCGGGCTAGCTACTGTTTCATACTACCCAACTCGGTCACTCGAGAGTGGTGGTGGCTGGAGTTGGGATAGTTATTGTTGGGAGATCGGTTGGCCGGCTAGAGGGGGGTGAATAGCCCTTGTTCGTTGGATGTCGTATTTTGCTCGTCTACGAAAACGTTAGCGCAAGCGGAAGCAATAAACTAAGACAAGCAAATAGAAGTAAAACAAAGACAATACAAACACGGAGATATAACGTGGTTCACGGCTACGCCGCTAATCCACGGTCCGATTCGTCCACGGTGAATCACTCCGAAACCCAATCACTATTGGTCTCTCCTTTGCACCAAGCTAGGTGGAGGTAACCTTTACAAACACTCCTCTTACAAATAGAATGGAAATAAGCTTGAGTAAGAGGATGGAAAGCTATAGGGAACTTTGGGAGAGTATTAGAGCATAAGCATTAGGCTCCCAAACCCTTACCCCCTTCCTTTTTATAGAGGAAGAGGGTTTCTTCCCGTTGACAGAGGATCACCGATCGATGCCCTCTATCACGATCGATCTCGTAGCCGCTGCCCAATAACGGCCGCTTTCCACGCTGGATTCCATCCATCGGTATTGGCATCGGCCGATCGATGGGATCATCACCGATCGATGCTTCGATCACCGAGTGCTCACCGAGTTGACTCCATTCTCGCGTGCCGCAGATTCCATCGGCCGATCGCTTCCTCGCAATGATCGTCAGCCGACATCACCGATCGCTGCCCATGGCGGCCCTAAACTAAACTACCCTTCCCCGGGTTACAATCGCTCACTCTCATTTCTCGGAGTCCTCGCCTTGAAGTTCTCTTCGTTCTCGGCCACGTCCTCGAGATCAGCGCGCGGCTCTGCAATGCTCCTTCGCGTCTCTTGCCTCAAGCCTACTTCCTCGGCTTCACTCCAAGCTTCTCGTCCGGCGGCCTCGGATGCTCCAAGCGCACGGCCGCAAAGCTATCCTTCACCGACTCAAGGCACGAGTCATGAGATGTGAAACTCGCCACGGCTCCATGTGCGAATTACTAATCTGCACGACTTCAACGCATATCATATCACATATACCAACCTAACTTCAACCCTTTGCCACACCATCAAAACCATATCACGGCAAGAGATTGCCCTAACAATCTCCCCCTTTTTGATGTGTGGCAATCCGTTTAAGTTAGGTAAACATTTGATAAAAATTTTTAAGGAAAGAAAGCATGTAAACATAAACATTTGATAGCAACATGCAACTCCCCCTTAATCCATGAAACTCCCCCTTAATCTCTCCCCCTATCATAAATAACTTAAAAATATTCATTTCTCCCCCTTTGACACCATCAAAAATATGAATACTAAGTTAGAACCATATGGCATCAAGTCTAATAGAAAGAAAATACCACAAGTTGGGAAAAATTGAATTCAGCCTTTATTGAGTCAAATCAGGCCATCAATCGTTCGGATACTACCGATCGGGCACATGATTTTCGTGGATTTTCGATTTTTTCAAAATTCGAAAAATCATAAAATTTGGGGAACATATTTCTATTAAGTATATCTATCAAGGAAAAATAGTTTTTCATGAAAACTCATTATATTTTCTTGTTTTTGCCAAAAATCCAAAAGTTCTAAAAACTACTAGGTTTTCGATCATTCTAGTATCAAGTTAGCTACCTAGTTTTGCATCCAATTGTTTCAAAACATGAATACATGTATTTTAAGGTAAGAAATTGTTTTGAAAACATATGAAATATCCAACCATGATCTTTGAGCAATATGTCTATGAATTAAACATAAGCCTTCCCCATGATTGGTCTATTATTGCTATGTTAATACTTTAAATGACCATCTAAATGCCATAGGCATTAGTGGACATTTGTATCATCCTAACATCTCACCCATGCTAAGTTTGCAATCAAAGTAGCCTATAGTGAGTGTGAGATGTATCCTAGGGGGTATTGTATATACTTAACCCATATATTCATGCAATTTTATCATGGTTAAGTATCAACCTAACATCCTACATGATCATAATGACATATATGAATTAATTCTACATTATGATCATGAAACTCATGTATTCATCAAATAATAGTCATGCATTAGGTATTTATGATGATAATAAATAAGGTATTACCTAAAACATGATTTAAACCTATTTCTAGTGATAACGTGCCAAATTTCAAAATTATAAATCATGATTTAAAACATACATAGGAATTACAACAATCATCATGATTTAAGCATTATTACCTATTTATGGGTACGTTATCATCACCCAACACTATCAAAAAATGTTGTCCCGTCATCCTAAGTCAACCAAAAATATGATATAGGTCAAGTTCATATGGTTGACTACCCTAGGGGTTTTCTAACCCTTAAGGATGGATTTTGGAACCCAAAATAGATTTTTGCCTATGGGATTCACTAGAAATTCCTTGGGGATCCATTTCTTAGCTATTACTTTGTTTTTGTCTTGTCCCCTAGCAATTAGGCATTTATAGGCCTTCTCATTTTTCTTCTCTTTATATCCTAGGCCCTTCTTGTTAAAACTTGCCCTTTGGCTCCCAATTATCATATTTTAATGTTGGAGCCAATTGTGAATTTCTCTAGGGCTTTGGTTAAATAATCTACTTTTCCTTAAAGCCCTATTTTCATTTATACATGCATCACTAACATCTAATGGCATATATTCATCATGTGAGCATGCATCATCATGGCAAGAAGAAATATTTTCACTTAAGCATGCTTTTTCTAATTTTTGTTCTAGATTCTTAATTTGATCTAGCATGCTTTATTTTTCTTTTCATTCCAAATAAGTCCTTAGTTAAACTAGAAATTATGGAAACTATTTTCTTAGGAGAGGCTGCTACCATAGTTTCCATATCCTCTCTTCTTTCTTCTTCGAGGAGGTAGATGAAGCTCCCTTGACTTGAGCTCTCTCCACTTGAGCTTGATTCTTCATTTTTGGTGGAGGAGGAGCAATCCGAGTCATGAAGAGCCATTAGTGCTAGGTTGGAGTAAACATGCTCTTCTTCATCGGATGAGGAGGAGGAGGCAAGGTCATCCCATGTCTTGGCTTTGAGAGCCATGGACTTGCCTTCTTCCTTCTTCTTCCTTTCTTCTCCTTCTTCTTCTTCTTCTTCTTCTTCTCTTCCTTGCTCTTGTTTAGGAGGGGACAATTGTCCCTTATGTGCCCTCTCCTTGGCAATTGTAGCATATGACCTTCCCCTTGGTCTCTTCCCTATCATTAGATTTATGAAATCTAAAATTTTAAATGCACGCCTTACCCTCCTTACCATATAGGCTCTTCGGTGCTATCCATGGAGGAGGATGAGGCTTCATCGGATGAGGAGGAGGGAATTTCCATCTTCTTCTTTCCCTTATTTGCTATCAAGGCTACTCCTCTTGAAGGTTGAATCCTTGGTTCTTCTTGTATTCCTTCAATTCTTGTTTCATGGAGCTCCATTGTTGAGAAGAACTCCAAGGTACTTACTTCCAAGTTCTTGGAGATGTAGAATGAATCCACCATGGAGCTCCATCTTGAGGACCGGGAAAGGCATCTATGGCCTTCATTACCATATCCCGGTTGATAACTTCTCACCTACACTTGTTAGTCCAAGCAAAATCTCTTTAAACCTAGAATGCAATGAAGTTACCTTTTCTCCTTTTCTAATTTGATGTTTGATAGTTGGGAGCGGAGGAGGTCTCTTCTGCTAGCTTTGCCTCCGAGGTACCTTCATGAAGCTCTACTAGCTTCTCCCACATCTCCTTGGCACTAGAGCACTCCCAATTCGGTTTATCTCTTGTTGGGGAAGTACGTTGAGGAGATGATGCTTAGCCCTTGAATTTGCAATGTGTTCCTCTCTTTGCTTCTTAGTCCACCTTGTCTTCTCTATTGGTTCACCCCTTTCATCCCTAGGCAACTCGAAACCATTTTCCATTATAAGCATAACATCAAAATCGGTCTCGAAGAATACCTCCATTCGCTTCTTCCACCAAGCGAATTAAGCGTCGAACCAATGAAGTGTTTGTTGTGGCGGTTAGTCCTGACAAAACGACTTGGCTCGATACCACTTGTTGGGAGATCGGTTGGTAGCTAGAGGGGGTGAATAGCCCTTGTTCGTTGGATGTCGATTTTGCTCGTCTCACAGCGTTAGCGCAAGCGGAAGCAATAAACTAAGACAAGCAAATAGAAGTAAAACAAAGACAATACAAACACGGAGATATAACGTGGTTCACGGCTACGCCGCTAATCCACGGTCCGATTCGTCCACGGTGAATCACTCCGAAACCCAATCACTATTGGTCTCTCCTTTGCACCAAGCTAGGTGGAGGTAACCTTTACAAACACTCCTCTTACAAATAGAATGGAAATAAGCTTGAGTAAGAGGATGGAAAGCTATAGGGAACTTTGGGAGAGTATTAGAGCATAAGCATTAGGCTCCCAAACCCTTACCCCCTTCCTTTTTATAGAGGAAGAGGGTTTCTTCCCGTTGACACAGGATCAGTCGACTGATCTCGTAGCCGTTGCCCAATAACGGCTGCTTTCCACGTTGGATTCCATCCAACGGTATTGGCATCGATCGATGGGACCATCGATCGTGATGCTCGATCAATCGAGTGCTCACCGAGTCGACTCCATTCTGCAGGTTCGCGATTCCATCACCGATCGCTTCCTGGCGGTCATTGCCGATCATCGCATCGATCATTGCCGGTTCCATGGCAATCGCCGCTAAGCCCTAAACCGGTCTTATACCGGTCGATCAACCCATCGACTCGAGCATGCCGATCGCCATGACATGGCTGACCGCGTGTCGAAAACCCATCCGACACTTGGCCAAATGGCCAAGTTTCACCTAAGAGCTACCCTTCCCTGGGTTACAATCGCTCACTCTCATTTCTCGGAGTCCCTCGCCTTTGAAGTTCTCTTCGTTCTCGGCCACGTCCCTCGGCAGCATCAGGCGCACGGCTCTGCAATGCTCCTTCGCGTCTCTTGCCTCGAAGCCTACTTCCTCCGGTTTCACTCCAAGCTTCTCGTCCGGCGGTCCCTCGGATGCTCCAAGCGCACGGCTTCCGCAAAGCTATCCTTCACCGACTCAAGGCACGAGTCATGAGATGTGAAACTCGCCACGGCTCCATGTGCGAATTACTAAATCCTGCACGACTTCAACGCACATATCATATCAACAATACCAACCTAACTTCAACCCTTTGCCACACCATCAAAACCATATCACGGCAAGAGATTGCCCTAACAGTTATCATGTCGTGCCACCTAGGCCACACTGGGGTCGTGGTAGCGAGTTGGGTGCGCAGGCATGACCATGCATATGCATTGCTGATATATATATGTATGCATGTATTCGATATATGTTTTACATATGCCTGTGAGATGCTGCATTTGTTTGTTGCATATGTTTGTACATCATGATACATGCCATTTGCATATTATATACTGCTGTGTGTTGAGCATGATATATGTGTTGGTCCAGACTGATGTATGCACTTGATTAGCATCATGTCATAGTGTGGTATGGACCAAGATGTTATTATATGTGATTATATACTGTTCATATGTATGAGTATTGGTCAGGTATGGGATTGACTTTGTACGTTATATGGGCTATGTTATTGTATATCTGTTCTGGATGATATAGCTTATTGTGTTGCAGACTGATAGGTACGTTGGTACATTATTTCATGTTCAGTTGATCAGTTTAGTATATACATTGAGTATAACTTTACTGTGGTTACTTGCTATTAGATTTGGATAGGACTGTATGTCTATTGGACTCATGTTGTATACCTGTAGATCTTCACATGTATACTTGTAGATCTCTTTACCCTATATGTTCATGCACTCTCTACATATTACCCCTGAGTTTATACTCACCACCCCGGGACCCTGGGCTTCCTGTCACCTAGATAACAGGTAGAAGATTCCTTGGACGTTCGGAACTCTGCCAGCTGATCCCATCTCACACCGAACGGATGGAGGTTATTTATGATTTGTTGTATTCTTGTGCATTGATGTATTCCGTATTGTTGTTTTGGATTTTAGCCTGTATTGTTTCCGTATTTGTGATATACGGACGTATTGTATGTATTTGGCCGTTGTTGTGGTTTCTATTATGATTCTTGTTGTGTCAAGTCACTCCGGAGTGCACAGTTGGGTCTTTGTATCTTATTTTATCTGTAGTATGTTTCCGCTGTATTGGGTATGTTGATATCTTTGTATTATATTGTTGTGGGCCTACGGGCCTTGTATTAACCCGATATGTTGCCACGTACAGGGGAGATTTCGTCTGTTTTCTTTTTGGTACGGCATACTCTCGGGGCGTGACAATTTTATTGGTATCAGAGCCCTAGGTTGCGAAGTCCACTTTCAGATTTTATTTCGTTCGGACATCGAGTTTTGCTTTACTCAGTTTTGGTTTTGTGAGTTCTGGGATTTGGCTGTTGCGGACATCTCCGAGCTACAAGGTTTAAGGTATGTTAACAGTTATTACATATCCTTCTGTTGGCTATGCATTTAGTTGCTTATAACAGTGCATGCCTCGTAGTATGTTAGTCACTATTCGTAACCATGGTTTGAGTTGGCCACGGGAACGACATATTGAGGTTATTAGACATGTACCTGCTATCAAAAAGGTGAATTAACTTTGAGAGTCGATTGATACCGAGTCGGATAGCAAAGGTTGGTAGTCACATCTATTGTGGAGATCAAAGATTACGGTCTTAGGGATCTTCACTAACTGTGCTAGTCAGATCATTATCTGTGGGGTAATGAACAGACTTGTATACTATTGTTGATACAGATAGTAGAGGACTAGTTTGCGATGTATCATAGGGGATTTTGATTTCGGACTGGTCATTCTAGGTTGTATAACATTGGGAGTACTTTTGGAGTACTTGACTCGGGTTATACGAAGATAGTAGTGTTAGTTGAATACCATTATCCGGATTTAGCCGGTACTTGATGGAAGAGATAGAAAGTAACCTACGGGAAATAATGTATCACTTGGTCACAGTTCAGTGATGTTGTGAGATAGTATTTCCCCACGTCATCTTCTTTGACTCATTGTCAGGGAATTCTTGGGCATCGAGTAGGGTGATCGGTTGGTAACGAAGGTACCATGCAGAGTCGCTAGACTTGCGAGGGTTACGACCACCTAATAACTCGAGAATGTGATCAGCATGTCTTAAGCCACCTATGGTTTATTGGTTGATATTTTGATCAGGATGTTTGGATCTCCTACCAGATCCTACCGGAAGTCCTGAGACCGAGTCATGTGTATAGAAATGACTCCGTAGTAAGTGTTTTAAGAGTTGGAGATTTGATAAGCAGATATTGCAAGTCAAATTATTGGAATTAGAAGTCTCCGAATGTTGGATAAAAGGAGCAAGATTAAAGTCATGAGTCACGAGCAACTATTGGAGAGTTTTTCGATCATAGAAGACCGATTGCAGATTGTCAGCAGCTTCTCATGTTTATCAGCGAACTCAGAGGAAAGACTCCGAAAGGAGATTATGTGTGTGCAGTGCGAGTTACGACGAGACACAGAGCCAGATTATCCGATGGACCATTGTATCTGTTTCTACTATAAGCAGTCGGTATCTACGAGGAGAGTATGTATTTTGAAGACTCAGTTGAAGACTATGGATGATGCTTTCGAGTGGACGATCCACAACCTCGAAAGCCGAGATCATTATAGAAGATTGGGTTATCACATCAGCAGCGATCTACTACCCCAGATATAGTTGGAGCTCTTTGATACTTTCATCCGGAAGAAGTAAGTTACTCGTGATGTCGGTACCAAGACATCTCGAAGACTGAGAGCGTTGGACAACAATTGTTACCTTCCCAGACGACAGCAACTATTATCTTCCCAGGCGTAGTTATGATTTGTTCAGAGGAGAGAGAGAGTATACGACGATGGTTGTATCTATGCCATATTCTCCGGGTGCAGCTATACCTTTCACAGAGATGGAGCGTGCTATGATGTTGTGATTCTTGATATTTTACATGATGTGTATCCTTTTCGATACACATGTTTACCATCTCCATTGCAGTTGTTTCAGTTGTACCTCAGTTCCAGCAGTTGATTTCAGTTCCTCCATGATAGTCTTTGCATCTGCATGATCTCAGCCGTCCAGAACAGATGTTGGACAAGTTTACATGATTACTCGAGAAGAAGTATAGAAGACCGAAGGATCGGTCCTTCGGGGTATTACTTTAGGTTATCCTATTTACGGATATATCGAGAGATACTGGTAGTTTACAGGTATCTTTGTCTAGAACATTCTTGGATAGGGTTCGAAGGGTTCCTATCGACTTGTGGGTTGGTGATTTTCTCTATCGTCAGGTGAGATGTTGATCAACAATCAAGAAGTCAAGGGATACCCTTAGCTTTTGCTAGACATACCTCTACTGTAGACATATCCTTACGGATAGTTGGATTGTTGGAGTGTTGGTATACTAGGACTCTCGGATGTACGTATAATCCGAGAGTATTCGGATGTAGTTACGGATGAACTCTCGGGCTGGTCACTACATGGGCAAGTGGAATATGCGATTGAGGTGATTTCGGGAATAGTCCTGATATTGGGGACCTCATACTGGGAGATGATTTTACGGGTATCAGTGTTGTTAAACACTATGGGAGATTTATTTGTCCTAGGGTTTCTTCTTGAGAAGATCCAGAACTTCTTGTAAGAAGGGAGATGAACCTTTGAGGTTATGCATCGATTATCGATGATGAAATGCAGTAGTTGCTGTGAATGAGTATCCTTCGTGGTGGATAGAGGATCTGTTTAGATCAGCTAAATGACACCTGTGTATACCCTAGGGTTGATCTACGACTGGAGGGTTGATATTGTAGCGACTTAGTGTCATACAATTATCATTGTCGGTGTGATGATTGAGCTATCTGTAGCTTAGAGTAAAAGGGATGCAGGTGTGTAGAAGACGACATTTCATACTTTGTATGAATTTTAAAAGATGTTGATAATGTTGTTAGACTTATCGACGATTTAGTCATTCATGGACTTGAGGAATCAAGTACTCTTGGAGTATTTGAGATCGATTGTCATCATATCTGTGGAGAATATATTTATGGATATATTCCCAATCTTGAGGGAAGTTGTGGTTTCCCTAGATTGATTTGGTATTTACCATAGATGAGGATAGCATGTTCTAGCGATACTATACCGTCGACTTGTTGGACCAAGAAGGTGATGGGAATCACCTGGTCGGAAGTTTGTGAAGCTAGGTTTCAGGGCCTAGAAGGTGGCTGACTTTTGTGTCAGTGTTAGTTAATCCGTCCGATATGGATGGAAGGGTATTGTACGCAGATGCATCATTTCAGGAATTAGGAGTGATACCGATATAGTTGAATGGAACGTATATTATGTGTACGCTAGTTGAGAAACTAGCGAGATTGGTCATTATAGTCTTCCAGTTACCTTCAGTGCTGTGTGAAAGAATGAATTTTGAACATTAAATTAATTTCTCTTGTGAGAATAAATCTCCGTCTCTAGGAAGGATAATGGTTCCCAGAGTTGCATTCGCTTTAGGAAGAGTTGTTTCAGGAGACTCTTCATTCGAGAGTGATGATTTATTCGGAGTGTATCCGAAAATAGTGAGTATTGAGACGCTCCAGTTGGTGGAACGATATGTGGGACATGGATGATTCCGTAGTTTGATGTTGGGTATGCCCACAAGCAAAGGTGGAATATGGTGATCGGTAGGGTTACGTACCGTGATGAAGTGGGAGCCTAGTGTGTTAGACTGTGTTGGAAGATTATTTAGAAATCGGAAAGGACTTGATGTGATTTGGGTAATCGATGATTGATTAGCTAGGTATGCTCATTTTCTTCTGAGCCGTAAGATGAATTTCGTTGGATCGCTTGATGGAATTATATCCATGGGGTATCCTTGAGTATCATTTCTGATAGTGATTCATGATTCACCTTACGATTCTCGCAAAGTCTCCCATCAGTTACGAGTCTAGAGCTCCACTCTGGTACAGTTATTTACCTTTTTAATAGGTCGGTTGAGAGTGTATATAAGAGCTGGAATATAATATTCGAGCTCAGTAGCCCACTTAGTCACTTGAGGTGTGACTTTTCTCCGGATACTTGAGATGATTATTGTGACATCTCGTACTCGTACATGAGTCAAAAATTTGGGGACCAAATTTTTATAAGTGGGGGAGAATGTAAGATACGGAAAAAAAAAATAAAAAAAAACTTTGGTAGTTGAGAAATTTTCTTATAAAACTTCTTGGGAATTCATAGAAATTTTTTCGGATTAAAAAGGAGACCGTACGAGGAAGATTTGAGCTTAAACAGGTGGTTAAGTCAACTTAGGCTAATTCAGCCTTGACCTAGGCTAGCTCAACCACAAATGGTGGGGTTATAAGGTTGAACCGGACATAGATCCCATTAATTCCTTTTCCAGCCCCGATTTCTTTCTCCTCTTCCCGATCACGCGATTCCTTCTTCTCCTCAAATTGCAATCTCGTCTCTCCCTCTGTTTTTCCTTTCGCCGCGGCTCATCTCTTCCGACGACCGCCACCTGCCGAGTCGGCCCGGCGATCTCCCACCGCGGTGGACGTCGGCTTATCTTCGGTGCCTTGTCTCTTCTACCGCATTGTCGCCGCTGCCGGAACTGCTCGCCGTCCAGCTTCGTCGAATGTCTGTAGCTACCACACCTAGTCGCCGCCTGCATTCATCGGGGATTGGCCCCGTCGGAGGTGTTCTCCTCTTCAATATCCAGATCCCTGCCGACAGGTGATCTCGCCGCCCTTCTTCTCCCGGTCTGACGACAGTAAACACCACAGCCATGGCTGAGATCTGCATGATTGTTGCAGTGTCGGTTCTTATTGGAGTTGATTTACCAGCTCTTATTCGTCGTTGCCATCGGAGTTAGGTAAGTCGTTGAACCTCTCCTCGATCTTGGACAAGATCCGTTCTTATTGGTAATCCCTACCGCCTTGAGCTGGGTTTTTCGTGTTTGGGCAGTGTTGGAGTTGGTGTTGCACCGGAAAACAGGGAGTGCTACCGGAAGAGATTTGATCGGTAAGCTCATGTTACCCTTTCTATTCGACAGTCGTTATGTGTTTGGATGGTGGCTGATCTCTATGTGTGTGTGTGAATTGATTGGCGGTGATAGATCGATCTTGAAGTAAGCTGCCATTACAACCCTGATTCAAGTGTTCAATTCTGTTTCCTTAATCGATTTGGTGGATGATTGGAGGATGTGGATTGTTGATCGATCTGCTGTTGGGGTTGGAGATGCCATGGCCGTAGAATGTGTTAGGGATGCATTTGAAGTTGCAGCTGGGATGATTGGCTTAGATAGGTAACCCGTAAAGGAATTTCTTGGGGTTTACTTATCTAATTTGTGGTAATTGGGTTCTGATTGTTCTTGTGGTCGCTGACCATGGATGAGAGAATGGATGGAGTTGTGGTGAGGTTGATTTGAGTGTATTTAGATCTATTTACTTTAATAGATCTTTGGATGTTGGTGATCTATTGTGAGTGTGGTTATGGTGTATCAGATTGGGATAATTGAGTTTTTAATTCGTAGACGAGGAAAGGATGCGAGTATAGGAACGATGTAGTGTTTAGTTCCTACGTTTGTTGGATACTTGTACTTAATCATTGTAGCTATTATGTGCAGGTTTGGGGATACGAAGCAGGTCCACGACCATGAGGATTATTCGAGCTTCGTATCAGGTGGGTAATATCTACCTGGTCCGGTAGTTTTGATCAAATTCTAGTGCATGAATTTGGATATATGTTTATACCTGTTTACCTTAAATCCACTCTTATTTAATCATATGCTTGTACTGCCTTGACCTTTGAGATATATACTCTGTTACTTCATTGATTATCTAGCACGGATAGAACTATAAACCCTATTATGTGTTAGCCGATGGATATTATGTAAGTACAGATGGTTAGGGTTATTCTTGTGACCTCAGATTGGGTTACTGTGTTACATCATTAGGGTTAGGTGATGGATTGGATTATGGAGTCGATTGTTATATCATACCCATATTAGTGGTGCATCTATGGTGGATTTAGTTGTCTGTGCTTAGATGAATGTGTGATTGTCAGTATATGACCATGGACTAGAGGTCCTAGTGTGATGGTATATTCATTATGGATTGTGTGCCTGTGTATGGTTATATGGACGGTCGATAGTATCTCGCTGCTGACTAGAGGTCTTAGCGTGATTGACTGTCAGATGTGTATGACTCTTTGTACGATAGAGAGAGAGTCTTGTGGATTGTAGTCCTTGCATAGTTGACTTTTGGTTTGACCAGGACTCCCCGTGGGATAGGGAGTGTGGCAAGGATACATGTATGGAGTTATGCATCATTACATTGCATGCATGCTGTTGACTGGGTCTCCCTTGTGGTTGAGACGGGTCGTCAGTCATCCTGCTTCCCTGGCCACTCGGGGTAGTGGTAGCAGGGTTTAGGGCAGAGCATTTTTGTGCGTGCCGTTCTCGGCTACTATGGATGGTGGTAGCTGGAGATGCGCACTTGGCCACTGTGCGGAGTGGTAGTTAGCGCACTCACCCACTATAGACGGTGGTCGTCTGATGTGCAGTTGTCCTGGGTGCGGTGCTCGTCTACTCATGGGTAGGGACGGAGCGGCTAGCAGCAGGGACCCCCGTGTGGGTAGCATATAGCTCTATGGCGGGCTAGCTACTGTTTCATACTACCCAACTCAGTCACTCGAGAGTGGTGGTGGCTGGAGTCGGGATAGTTATCATGTCGTGCCACCTAGGTCACACTGGGGTCGTGGTAGCGAGTTGGGTGCGTAGGCATGACCATGCATATGCATTGCTGATATATATATGTATGCATGTATTCGATATATGTTTTACATATGCCTGTGAGATGCTGCATTTGTTTGTTGCATATGTTTGTACATCATGATACATGCCATTTGCATATTATATACTCTGTGTGTTGAGCATGATATATGTGTTGGTCCAGACTGATGTATGCACTTGATTAGCATCATGTCATAGTGTGGTATGGACCGAGATGTTATTACATGTGATTATATACTGTTCATATGTCTGAGTATTGGTCCGGTATGGGATTGACTTTGTACGTTATATGGGCTATGTTATTGTATATCTGTTCAGGATGATATAACTTATGGTGTTGCAGACCGATAGGTACGTTGGTACATTACTTCATGTTCAGTTGATCAGTTTAGTATATACATTGAGTATAACTTTACTGTGGTTACTTGCTATTAGATTTGGATAGGACTGTATGTCTATTGGACTCATGTTGTATACCTGTAGATCTTCACATGTATACTTGTAGATCTCTTTACCCTATATGTTGATATCTTTGTATTATATTGTTGTTGTGGGCCTACGAGCCTTCTATTAACCTGATATGTTGCCACGTACAGGGGAGATGCCGTCCATTTGCTTTTCGATACGGCATACTCTCGGGGCGTGACAAGATCTCTTCCTTATTGGAGATTAGAGACACGATGCTTACAAAAAGTAAAGGAGACAGTAACAACCTTACTGCTCCCTTTAGAAATTAAGTACAGAAAAAAAAAATAAGAGCTAAAGTATACCAATAAAAATAACTAAATGAAGAGGCACGGTCGGAGATGTAGCGTTGTAGCACGAAGGATCGTTGTTTGTGAAGTTTTGATAGCAAGAGCACTTGAGCAAAAATTCATTGTTAGGGTTTGTGTTCAACCCCATTTTTATAGATCAACCGCCTTGACTTGGTCCAGACCTAGATCCTACTTATCTGCAATCTTTATCTTGATGTGGCAATCTCTATCTTAATGTGACAATTAGCTTTTGACCGAACCTATTCACCTCAATCAACTGGACCTTTTACCAGTCGACTGGGTTCCATTCCAGTCGACTGATGCTTGAGTTTCCTTTTCTTAAATTCCCATCCAATCACCTTCATCACAAGATTAGCACAGTGTATACAATAATAGTAATCATGATAGTCTTTGACCGTCCAATCTCGACTTCGGCCTTCCCTCGGAACCCTTAGTCGAATCGATGCTAAGGTTGTCCCCATACTGAGGGTGCGACCCTACCACTCCACACAAGGTATTTACCTTGATTCACCTACACTATAAAAAACAAACAATTTGGCGACGAATTTTGAATAAAAATTCATTGCAAAATTTTTTTGCAATGAAATATTTTTCGTTGTAAATAATTCGCTACAAAATTTTGCAACGAAAAAAAATAATTCGTCGTAAAAATTTGCAACGAATAAATTTTTTGTTGCAAAATTAATTTCTATTTAGCGATAAAAATAGCAACAAAAATAACTCGTCGCCAAATTTGGCAACGAAAATAATTATTCGTCGCCGAATTTAGTGACAAATAATTATTTTTGTCGCCAAATTTGGTGACGAATAATTATTTTCCTCACCAAATTTGGCGACGAAACCTAGTTCGTCGCCAAATCTGCGATGAAAAAATTATTTGTTTCAAAAAACTAATAAAATTACTCTGCATTGAAAATAAATTTGGTTACGAAAAAACTATTCGTCGCCAATTTTTGCGATAAAAATAACTATTCATCGCCAAATTTGGCTACGAAAAAATAGTTCATCACAAAAGACTAATAAACATATTTTCATGAATGGAAATAAATTTGCCGACGAATAATTATTTTCGTCGCCAAATTTAGCGACGAAAACAAATTTCATTGCAAAATATTCAAGGTTAGTCGACTGAAGAATAACATCAGTCAACTGGCGTCTGACCAATCTGACTGGTCAATCGACTATCAAAGTTTTTATAAGGTGCTACAATAACATCAGTCGACTGGAAAGCGAAGAGTCAATTGGGTAGTCGGCTAAATAAGGTTCTGTAAGGTGATACAGTACATTAATCAACTGATCATGTTGATCAGTCGACTGATAATGGATAATCTACGATAAAATATTTTTTTGAAGCAATTTCTACGACGAAAAAAAAATCATCACAATCAAACATTTATCAGTCGACTGATAATGGATAATCTACGATAAAATATTATTTTGAAGCAATTTCTACGACGAAAAAAAAATTTCGTCACAATCAAACATTTATCAGTCGACTGATGGTGGCCGACAGTTGACTGGTGGTGGAGAAGTAGATCATAGAATATTTTTTAGCTGACTGCCCAGTCGACTGATAGTATACTAGTCGCTGGACACATGAGGCAGTCGACTGTTACTTCTTTTTTTTCAACGAAAATTTTTTTTCGTTGCCAAATCTGTGATGAGAAATAATTTTTCATCGCAAATCTGCGATGAAATTTATTTTCATTGCTAATCTGAGAAAATTAAAAAATCATAATAATTCTATTACTTTTCCTGTTTTACAACAAACACATATGACAATATAAACTAATTCACATATCAAATTTCAATACCAAATCAATGTATACATAACAAACATAAACATAACTTACAATACATAAATATCAAATGTGATAAGTCAAGTAACATTTAAATACAACAAATTCAAACGTAACCACTATCGTCACCATCATCATCAAAAAAATACATCATCATTGTCATTAAGGAGGAAGTCAACTTGAACTAGATGTTAATTGAAGATACTGCATAATTAACATCTGTTATCTCCAAAATTCGTTCATCTGTTCATTTACTTTCTCCTCTCTTTGTCTCGATTCATTTTCCTTTTGTGCTAGTAACTCCCTCAAATGAGTAACCTCTTCGGTCAATTGATTTATTTATGCTCTTACTGCCTGTGAGGATAAAGAAGAAGCACCAGGGGCTTTATAGGTTCGGCTCAATGAACCGAGTCCAATTATTCTTTCACTTTTCTCCCCACTAGTTTCTTCGAGCCATAAATTGATATTGCTAACAGAAGGCTCAGATTCGATTGCATCATCACTTGCACTTGAATTTCTCTGTGCAAGCTTATCGTATTTCTTCTATTTTGAAAGAAAAAAAGTTAAATACTAACATCAGAATTTAAATTTTTTAAATTACAAACCTTCATTGTTCTAGCTCTCTCCCCACTCCACGTCTTATCTTTCTTTTGGAATGTACGGATGAAAGTGTTTATAAATGATGGCTCAGTCCCCGTCTCCTGGGCCTAAGCAAACATCGTTATAATTTATAAATTAGTGAGTATTAGATTACAAAATTAGGATTATAAAAAACTCACCAATCGATGTCTATGTTCATCAATATTTATTGAGCCTCCCGCATATGTGGCAGACATAGCGCCGACATTACAATGTTGATTTTTCTTATTTTACTTACTCCGTTTGCTATCCTCAGATTCCCAATATGCAACAATCTTATTCGAATTCTCCTCGGATATGCAGAGTGACTTTTTGTTGGTGCAGAGAGCATCATTTGTTGGTGTATGAATCATAGCTAAAGTTAGGATTTACTTGTGTTCTAATATGGGTGTTAAGTGTGCAGGCTTAACAGGAAGTCCTAGTAGGTTGAGTTGACCGGATACTAGATAGAAGTCTTGACAGATCAGGAGGACCAGACACCATGCATGAAGTTTAGATGGGTCGAGTGGACCGGACATCTGGCATGAAGACCGATTGGGTCAAGAGACCAGAATATCGACAAAATGTCCAACTGGATCAGGTAGATTGGACAGCTGGTGGAAGCCCTGGTGGGTTTGATCAGATGCCAAGAATGGTAAGTCCGACAGGGCAGCCAGTAGGTAAGCCTCGAGTGGAGAGGTGAGGTCGAGTCCTCTGTGTTAGGGCAATCTCTTGCCATGATAAGGTTTTGATGTGTGTGGCAAAGGGTTTAATTTAGGTTGGTATTGTTATTTGATATGTGCGTTGGAGTCTTGCAGGACTTAGTAATTCGCACATGGAGCCTTGGCGGGTTCACCCTCACAACCTCGGTCCTTGAGTCGGTGAAGGATGACTTTGCGGAAGCCGTGCGCTTGGAGCATCCGAGGGACCGTCGGACGAGATGACTTGAAGTGAAGCCAAGGAAGCAGACTTCGGAGGCAAGAGACGCGAAGGAGCATTGCAGAGTCGTGTGCCTGATGCTGCCAAGGGACGTGGCCGCGAACGAAGAGAGCTTTGGCGAGGGACTTCGAGTGAGATGAGAGAATGAGTGAAATGTAAGTAGCTCATTAGGTGAACTTGGCCGAATGGCTGAGTGTCGGAGACTTGACCGCAAGGGTTAAGGTTTACTCGACCGTCGGAAGCTCAAACTTATGTTAAGTTTGAGTTTCACATAACAACGATCACGCCATGTATGGCGATCAGCTTGCTCTTAATCAAGTGTGTTCGATCGTATCCGATGATGGGTTTATGCCCGTGATCGATCGCCATGGAATGGCGATCATTCGCCGAGGATGTCACGAGCATTAAAAAGCCGTGGCCAGGCGTCGACTACGGAAGCGTGATGATCGGTGAGGTCCATCGTCGGATCGGCCTGTTCCGTTGATTGACTACAGCGGTCGGGATCCGACGTGTTCGGAGGTCGTGAGCGGCGATTGCCAAAGCGTGATGATCGTGGCGGCCAACGGGAAGAAATCAGCCCTCTCTATAAAAAGAGAGGGTATGAGCCTTTGAGAGGCTAATGCTTATGCTCTAAGTGATCTTCCTAGTGCCCCACAAGCTCAAAACTCTTCTTACTTGTTTTTACTCCATTCTTATTGTAAGAAGAGTGATCTTGATTGTAAAGGTTACCTCCACCTAGCTTGGTGCAAAGGAGAGACCAATAGTGATTGGCTTTGGAGGAGTGATTCACCTCGGACGAATCGGGATCGTGGATTAGCGGCGTAGCCGTGAACCACGTTACATTCTTTGTTAGCGCTTGTTTTCTCGTATTTTTATTTGCTTGTCTTTATTAGTCTTCCGCTTGCGCTAATTAGTTTTGTAGACGAGCAAATACCGGCATCCAACCGAAAAGGGCTATTCACCCCCCTCTAGCCGGTCGTTCGATTCCCTACAAGTGGTATCAGAGCCAAGGAAAGCTTGTCGAGGACTAACCGCCACAACAAGCAACATTCAAAATGGCCGGCTCCAACATCCACCCACCGAAGTTCGACGGCGAATTCTCTTGGTGGAAAAAGAGAATGGAGGTATTTTTCGAAACGGATTTTGATATTATGATTACAATGGAATCCGGTTTCGTTTTGCCTAGGGATGAAGAAGGGAAGCCAATAGAGAAATCTAGGTGGACCAAAAAGCAAAGGGAAGAGCACCTTGCAAACTCAAAAGCCAAGCATCTTCTTTTCAATGTGCTCCCCCAACAAGAGATCAACTGAATTAGAGAATGCCTAAGTGCCAAGGAGATGTGGGAGAAGCTAATTGTGTTGGATCGATGCGGTTCGCTAGAGGGGGGGTGAATAGCGATAAAAACTTTTTCTCATTTCTTTCGTTAAAACTCGAGAGAAAATTAATTGCAACGGAAATGTAAAGTAAATAGAGACAAATAGGTTTTACTTGGTTCGTAGCCTTCGGCTACTACTCCAAGGCCCTAATGGTCCTTGACCACGCACGGAGGGCAAATACTAAACGAACTCCCTCTCGATGGAGATAGGAGTTAAACGAATACAAAAACTCAAGAAAGACTCAAGGTAGAGGGACACTCCCCCTCTCCTTGATATGATTTAAAGCTCGAAATAAAAACAACTTATACAAATTTAAAGATTATACCGACGACTTCAAAGATTGGAGGTTGAAGCTCTAGTCGTCATCTCGGCAGTGCTTCGTCGTAGGGATGTCGGAGAGTCGGAGCGTATCGGAAGCACTTGGAAGCTTTTGAATTGATGAAAAACCCTAGGTTTAGCCCTCCTTTTATAGCCTTTAAGCCCCTCATCAAATGGGTCTTTAGTCAATCACAAATGGGCACAAAACCCCTTGAAAAATGGTGATAACTCTTGACTACTCGAGGCTGATCCTTTGACCGGATGACCGTGATGGCCATCACGATCGGCATTCGGCGATCGGTCGAGTCTTGACCTTCGGCGATCGGCCCGATTGGCGGCATCAAGTCCTCAAGATGGCGATCGGGATGCTGCAAGTCAAGGTTAGCTCAACAAACACATAATTTCGACGGTCGTCGACCATCCGATCTCGACCTAGACCACCTATGAGATGTCTTGGGTCGGATCTATGCTTAAGTCTTTCCCCGTAAAGAGGATACGACCTTACTTACACTCGCACACACGAGCTTACCTCGATACTTACGTGTTTCTTTTGCTTCCGGCCTTCCACTCGATTCCTTCGGCTCCCTCCGAAGTAACTCGAGTGTCGCCCGACCACCGCGGCTTCCTCCGGGTGTCGCTAGCCTTCAGCTTCAGCTATATCAATTTACTGCACACTCGATTCAGCTCGTGAGATAATGATATAAGCTTAACTTTGTATCATTTGCTATAATCAAAACTCAGGTTCGACTTAGGTGCCTACTGCACCAACAATCTCCCCCTTTTTGATTTATGGCAAACCCACATACAAAGTTAAGAAAATTAAGTGCATTAAGAAAAGATATGCATGAATGAGCAGGAGTGTTAAAAGCATGAATGACCAGGAGTATAAAAACTCTTTTTCAAGTGCTCCCCCTTGAGGAATCCTCCCCCTTGACCGAGGGTGAGTACTTGAGAAGGAGTTTTAACTCTCCCCATTGATATTTGCTACTAAAAAGAATTACTTAATATTGGCCATAGTATTTAAAATAAGTTTTAGGTTAAGAAAATTGATTTTTTAACCTTGGCCTTTACGTTCGTTTTGTTAACAGGTTAACTTAAAGTTAAGTAAATTATTCGTTAACAACAACAAGTTAACTAAATGTGTTTAAGTTAAGAATTAACTTGTTTTGTTAACTTAAAGTTAAGTAAGCCTTGGCCATAAAAAAATGATCCCTTAATTTTGGCCTTTTTTCTCCCATATATCGAAAAGAGTGAGGAATAATAAAAAAATTAATTTTAAAGTCCAAGCATGTTCCACATAATTTTGAAAATAATATACTGAAAATAGATTCATCTATAAAATGTTCGACTCATATTTGGCTTGATTGATATGAAGGATCAACCAGTCCTGGTCAGAGTCGGTTAGTATGTATGATTATACTCCGTGGTTCATAGCGATGCACTAGCTCTACATATGGAACCAGGAGTAAGGTCCTAACATCTCACGCCCATCTACGTGGCTAAGTACACAAACACATTAGTCCTATGTGTTGTGAGATGTACTGGCTCCTTAAATCTATAGGTGCATGATATCTAAGGTATGTCCTATGCTAGTTCCATAAAAATGAAATTAAAGAAATAGTAGTAAGAACATATAATTTGCAAGTACCTATTCTATTACGCACATGCCCAATTTTCATCTTAATAGACTAAATTCGGCTTCGGGTAGGGGTTTAGTAAATAGATCTGCCAAGTTAGACTTCGATTCGACATATTCGAGGTGTATGGCTCCGTTGGCCACATGTTCTCGAATGAAATGGTGTTTGACCTCTATATGTTTGGTCCTAGAGTGACATATCGGATTCTTTGTAAGATTAATTGAACTAATGTTATCTACGTGAAGTTTAGTATTCGTAAAGTCTAACTTAAAGTCGCGGAGAGTGTGCTTCATCCAAAGAAGCTGCGTGACACACTCACCCATCGCGATGTATTAAACCGGTGGTAGATAAAGCAACATACTGTTGTTTCCTCGCACCAACTCACTAGACTCGAGCCGAGAAGTTGACAACAACCACTCGTGCTCTTTCTATCGAGCTTACTACCGGCATAGTCCGAATCGGAGTAGCCGGTTAGTTTGAACTCGGTAGATCTAGGGTACCAAATACCAACGTTAAGTGTACCCTTAAGATATCTAAGGATACGCTTAACTAGGGTTAGGTGAGACTCCTTAGCACAGGTTTGAAACCTGGCGCACATACTTACTGTGAATAGGATGTCGGGTCGACTCGCAGTTAAGTATAGGAGACTCCCTATTATGCTCCTATAGTATTTTAAGTCAATGGACTTACTTTCTAGGTCTTCTCCTATGTTAACATTTATCATCATTGGGGTGTTTATTACCTTAGCGTCTTGCATTCCAAATCTTTTAATTAACTCCTTAGTGTATTTTTGTTGATATAGGTATATACCATCCTTAGTTTGTTTAATTTGTAGACCTAAAAAGAAACTTAACTCGCCTACCAAGTTCATTTCGAACTCACTTTCCATGAGCGAAAAAAACTCGTTTAGTAAGGCTGAGTTAGAGGTTCCAAAAATTATATCGTCTACGTAAATTTGAGCTATGAATATTTCTTTACCTAAGGTTTTTACGAAGAGAGTTGGGTCAACTAAACCTTGGTTAAACCCTTTTGCCTTAAGATGGATTGAAAGTCTCTCGTATCAAGCACGAGGAGCTTGTTTAAGTCCATAGAGAGCCTTCTTAAGTTTTAGAACATGGTCGGGTTTATCTAGATTTTCGAATCCGGGGGGTTGGCTAACATAAACTTCTTCTTTAATGTATCCATTTAGGAATGCCGACTTAACATCCATTTGAAACAGCTTAAATCCTCGATGTGCGGCATAAGCTAGCAACATTCGAATGGATTCAAGTCTAGCTACTGGGGCATAGGTTTCGTCGTAATCTAAGCCTTCGACTTGGCTAAACCCTTTGGCGACTAACCTAGCCTTGTTTCTAACTACTTCACCTTTATCATCAAGCTTATTTCGAAACACCCACCTTGTTCCAATTATCGTTTTGTCTTTAGGTGGTGGTACTAATTCCCACACTTCATTCCTAGTAAATTGGGCTAGCTCTTCTTGCATTACAATAATCCAATCGGGATCAAGAAGAGCTTGTTCAATTGATTTGGGTTCTATCTTTGAAATTAAGGAAATTTGACTAAGGTTCCTATAGGATGCTCTAGTTCGAACTCCTAGATTAGGATCTCCTATCACTTGATCGATAGGGTGGTTAGTTTGAATCCTAGATTGGGTTGGGTTTGTGTCACCTAATGCTTGATCAATGGGGTGACTTGGTTGAACACTAGTTTGGTTGGAGTCATCTATCACTTGATCAATAGAGTGACTTGGTTGACTTAGGTTAGGATTAACACTAGACCTGATCTCGGGATCATAGTTAGGTCTAGTATGAATCGGCTCGCTAATTGGGGTTGCCGGGGGTTTTGTAGGTTCGTGTCCTTCATCGAACACTACATTAATGGTTTCCTCGACTCTAAGGGTGTCGTGGTTATATACTCTATAAGCTCTACTTGTAGTCGAGTATCCTAGAAAGATTTGATTGTGGTTTTGGATGTAAATTTCCCTAGGTAATCCTTAGTGTTTAGGATATGTACCTTACACCCAAATACCCTAAAGTACTTGATGTTGGGTACTTTATCGTGATAAATCTCGTATGAGGTCTTAAGGTGCCTTTTTACCATAAGGATCCTATTTTGGACATAGCATGCCATACTCACGGCTTCTGCCCAAAACCTATCGGGTAGGTCATATTTGTTCAACATGGTCCTAGCGGCTTCTTGTAGAGTTCGGTTTTTCCGTTCCACTAGGCCATTTTGCTGAGGGGTCCTAGGGCAAGAGAATTCATGGTGGTATCCGTTTAGGTTACAGAAGTCGGTGAACCTTTGATTTTCGAATTCACCACCATGATCGCTTCTAAGTCTTTTAACCTTAAGGTTTTTTTGATTCTCGATTAATTTGAATAGATTGATTAATTGATCTAGAGTATCATTTTTATGTTTGATGAACCTAACCCAGGTAAACCTGGAGTAGTCATCAATTATGACTAAGCAATATTGACTTCTATTGAGTGACTTGGCTCCATGTGAATCGAATAGATCCATATGCAGGAGCTCAAGTACACTTGAGGTTCGTTCTTGGTTAGTTAACTTGTGTTGTGTCCTAGGTTGTTTTCCTTGTTGACAAGCATTACAGATTTTATTAACCAAGTTGTTGAGGTTGGGTAAGCCTCTGACTAAGCCACTCTGACTCATCTTGTGGACGAGTCTTGGGTGCGAGTGACCGAGTCGTCGGTGCCACAACCATGATTCCTCTTCTTGTGTCATAAGACATTTGGCTGAGGAATTGATTAAGTTAATTGTATAAATGTTATTTGTCCTAGTTCCTTTGAGTATTGTTTTAGCTGTTTTATTTGTTTTAATTACACATTTATTTTCTAAAAATACGACTTTATAGTTATTGTCACATAATTGGCTTACGCTAAGCAGGTTATATTCAAAATTCTCTACAAGTAATACATTTTTAATAACAAAATTCGAGTTAAGCTCGATATCACCTGATCCGATGATTTTGAGCTTGCCGTTATTCCCAAAGGCTACCGATCCTTGTCGTTTGAATCGAAGCTTTGTGAATTTGAGTTGATCCCCGGTCATGTGTCGGGAGCAACCGCTGTCCAACATCCATTGATCCTACACACAAGGTGGTTGGATTGGATGTTAGATTTTTTAAATTGGTTGTAAGTTGTTAAACCTAGGTCATCTCACCTGTGTCTATATGATCAAGCATGTTATACTTATGTGTTTTTTGTGAGATGATTTCCAATTGATTAAGTGGATTTAGGTTCAAGTAATTTTATGTTAGATTTGAATTTAACCCTAGGCTTGTCAAGTTTACCTTTTCAAGATCATGGCTTCCAGGTCGTGGCGAGGCACAGGGGCCTTCTTTTATCGGATCATCGACCACTTCCTTAGACAAAGCCAAGTTCAAGAAAATGACGACTTGACTCACCTAAGATTATTTCCTAGTCTAACTGGTTATTTTTGAAAAGAGGCTCCCCGAGGCTCAATCTTTTCGAAGAATTTTAGTTGGTTATGTTCTTGAAAAGAGGCTCCCCGAGGCTCAATCTTTTCGAAGAATTTTAGTTGGTTATGTTCATGTTCTAAGTGAATTCACAAGTTTTAAAGCACAAACTTTCTAAGTTAAAGCATGCAATTTCTAAGTTAAAGCACAAACTTTCTAAGTTAAAACATGCAATTTCTAAGTTAAAGCACAAACATGTTTTGTACTGGCTCCCCCTAGACCGTTGAATCGGTTCAGTCTATCCACATAGTGGATTTGGTCCTTGGGAATCCAGTACGGGTTGGATCCTAGAGTTGAAATCAAAAGGTTCTTAGGGACCCATGCTTGGACATGTTTCCTATGTCGACTTACAATCGACATATACGACCTATTAGTCGTGTTTGAGTTAAACCCTAGTTCGGCCTTGTTGTACATGGCCCTTTGAGATCCAAGTAGTAGGTCAAGTCCTTTGGATCCCGAAGTGAACCTTTCCAACGTGTTCCTAAGATCTTCGACTTGACTTTTCAAGAGTGAGTTCTCAACTTCGAGTTTTTCAACCCGAGTTGAGTCCTTCTCTTGAACTCGACTAGTCGAAGAGGTTAGGGAGACCTCATGTTTGAGGAGTTTAACCTCCTCAACAAGGGTCTCGACCTTGGACTCGGACTTAGCTAACTTCCTAGACAAAAACCTAACCGTATTATGTAAAGTATTAAATAAAGTTCGACTTACTTTAAGGGTATCTTTTGAACCGGATGCGTATCCGTGGCTTGACTTGAAGGTAGCTTCGTAGTCCGAGTCATCCTCAAGTTCTGACTCAAGATCGGTCTCCGTGTCTGACTCAATTGATTTCTCCATGAAGACGTGGTCTTCGTCTTCTTCGGATGACGCTTCTTCCCATGTCGCGTTGAGGGCCTTCTTGTGCTTAGGTGCTTGGTGGTTGAGCTTGGGGCACTCGGACTTGATATGTCCTAACCTGTTGCACCCATAACACCTAATATTAGAACTTTTAGGCTTACCTTGGTTGGGTCGAGTCGTGGTTCGCTTTCGTCCCTTGGCTATCCTTCGAGCTAGGTTCATTAGTTCGGCAGTCAACTCCGGGTCAACTTCTTCTTCGGACTCGTCTTCCTCCTCGGTTGGTGGTGGCTTGCTTGCGATTTTCTTCTTCTTTGAACCTGCAAACAAGGCTATACCCCTCTTGGGCTCCGAGTTAGACTGCTCATGAAGTTCAAAATCCGAAAAGAGTTCATCTAACCTAGTCCTCGGAAAAGAGTTTAGGACATACCTTATAAGGTCGCGGTTTTTGACCTTTTGCCCGATTGCGTGTAGGTTGTTAACGATGTCCTGGACTCGGGCGTGAAGTTGTGTCGCGGACTCGTGTTCCTGCAATTTTAGGTTATATAGTTTATTGAAAAGAAGATCACGCTTACATACCTTGGCTTCGTCGGTCCCTTCGTGTAGCTCCACTAGTTTTGTCCAAAGATCTTTTGCGCTTATGAAGGGGCCGACGCAATTTAGCTCCTCCTTGGATAGGCCGCATTGAAGGATTTGCGTTGCCTTAGCGTCGGCTTCGACTTGTTTTTTTGTTGCAATGGTCCATTGGTCATAATCCAAGGAGTCACCCACTTCATTAGTCGGAAGTGAGAAACCCGTTTGGATTATGATCCACATCTCGATTTGGGTTTTAAGAAAGCATTCCATCCGACCCTTCCAATAACGGAAGTCATCTCCATTGTAAAATGGAGGTCGGACGGTGTTAAACCCTTCGAGATGGGCCATTAGAACAAAGAACACAAGGAGACGAAGGAAAAAAAAACTAGCAATGACAAAAACACACAAAAAGTACCAAGACTCGCGTCTTGGATTAGTAGTGCGGGAGTAAATTTAACAAAGCGAAATAAATCTGAAATAAACAGAAATAAAAGAAAAATAAATCTGTGAAAAATGGCTATATTGGTGGTTTCACCAAATCTTAGCAACCCCCAGCTCTGATACCAATTGTTGGATCGATGCGGTTCGCTAGAGGGGGGGGTGAATAGCGATAAAAACTTTTTCTCGTTTCTTTTGTTAAAACTCGAGAGAAAATTAATTGCAGAGGAAATGTAAAGTAAATAGAGACAAATAGGTTTTACTTGGTTCGTAGCCTTCGGCTACTACTCCAAGGCCCTAATGGTCCTTGACCACGCACGGAGGGCAAATACTAAACGAACTCCCTCTCGATGGAGATAGGAGTTAAACGAATACAAAAACTCAAGAAAGACTCAAGGTAGAGGGACACTCCCCCTCTCCTTGATATGATTTAAAGCTCGAAATAAAAACAACTTATACAAATTTAAAGATTATACCGACGACTTCAAATATTTGAGGTTGAAGCTCTAGTCGTCGTCTCGGCAGCGCTTCGTCGTAGGGATGTCGGAGAGTCGGAGCGTATCGGAAGCACTTGGAAGCTTTTGAATTGATGAAAAACCCTAGGTTTGGCCCTCCTTTTATAGCCTTTAAGCCCCTCATCGAATGGGTCTTTAGCCAATCACAAATGGGCACAAACCCCCTTGAAAAATGGTGATAACTCTTGACTACTCGAGGTTGATCCTTTGACGGATCGGTGATAGCCATCACCCGATCATTCTTTGGCGGCATCGGCCGATCAGTCGACCTTCGACATCGGCCCGATTGATGGCGATCGAGTCCTCCAAGTTAGCGATCGGTGATGCTTGCTGCAAGTCAAGGTTAGCTCAACAAACACATAATTTCGACGGTCGTCGACCATCCGATCTCGACCTAGACCACCTATGAGATGTCTTGGGTCAGATCTACGCTTAAGTCTTTCCCCGTAAAGAGGATATGACCTTACTTACACTCGCACACATGAGCTTACCTCGATACTTACGTGTTGCTTTTGCTTCCGGCCTTCCACTCGATTTCTTCGGCTCCCTCCGAAGTAACTCGAGTGTCGCCCGACCACCGCGGCTTCCTCCGGGTGTCGCTAGCCTTCAGCTTCAGCTATATCAATTTACTGCACACTCGATTCAGCTCGTGAGATAATGATATAAGCTTAACTTTGTATCGTTTGCTATAATCAAAACTCAGGTGCCTACTGCACCAACAAATTGAGCTTCATGAAGGCACATCTGAGGCGAAGCTAGCAAAGAGAGACCTCCTCCACTCCCAACTCAACAACATTAAACTAGAAAAGGGAGAAAAGGTAATTTCCTTACATTCTCGTTTCAAGGAAATTATAACCGGTTTGTCAAGTGTAGGTGAGAAGCTATCAAACCGGGATATGGTTATGAAGGCTATAGATGCTTTTCCACGATCCTCAAAATGGAGCTCCATGGTGGACTCATTTTATATCTCCAAGAACTTAGAAGTAAGCACCTTGGAGGAATTCCTCTCAACAATGGAGCTCCACGAAACAAGGCTTGAAGGAATACAAGAAGGGCCTAGAATCCAACCTTCAAGGGGAGTAGCATTGATGGCAAATAAGGGGAAGAAGAAGATGGAGATCCCCTCCTCCGATGATGATGAAGCATCCTCTTCCTCCTCCATGGATAGCACGGAAGAAGCTTATATGGTAAGGAGGGTAAGACGTTCTTTAAAAGGTTTTAGATTTAATAAATCTAATGATAGGAATAGAAGACAAAGGGGGAAAATCATTTGCTACAATTTCCAAGGAGAGGGACACATAAGAGATAATTGTCCCCTCCTAAACAAGAGCAAGGATGAAAAGAAGAAGAAAAAGGGGAGCAAGAAGAAAAAGGAAGAGGAGAAGAAAGCAAAGGAAAAGGGAAAGGCCAAGGCATTCAAAGTAAAGACTTGGGATGACCCTTCCTCCTCATCTTCATCATCATCTGAGGAAGAAAATGCATTTGTCACCAACCTAGCATTGATGGCATTTGACGACTTGGATTGCTCCTCCACCGAAAATGAAGAATCAAGCACAAGTGGAGAGAGTTCATGTGAAGGGGGAGCCTCCTCTACATCCTCATCCGAAGAAGAAGAAGAGGACATGGAGACTATGGTAACAAATCTAACTCCTAAGAAAATAGTTTCCATGGTCTCTAGCTTAACTAGGGATTTATTTAGAGCTAAGAAGAAGAATAAGAGCATGCTAGATCAAATTAAGGATCTAAAAAATAAACTAGAAAAAGCATGCTTAAATGAAAATGAAAATATTTCTTCTAGCTTAAATGATGCATGCTCACATGAATATATGCCATTTAATGTTAATGATGCATGCATGGATGAAAATAGGGCTTTAAGAGAGAAAGTAGATTATTTAACCAAAGCCCTAGAAAAGTTTACAATTGGCTCAAACACCTTGAACATGATCATAGGGAGCCAAAGAGCTAGTTTCAATAAGAAAGGCCTAGGATACAAAGAAAAGAAAAATGAAAAGGCCTATAAATGCCTAATTGCTAGGGGACAAGATAAGAAGAAAGTAATTGCTAGGAAATGGATTCCTAAGGAATTTCTAGTGAACCCCATAGGCAAGAATTTGTATTGGGTTCCAAAATCCATCCTTAAGGGTTAGAAAAACCCTAGGGTAGTCAACCATATGGACTTAACCTATATCATATCTTTGGTTGACTTAGGATGGCGGGACAACATTTTTAAATAGTGTTAGGTGATGATAACGTGCCTATAAATAGTTAATAATGCTTAAATCATGATAATCAATGTAATTGCTATGTATATGTGCAATCATGATTTATGATTTTGAAATTTGGCACATCATCATGAGAAATAGGGTTTAAATCATGCTTTAGGTGATAATTTGTTTATTATCATGACATAATACCTAATGCATGATAACAATTCAATGAATACATGTGTTTCATGATCATAATGTAGAATTAATTGATATATGCCTTTATGATCATGAGGATTGTTAGGTTGATACTTAACCTTGATAGAATTGTATGAATATAATGGTTAAGTATATACAAATACCCCCTAGGATACATCTCACACTCACAATAGGCTACCATGATTGAAAACTTAGCATGGGTGAGATGTTGGGATGATACAAATGTCCACTAATGCCTATGGCATTTAGATGGTCATTTTGAGTATCAAAATAGCAATAATAGACCAATCATGGGGAAGGCTTATGTTTAATTCATAGACATATTGCCCAAAGATCATGGTTGGATATTTCATAAGTTTTCAAAACAATTTCTTACTTTAAAATCTGTGTATTCATGTTTTGAAACAATTGGATACAAAACTAGGTGTTAAAATGGATACTAACATGCTCAAAAACTAGTGGTTTTTAAAGCTTTTGGAATTTTGGCAAATCTAGGAAAATATAATGATTTTTCTTGAAAAACTATTTTTCATTGATTGATATACTTACAAGAAATATGTTCCACAAAATTTCATGATTTTTCGAATTTTTTGGATTTTTTAATGCATTTCTGAAATTCATCCAGAAAATCAGAAATTCGATTTTCTTTGTGCCAGTCGATTGCCATACTGATAGCAGTCGACTGATGGACTGTGAACAAGCAAAGTAACCTGATTTTATCAGGTTTTGACTGATTTTAATGTGTGTTTCTCTTTATACTTGATGGCATGAGTTTATAACTTAGTATTAATATTTTTGATGGTGTCAAAGGTGGAGAAATGATTATGTTTAAGTTAATTGTGATAGGGGGAGAAATTTATGGGGGGAGTTTCATGGATTAAGGGGGAATTGCATGTTACTATATCATGTTTATGTTTACATGTTTTCTTACCTTAGAAATTTATATCAAATGTTTTTACCTAACTTAAACGGATTGTCACACATCAAAAAGGGGGAGATTGTTAGGGCAATCTCTTGCCATGATAAGGTTTTGATGTGTGTGGCAAATGGTTTAAGTTAGGTTGGTATTGTTATTTGATATGTGCGTTGGAGTCTTGCAGGACTTAGTAATTCGCACATGGAGCCTTGGCGGGTTCACCCTCACAACCTCGGTCCTTGAGTCGGTGAATGATGATTTTGCGGAAGCCGTGCGCTTGGAGCATCCGAGGGACCGCCGGACGAGATGACTTGAAGTGAAGCCAAGGAAGCAGACTTCGGAGGCAAGAGACGCGAAGGAGCATTGCAGAGTCGTGCGCCTGATGCTGCCAAGGGACGTGGCCGCGAACGAAGAGAGCTTCGGCGAGGAACTTCGAGTGAGATGAGAGAATGAGTGAAATGTAAGTAGCTCATTAGGTGAACTTGGCCGAATGGCTGAGTGTCGGAGACTTGACCGCAAGGGTTAAGGTTTACTCGACCGCCGGAAGCTCAAACTTATGTTAAGTTTGAGTTTCACATGGCACTAGTCGACTGCCATGTATGGCAGTCGACTGCTCTTAGTCGAGTGTGTTAGACTTGTATCCGACTGATGGGTTTATGCCCAGCAGTCGAATGCCATGGAATGGCAGTCGACTACCAGAGGATGTCGCGGGCACAGAACCGCTCGTAGCCAACTGGGCAGTCGACTACGGAGGCAGCAGTCGACTGGTGAGGTCCATCAGTTGACTGCCAAGTGTTCCATTGGACTACAACGGTCGGGATCCGACGTGTTCGGAGGCCGTTGTAGTGGCGGCAGTCGACAGCCAAAGGGCAGCAGTCGACTGGTGGCGGCCAACGGAAAGAAATCAGCCCTCTCTATAAAAAGAGAGGGTATGAGCCTTTGAGAGGCTAATGCTTATGCTCTAAGTGATCTTCCTAGTACCCCACAAGCTCAAAACTCTTCTTACTTGTTTTTACTCCATTCTTATTGTAAGAAGAGTGATCTTGATTGTAAAGGTTACCTCCACCTAGCTTGGTGCAAAGGAGAGACCAATAGTGATTGGCTTTGGAGGAGTGATTCACCTCGGACGAATCGGGATCGTGGATTAGCGGCGTAGCCGTGAACCACGTTACATTCTTTGTTTGCGCTTGTTTTCTCGTATTTCTATTTGCTTGTCTTTATTAGTCTTCCGCTTGCGCTAATTAGTTTTGTAGACGAGCAAATACCGGCATCCAACCAAAAAGGGCTATTCACCCCCCCTCTAGCCGGTCGTTCGATTCCCTACACTCTGTAGGGGACAAAGCTAGGCATCGATCCGATGGATAGTCTGCGTGAGACTTAGAAGTCGAGATCGAGCAGTATTACTGCTACTATTGGATGTTATATTGTTTGCTTCTACTAATCTCAGAAGGATTCGATCGAAGTCTAGTCGATCCGAGAATGGCATACTGATCGATACCCGGCAAGATTAGATGGTGATCGATCGAGGATCTAGCAACCCAGATGGAAAGAGTTCCAGTCGGCTGGGGAGGTCCAGTCAACTGAAAAAGCAAACTTCCTGATGCAGAGCTAGGTGAGTGATGTCTTATTTTCCGCAAGTGCACGGTTGTCGTCAAGTAATAAAAATATCGATCCCACAGGGATTGGGACAATTACCGAATGATCGTGATACCAAGTTATCTAGTCAATCAATTTGTGGATTAAGCAAAGACACTGAGCAGTCAAGAACAATGAATGAGAAGAACGAGCTAAAAGTCAATAGTTGAGGAGAATCTCACGATATGAGTTTCACCACGTCGACGATTTATAAGGTGATTTAATTCTTTCCTACCCCTATTAGAGTTGTTTTGATGGAACCTATCCTAAGGTAAATCAACGGCCCCTTTCGAGGTCTACGCTAACTGTACCTATCAAACTCAATTTACCTGTCACGGTATTCGAGCGTAGGGGATCATAATCAGCTAAGGGGGCCTGTCACGAGACCCCCGCAAACCTCCCTAGTCTTACCTCCGTTACTTGGTAAAAACTGGATTTGATAGATCCATTAAGTCCATAAGAGTTCCTTTAGAGTCTAAATTTCCTTTTCACGGTAGGTTTGCACACGAGACCATAATCAGCTAAGGGGACCTATCACGAGACCCCCGCAAGCCCTCATAGATACACCACCGCTACTTGGCAGGAGTTAATCCCTAATTGGTTCTGGGTTTCGGGAACTTGGGTTCACTATTAGGTACTTCCCCTTAGCTCCTTAGGTTTATCAATAAGAATCCAAAAACCAGATCAAAACAAACAATAATTCAAGTAGTATAGATTACATCATCCATCATAAATCGTCAAGGGCTACTCCTCCATCCTAAGATTACAAGACACTACTCCATAGTCTGGCAAGAATTGCTAGAGAGAGAAATTACGATACTTAGTGCCATCTGTGTTCCTCTGTCGTCGACTCCTTCCTTATCCTCCTTCTGTCGTCGTTTTCACCACCCGTCGTCTTTCCCTAGGGTTAGAATATCTCCTCTTTTATAGCCTTGGCCTCCTCTTTAATTAAGGCAAAAGATTTTCCTTTAATTGAGACGAAGATCGCGACTCTCACAGAAAAAGGAAATCCGGAATCAGGACAACACGCCCGTGCCAAATGAGGGCACAAGTGGCGCTTGAATTGGGGCGTGTCGAAGGCTGAACTGGGGCGTGTCGAAGGCTGAACTGGGGCGTGTTGAGCGCTGGAACTCCTGACACGGACGTGTCACTGATGACACGCCTGTGTTGTTTTGATACGCCTGCTTCTTTGCCCTGTTAACACGAAAAACACCCAAAAGCAGTCTCTTTGTCCAAAATATGCTAAACTTAACTAAATCATGATAAAATACATGCCTAGGACATGAAATGAGATAAAATGCATGTATATGGAGTAGTGAAAACATAGCATGATTTATACACATCAAAATCCCCTAGTCCTAAACTTTTGCTTGTCCTCAAGCAAAGAAAACTCAAAAGACAACTTATTTGTGGGAATGCTAGACACCATCCAGAGGTATACAATCTGATCTTAATCTTTTCAAGTCATTACTAGTTGCCAAGTTTGAAAGATCCCTATATAGTGCACGTGAAAGGTTGGACTAAAGTCATTGGACACCAATCCGAATTTGACATCCCTTCTATCGTAGAGCAATCTTATTTCCGGCATAGAGGCACTTACCTGCCTTAATGCATGGATCATCTTTACCTATCATCAAAAGGTCTCAAAGGAGCACTTTCTAAGAGAGAAGGAAAGGAATTTATAGAGAGCATTTCCCCAGTAACTAGTTAGTCTCAAAGGGGCACCTTTTAGGTGTTTCCCCAGTAACTACTTGGTCTCAAAGGGGTGCTTGAAAACAATTCCAGTTTTCGGTTTTTTTTTTCGATCATACTTCTAGTGAAAGTGTTTCTCCAGTAACCAAGTTGCGCAGGCAAGTCTCCAATGGAAAATCGAGTACTCGTCCGATATGGGGGATTTAAATCCTTTTTTGGATACCTCAGACCTATAGACCGTGTTAGAAGTGAAATAGGGCTCTTATCAAATAGGCAAAAAGGAATATCATGATCCGACCAATATTCAGTTGTATTACGCTAGATGATATAAAGATGCAATGTTATGATATATGAAAAGATGCAAACAAAATAGCACTAACCAAACTAAAAATCTGAGTAGAGACAGCATAAGCAGTAAAGGATGTGCATCGAAACTCACAAAATAGTTCAAGGTGGGCAATGGTCATCGTCTTCTCTACTATCATCCTCTTACGCAAATACCCGACCCGTTTAAGCATGACATAGGCATGCTCGAGCCTCCAGCGTCAGCTTGATCCGACCCAGGCGTGCAGCTTGATTGAAATGTCACGACGGCGTGCTTAGCGACGCTCGACTGTGTTATCTTGGGTAACCTCAACACGCTGTGTCGTTCAAAGATAGGTGGAGTCGTGTCAATTTGTACAGCGGGCACGTTTAACATGTTGTGTCCTGTAAACCTGAAAAATATAAAACTCAAAATAAAATAAAATAAAATGACTACAAAAAAATGGAAATAGCTTGGGTTGCCTCCCAAGAAGCGCTTGTTTAAGGTCGTTAGCTTGACCCCTCAGTTACTCCCTATTTTTGGGGACTTGGCTTGAGGAGTGTGCTCTGCCCCTCTTCCTCCTCGACCAGCTCTGTGGTGTTAGGTTGGGGTCGGAAATCTCCAGCTCTTTATCCTCAAAATCCCCTTCGAGCTTATTAAGATAAGTTTGTTCTGGTGCTCCTTCTAGTGATATTGACTGGAAACTGTCAATCCTACAACAAACATCAAAAATAGAAGGTTGTTTAACAGCTTTTGAAAGGTCGAATTCAATTTTGTCGTTTCCAAATGCTAGTGAGAGTTTGTGGTTCTTGACATCTATCATTCCCCCTGCAGTAGCCAAGAAAGGTCTCCCCAAAATGAGTGGAATGCATGGGTCTTCATCCATGTCAAGCACTACAAAATCGGCAGGAATAATAAAATTTCCCACCTGCACTGGTACATCTTCTAAGATTCCCAAAGGATATCTAATGGAGCGATCGGCTAACTGCAAGGCCATAGTAGTTAGTTTCATTTCTCCCAAATCCAATTTCTTGCATATGGAAAGAGGTATCAAATTGACACTGGCGCCCAAATCGCAAAAAGCCTTATCAAAATTTGAGTCATTAATTATGCAAGGGATAGAAAAGCTACCCGGATCATTTAGTTTGGGAGGTACCATGTTCTTAATTAAAGCACTGCACTCCTCAATAAGAGCCACTGTTACATGCTCCTCGACTTTTCTTTTATTGGTTAAAATATCCTTCAAGAACTTGGAGTATGTAGGCATTTGTTGAAGAGCTTCTATAAAAGGTATATTAATATATAGCTTCCTAATTACCTCAAGGAACTTACCAAATTGTTCATCCAATTTTTCCTTAATCAGCCTCTGAGGGAATGGGATAGGGGGCTTATATGTTCTTGGTTCCTTATTCGACACGCCTGTGTCGTTCGGTACAGGCTGGGCGTGTTGGCTGCTAGAGTGACCCGACACGGGTGTGTCGGCTGACACGCGCTCATGGGCATTCTCTCCCTCAGGCGTGTTGAACAACACGCCCTGGGTCAGGGTGTGTCGGCTTCCTTTTCTATTCATCCCAGGCGTGCTGCTGTCTTCTTCCAACTCTGACATGCTCGTGTCCTTTAGCACAGGGGCCGCTTGTTGAGCTCTGTCTCCTTCTAAAATCCTTCCACTTCTCAAACTTATGGAATTACAATGCTCAGCTGGGTTTACTTATGAATTTCTAGGAAATCTGTCGGGCGTCCTTGATGCTGAGCTGGCAATTTGTGAAATTTGTTTTTCCAGCATTCTTGTGTGATTAGTCAAATTATCAACCTTGCCTTCCAATTGCTTGATTGTCTCGGTATTAATTTGATGTTGCCGATTTGATTCTACAATATGCTGTCGAAATTCATCATTTATCTTCCCCTGACACGTAATAAAATTCTCCATCATCTTTTCTAAGCTCGACTTGGGTCCTGGCTGAAATCCCGAAGGTGCTCCAAAACTGTTCTGTCCAGAAGAATTTTGGTTGGCTCTATACGAGAAGTTGGGATGATTCCTCCAACCGGGATTGTACGTGTTCGAATAAGGGTTGCCACCATTAGGCTTCTGATTAAAATTATTTAGCGCATCTACTTGCTCAATCCTCACTCCCGATGATGGTGCATGTAGGATTTGGCAATTCATCGCTACATGTCCTGTTACACCACAGATCTCGCAAGTGACATTAGATGAGTTTACAGCTGATACATTAAAATGTTTGAGCTTTTGAGTTAACGCATCGACTTTTTCACTGAGTAGATCAAGGGTACTTACCTCAAACTTACTTGATATTTTAGTTTGATATCCTCGTTCTGTAGCCCATTGGTGAGAATTCATTGCCACATTCTCGATGATCTCAAAAGCTTCATCCAATGTTTTGTTCATAAGAGCTCCTCCTGCAGCAGAATCAAGAGAAACTTTAGTAGCATACGAGATTCCATTGTAGAAAGTATGAACAATGAGCCACTTCTCCAGCCCATGATGAGGGCATTGCTGTAGTAATCCCTTAAATCTGTCCCATGCTTCAAATAATGTTTCTCCATCCTTTTGCGCAAAATTAGTGATTTGATGATGAAGACTTGCGCTTTCTGGGTGGAAAATACTTGTCTAAAAATCTTTGCTCCAGCTGATCCCAGGTAGTTATGCAATCTGCTGGAAGAGAGTGTAGCCAGGCTCTAGCTTTGTCCCGCAATGAGAAAGGAAACAAGCGCAATCTAATAGCATCAGCTGAGGCTCCATTCAGTTTTAAAGTTTCGCAAAATTCCAAAAATACTTCCAAGTGCAGATTTGGATCTTCAGTGGGTGCTCCTCCGAATTGATGCTGTTGGACCATGGATAGTAGAGCCGATTTTAATTCAAAATTGTTCGCTTCAATAGGGGGTCTTCTAATACTCGATCTCAATCCCCTTGTACTAGGTGCTGCGTAATCCCTTAAAGGTTTATTCTCGTTCTGGTCAGCCATGTCGGAGGTCAGATTGTATTCCTGATGTTGCTGAAATCGTCTTCTAGCAAGGAACGTTCTCTCTATCTCAGGATCAATATCGAGAATTTCCCTATTAAGTCTGTGCATGCAACAACAAGAGAGGCTCCCAAAACAAGAGTTCAGAATAGACACAAAGAATAGGAACAAAAATAGAAATCTAGATTAACTAAATCACGCTCAATTCGATATTGAGTGCAAATCCCCGGCAACAGCGCCAAAAACTTGATGTCTTATTTTCCACAAGTGCACGGTTGTCGTCAAGTAATAAAAATATCGATCCCACAGGGATTGGGACAATTACCGAATGATCGTGATACCAAGTTATCTAGTCAATCAATTTGTGGGTTAAGCAAAGACACTGAGCAGTCAAGAACAACGAATGAGAAGAACGAGCTAAAAGTCAATAGTTGAGGAGAATCTCAGGATATGGGTTTCACCACGTCGACGATTTATAAGGTGATTTAATTCTTACCTACCCCTATTAGAGTTGTTTTGATGGAACCTATCCTAAGGTAAATCAACGGCCCCTTTCGAGGTCTACGCTAACTATACCTATCAAACTCAATTTACCTGTCACGGTATTCGAGCGTAGGGGATCATAATCAGCTAAGGGGACCTGTCACGAGACCCCCGCAAACCTCCCTAGTCTTACCTCTGTTACTTGGTAAAAACTGGATTTGATAGATCCATTAAGTCCATAAGAGTTCCTTTAGAGTCTAAATTTCCTTTTCATGGTAGGTTTGCACACGGGACCATAATCAGCTAAGGGGACCTGTCACGAGACCCCCGCAAGCCCTCATAGATACACCACCACTACTTGGCAGGAGTTAATCCCTAATTGGTTTTGGGTTTCGAGAACTTGGGTTCACTGTTAGGTACTTCCCCTTAGCTCCTTAGGTTTATCAATAAGAATCCAAAAACCAGATCAAAACAAACAATAATTCAAGTAGTATAGATTACATCATCCATCATAAATTGTCAAGGGCTACTCCCCCATCCTAAGATTACAAGACACTACTCCATAGTCTAGCAAGAATTGCTAGAGAGAGAAATTACGATACTTAGTGCCATCTATGTTCCTCTGTCGTCGACTCCTTCCTTATCCTCCTTCTGTCGTCGTTTTCACCACCCGCCGTCTTCCCCTAGGGTTAGAATATCTCCTCTTTTATAGCCTTGGCCTCCTCTTTAATTAAGGCAAAAGATTTTCCTTTAATTGAGACGAAGATCGCGGCTCTCGCAGAAAAAGGAAATCCGGAATCAGGACAACACGCCCGTGCCAAATGAGGGCACAGGCGTGTCGCGGGCTTCCCACCGAGCGTGTTGCGCTTGAATTGGGGCGTGTCGAAGGCTGAACTGGGGCGTGTTGAGCGCTGGAACTCCTGACATGGATGTGTCACTGATGACACGCCTGTGTTGTTTTGATACGCCTACTTCTTTGCCCTGTTAACACAAAAAACACCCAAAAGCAGTCTCTTTGTCAAAAATATGTTAAACTTAACTAAATCATGATAAAATACATGCCTAGGACATGAAATGAGATAAAATGCATGTATATGGAGTAGTGAAAACATAGCATGATTTATACACATCAGTGAGCTGGAGTCAACTAGAACAGGTCCAGTCAACTGGAAATGCTGAAATACCATATCGACGAGCTGATGTAGAGTCGACTGGAGGGCATTCTAGTCGACTGGAAAAGGCTTATAAAATAAATGCACGACAAACTCCAAATACAATCCATCTACTATGTCCAAGTGTTGCTACTAGTGTTCGTCATCCGTAGAAGCTACATCCCATCGCAAAGACACAATCCTAACACTCTGTGCCCTAATTCGATAGCTCTAAAGTGTCGGTATATTTTATTTTTGTCTATTTCACTTTATGTACTTAATTTAAAAGAGAAGGTAGAGTGTTACCTATCTCTTAATTATTGTAAAAAGAGAACCCCTCCGAAGTCGAGAGTTCTCGAGTTAGAGGATCATATAGTGCATTGTCCATCGAGGTAGCTCTTGGAGAGCTACAGGGCCTTGGAGTAGCAACCCGGCTAGGGTTGTAAACCAAGAAAATATCGTGTCTTCTTATTTTATTTAATTCAGCTGCACACTCTTTATTTCTAAAAGATTTCAAAAAATAAGTTTTTAATTTCTAAAGAAAATTATAACTTTAGAGATTCACCCCCCCCTCTCTCGGAACATTACGATCCTACAATTGGTATCAGAGCGAGGGCGCTCCGAATTTGGTGCAACCACCAACGAGAGAATTAGGAATTTTCTTTAGTTTTAGCAATTTTTTTTCTTAGAATAATTTTTGCATTCATTTTTGCATTAGAATAAATTTTTAATATTTGTCTTGCTTTAGTATAAATTTATTCTTTATGCACAATACAATATTTCTTAATTTGTAACTCTAGGAATATTTTTGAATATTAATTAAAATTATTTTAAATAAAAAAATTTAATAATAAAAATTTACTAGTAATGTCGCACTTAGAAGGGTATAGCATCGTTCACCCTCCTCTCTTTAACGGAGAGGACTTTTCCTATTGGAAGAGGCGAATGGAGTACTACTTGAAAACCGACCTTGAGGTATGATTTTCAATTAGGAAAGGTTTCATCTCTTCGGTAGACGACTCAGGAGAGTTGTTAGAATCGAAGAAATGGACCGCGAACGTTAGGAAATGAGCTCAAGTTGATTGCAAGGCTCTTAACACGTTGCAATGTGAACTTACCAAAGAAGAGCTCAATAGAGTCGGTCCCTTCAAAAATTCTAAGGAATTATAGGACAAGTTAATTGAATTACACGAATGCACCAATGATACTAGAATCGCTAAACGAGATATAATACTTGATAAAATTTTAAATTGTAAAATGAATAGAAATGAAAAGGTCAGTCAACTCCACACTAGAATAAAAGATATATTAAATGGATTGCATTTAATAGGACATCAAATAGAAAATAGGGATGTAATTAGGTATACACTTTAGGCATACCCGAGGAACGCCTTATGGACATCCATCGTCGATGCCTATAATGTAAAATACGGAGGAAAAAAAATAATTAAATGAAACTTAGGCTTAATGTTATGGGTAATTGAAACTAGGGATTGAGGCTTATAGGGTCCTCAAACCCGACTCGTATTTCTACCCGACCCGTTTTTCGAGTCGTTTCTACCGTCTTTCTCTGCGCGAGCATTTCCAGTAGCGTTCTTTACTTCCTCCTTTATTTCTTTCACCTCGTGACAGGATTTCTTCACGCGACCCCTCCTCTCACACGCGATTCTTCTTCCTTGCGGGACTGCAGATCTTCTCCTTCTCTGGTTGTGTCGTCCAACTTCTCTCTGCCTCTCGCTTTCTCTTCTTCTCTGAAGCGGTCGGCTGCCAACGTGGTCTCATTCTTGGTGGAAGATCCAGATGGAAGGGGGGATGATGACCGAGATTTGTTGGGCTTGAGCCGGGTGGATGTTCTCTTGGAAGCAAGGGAGGGGTAGTGAGTAGAGCTGCCGGATTGAAGGGGGGTTTTCACTACCGATCAGTGCCGGAGCTAGGTAATATTTGATCATCTCTTTACTTTGGACAAAGATAGAACTCCTAGCCGTGGTTTCCCTCATGTGACCTGATCTGTTGATTTGGTGTAGTACTGGTGGATAGAGCAGCAACATCTTGGTGTTGAGTTGTTCATAGGGGACAGCGTGGATCGGGAAGGGGGTTGTTCACGCGCTAGGAATCTGTGGTTGCTACAGTATCATGAGATAAATTCCTCAGTAAGATCATCCAATTTGTGAGATGGTGCTCGAGATGCTTCGGTTCACAGTCGTGACTAGGATGTTCTATTTTTGCAGCAGGTTATTGTCGATTCCTAAAGTTGTTGGCGTGGATCTAAGCTGTTTGTGCCGAGTGGTTGAAGGGTAAGTCCAGTTAGCTTATTTCTACATGTTGGGTGATTGAAACTAGGGGATAGGGTGATGTATGGTGTGATTGGAAATTTGTGATGCGTTGGGATTGGCTATGAATATGGTTGTGAGTTGAAATTTTGGTCGATTATGGGATGCTGGTGGTTGTGTGATTGAGCTGTGAATGGTTGTACGGCTGTGAGCAAGGAATTTTCGGCTGTGCGGCGGTGAATAGGGCTATTCTTGGCCACGAAGGGGTTGTGATGTATTGTTGGGTGGCTGTGAATAGCTGTTAACGATTGTGAACGGCTATAAGTGGTCGTGAATGGCTGGTTTTAGGGTTTGCTCAACGATGGCTAAGTGAGAAAGGGCCGGGTGGAACGAAGTGTGACAATTAGGATGGTTAGGTCCGTAAATTGGTGTAATTATGAGTTGATACATTTAATTGATTTGGGTGGAGCATACATAAGAGGTTTAATGATTTAAACCTAGTTGGATGTTGTAGAAGAGTTACGCTTGATGATTTGGGGTTTCTAATTTGTATTCAGTAAAGGGATGCGAATATAGGAACGATGTCGTAATAGATTTGTATATTTGTTGTGTGCTTGAATTTAATTGTAGTTGATGATATTTGCAGGACGTGGATACGAGACAGGTCTGCGACCATGAAGTTATTGATTTCGAGCTTTATAGCAGGTGGGTAATATTTCCAACCTTGGTCAGGTAGTAGCTAAACCCTGAAGTATATAACTTCATAATGTTATCGCTTTGATCTTGACTCCACTCTATTTTTCTGATGTTTGATACTTGACTTTGCACTTAAAACTCTATTATTGTTGTTATCTATTCATTCATCTTTGTTATGAATTATAGATGTTATGGTAAATGGACTGTAGTGGTTTACCTATGTGTATGTAGCTAAATTCAGTTGTAAAACTGAATTGTGCAATTTAGATAAATCATCCAGGGGTGGGTGATTCTAGAAGTAAAGTTGAGCTTCCAGGTTTTATCCTGATGTTGTGTACGTATCCACTATGGATCATGTAGTCGTGTAGGGACTTGTGGTTTGTCAATACAACGTCGCTACGGACTAGAGGTCCTAGCTTAGTGTTGTCAGTTGTATATGCCTCTCTATAGAATAGAGAGTGTGTTGATCAGTTGAGTATGACTCTTTGCAAAATAGAGAGTGTTATGATCAGTTGAGTATGCCTCTCTATAGAATAGAGAGTGTGTTGTGGATATATGTATGTGTGTTGTCGTACATTCATACTGGCGACTTGGTCTCCCTTGTGGTTGAGAGGGTCGTCAGTCATCCTGCCTCCCAGGTTACTCGTGGAGAAGTAACTGGTGTGAGGGCAGAGCATTTGTTGAGCCGCACTCGCCCCACTATAGACAGTGGTTGTTAGAGTTGCGTGCAGTTTTTCTGGGTGCGTGGTACTCGACCACTCATAGGTAGTGACAGTTGAAGTGGCCAGCAACAGGGACCCTCATTGCGTAGCTAGTTCTTTATGCTTATATGCTACTTCATACTGCCCACTCGTCCACTCGAGAGCAGTGGTTGGTGTTGAGTTGGGACAGTGGTCATGTCATACCACCTAGGCCACACTAGGGTCATAGTAGTGAGTAGGGGTGAGCAGGCATGACCATGCATCTGCACTGCCATGGTAGATGGTGTTTGCATATACATACATACATATATATATATATATATATATACATGTTGGGATTCTACTATGCGTGCGAACCGATTCGCAAAACCGTAGCAGAAACAAAATTTTAGATCCCACCAGAGATCCAAGCGAAAACATATAAATTGTTTTTAACCATCTAGAACCTATCTAGAAGAAGTCATACCTTTGAAGCGAGCCCTCCGCAATCCAACTAGTCCAAAGTTGTCGGATCTAAATACGGTAAGGATTACTATATCTCTAAGGTATCCACACTGACACTCAGTCCTTTTGGAAATATGGTTGTGCTAGGAACCTTTGTAGAACAACTAGCCAAAATTAGGAGGATGAAAAAGTGAAGAAGAAGAAAGAACACCCAACTCTTTGGCTCTTCTTCCACCCTTATATATTATCATGCTTGAATTCCAAAATCAATGCATCAAATGCATCATTGAAAATTCACTAGCCTCTTCCCATTCTACACGTTGAAATCCAATGCATCAAATCCATTGAATTGTAATCAAATGCATTATTGAAAAGCCACTTCCAATTCAAAGCCACTTCCAATTCTTCACGTTGAAATCCAATGCATTTTTAATGCATCATGTATGCATTAAAACCTTTTGCATGTGACTTGGGTTTAACTCAAGTCTAACTTGAGTTTTGCATGTGATTTGGGTTTAACTCAAGTCTAACTTGAGTTTTGCATGTGATTTGGGTTTAACTCAAGTCTAACTTGAGTTTTGCATGTGATTTGGGTTTAACTCAAGTCTAACTTGAGTTTTGCATGCGAATTGAGTTTAATTCAAGTCTCACTTGATTCTAACTCAAATCTAGTCTTCATCCATCTAATTTAGTTTGAGTCTAACTCAAATGTAACCCGCTTGAGACTAATTCAACCAACTTGATTTTGACTCGAGCCTTGACCATCCATTATTCTCATTGTTCTTTTAGTCAAACTAAAAGAATCGATTTCCAAAATAGAATGTCATTTGTGTGTGACCCTATCGGCTCATGTAACGTTGGCAATGTGTCTAAAACCCCTTTTAAACACATAAGCAATGAGCGTCATCTAGCAATACATTATTGCTATCCAAGTTACAAGAAAGTCGAGATACGACAACCTTTCCATGACTATTATTATGTATGATGGTGTCCTTCTATCCTTGATATCTTAGATCGATCAATGAGGCATAGACCGTGGCATCCTCTTATCGATCTTTGTGTTTCTTGATCCCCAAGTAGACTCACTCAAACAAATGAGCTCAATATCTCATATTAACTCATTTGAGCATGGTCATGCATTTCGTGGTCCTACTCTATCAAGAGGCCATAGATATCACTCCTGTCATATAGGAGGGATAGATCTCATCTACATCACTCACATCCCTCTGCATAATTTATTACATACCCAATGATCGCTGTTATAGTGCACCCTATTACAGTGTGACTTTAGACGATACCAAAGTACATAACTCCTTATGTAGGGAACCGTAGTGACTTTAGGTCTAAGGACTATTCATACCAATAGTCACATGAGAAAGTATATGACACTCATATAAAAATTCATGACACTTTCTCATGGGGGTCAATTCAATATATATATTCTCTAATATATATACTCATGTGTCAATGTGATATCTCATATCCATGACTTATGAGATCAAGTCATCCATTGACCTACATGATAGTCTCAATATATTAATATTGTCCTTGTCTATTAATACTTGACTAGGAATATTAAGAATAGTGTTCTCTACAGTTTCTCATAATCAATTCTACCAATTGATATACTGTAGATTAGAACCTACTATTTAAGAGTATTATTATATTTGTTTAGCTAGCACATGCATAAAGTAAATATAATAACCAATGTTTGCCTATATTAATATAAGATATGATACAAAAGTTTCCCTCACCAATCATCTCATAATTGGCACTAAGAGCTCATACTTACAATCTCCCACTAGTATTAGTGTCAATCACTGTAATATCTCATACCCAGTGATCTGGTATGACCATCATGCTTTCTCTGTGCCAAAGCCTCGGTCAAGGGATCCGCAATGTTAGCATCAGAATCTACTTTTCATATTCTCACATCTCGATCGATGATCTCTCGAATGAGATGAAACCGCCGTAGTATGTGTTTGGTCCTCTGATGAGAGCGAGGTTCCTTAGCCTGAGCAATAGCCCCATTGTTATCACAATAGAGGGCTATAGGATCTGCTATGCTAGGAACCACCCCAAGTTTTGCAATGAACTTCCTGATCCAAACAGCCTCCTTTTCTGTATCAAATGCAGCAATGTACTCGGCTTCTGTTATAGAATCTGCGATTGTGTTCTGCTTCGAACTCTTCCAACTCACACCACCACCATTCAGACAAAATACATACCCTGACTGCGATCACGAATCATCTCTGTCAGTTTAGAAGCTTGCATCGCTGTAACCCTTTACAACTAGCTCCTCATCACCTCCAAAGATTAAGAAATATTCTTTCGTCCTTCTCAAGTTCTTAAGAATATTCTTAATTGTTGTCCAGTGACACTCACCGGGATCTGACTGGTACCTACTCATCATGCTTAAAGCATAAGAGACATCGAGGCGAGTACAAATCATGGCGTACATGATAGATCCTATAGCAGATGCAGAAGGGATATGATCTATGTGTTGTTTCTCTTCCACATAAGAGGGACATTGAGTCTTCGAAAGACTTACACCATGTGACATTGACAGAAATCCCTTCTTGGAATTCTGCATGGAAAAATGCTTAAGTACCTTGTCAATATATGTACTCTGACTCAGGCCAAGTAATCTCCTAGATCTATCCCTATAGATCTTGATGCCAAGAATATAGGCTGCTTCACCTAAGTCCTTCATTGAGAAATAATTCCCAAGCCAATTCTTTACAGATTCCAGCATAAGGATATCATTTCCAATGAGTAGGATGTCATCTACATACAAAATGAGGAAAACAACTGTGCTCCCACTAGCCTTCTTGTAGACACAAGGTTCATCTTCATTCTTAATGAAATAAAACATTTTGATCACATCATCGAATTGAAGATTCCAGTTTCTAGAAGCTTGATTTAAACCATAAATGGACCTATACAACTTATAGACCTTTCCAGCATCCTTTGGATTGACAAAACCCTCAGGTTGTGTCATATACACATCCTCGAGTAGATTTTCGTTAAGAAATACAGTTTTGACATCCATCTACCATATTTCATAGTCATAGTAAGCAGCAATAGAAAGTATGATCTAAATGGATTTGAGCATCGCAACTGGAGAAAATGTTTCATCATAGTCAATACCATGAATCTGCTTGAATCCTTTTGCTACCAATTGCCCTTTATAGGTATGCACATTGTCATCCATGTCAGTCTTTCTCCTAAAGACACACTTACACCCAATGGGTTTGACCCCTTCAGGTGGATCAACCAAAGTCCATACTTGGTTAGTGTAGATGGATTCCATTTTGGATCTCATGGCCTCAAGCCATTTCTCATAATCTGGGCTCATTACAGCTTCCTGATAGGATGTTGACTCATCAAGCACGACACCATCGTTGTCATCCAAGAGAAAAGAATATCTCTCAGGTTGACGACATATCCTATCAGACCTGCGCAGAGCTTGGTCTACCTGAACAGGTTGTACCACAACTCCTTGTGATGACATTGATTCATAATGCTCATCAACTTGTGGTGTCTGTTCTTGTTGCATTAAGGCATCAGTGCTATTTTGTGTATCTTAAACTTCTTCAAGATCAATTTTACTCCCACTAGCCTTTCTAGAAATAAATTCCCTTTCTAAAAAACACCATTTCTGGCAACAAACACTTTGCCTAGCGTGGGGTTGTAAAAGTAATATCCCTTACTTTCTTTGGGATATCCAACAAAATAATATTTATCTGATTTGGGGCATAATTTATCTGAAACTTGACGTCTCACGTAAGCTTCACATCCCCAAATCCTCATATAAGATATCTTGGGACTCTTCCCAGTCCATATCGCATATGGTGTCTTTATGACTGCCTTAGATGGAGCACGATTAAGTGTGAAAAGTAGCTGTCTCTAGAGCATATCCCCAGAACGAAGGAGGAAGATATGTATAACTCATCATTGATTGTACCATATCTAATAGAGTACGATTTCTCCTCTCAGATACACCATTTGTTGGTGCAACAATGCCCAAAGCATTTATATGTTTTGAAGTTTGGATAATCATCTAAGTTAGGCAATGCTTTGTGATCTAATTATGAACATGTTTAAGTGACAGGGAAATCCAAGTATGAAGACTTGGTAAAAGACAAGTCCAAGTGTGATCTTGGCAAAGAGAAGTTTAAGGAAAGATCTTGGCGGTGTAAGTACAAGCATGTAGTCTTGGCGGCGTAAAGTCCAAACAATCCTTGGCAAAGGAAGACCAAAGGAAAGTCTTGACGGCATAAGTCCAAGCATGTAGTCTTAGCAACGTAAAGTCCAAGCGTACTTTGGCAAAGAAGAAACCCAAAGCATGACGAAAGCGAAGGAAGCTTTTGAAGGCAAGTGCATGGATAGAGTCGTGGACTCAGAGAAATCCTGGAGGTGCAAGGTTGATGGAGAAGCTAGAAGGTTAAGTCTAGGCTTAGGGTATGTTGTCAAGTATGAGTTAGTCATACTTAGGGTGTACCAATGATCGAACATTGTGCGCCGAATCGCCTATAAATGCGATTAGAGGTCGAGAACTCGGCGATCGAGAGTTATCCCGAATCGATGATAGTCTACTTAGACCGGATCACGCCGCATATAAGCTAGCAAATCGTCATTATTGGCGATGACTTCCATGAATGAAAGGCTTGTAGCCGACTAGCGATCGGCTACATAGGTAGCATAGTCATCTCGCTTGGCACCGATCGATAGCCCTCCCGTTGGTAATGACGACTGTAAATTATGCAAATCCGACTGTTCAGAAGTCGTTAACCACGATGACAGTCGACTGATGTAATTCATCAGTCGACTGATGGACCTCCAATGGGAAAAAGAGGCTCTTTCCTATAAAAAGAGCTCAAGGGGAGCAAGAAGAGCCTAATGCTTATATTCCGATCATTCTCTTAAGCTCCCACAAATTTTCTAAGCTTTCTAAATTTTTTAATTCCCTTCCTCCTCTCTAATCTTCATTTTTATCCTTTGTAAGAAGAGGAGGTTTTGTAAAAGAGAAATCTTATCAGTGAAGATCGATTTGAGTTGATCCACCTTAAGGATCGTCGTGAAGTAGGAGTGTTATCTCTGAACCACGTAAAAGCTTCCGTGTTAGCATTGCATTTTCGTTTCTATTATTATTGTATTTGTTGTGTTTTCGCTAATCATTTTGTAGAAAACGGAAAGAGGCTATTCACCCCCCCCCCTCTAGCCATCCAAGGATCCCTTACAAGTGGTATCAGAGCCCGGATCGCATCGGAAGATCTAACCATCAACCGAAGCATGGCATTTCAAGAGGGATATAGTACGGTGAGGCCTCCATTCTTCGACGGCAATGATTTCGGCTATTGGAAAGGTAGGATGGAATACTACCTCATGAATGACATCGAAAATTGGTTTAGTATTGTAGATGGATTCGAAAAGTCGGTCGACGAATTCGGAGCACCACTACCGACAAAAGATTGGACAAGAGAGATGACAAAGAAAGCACAAGCTAATGCAAAAGCAATGACCACACTTCAATGTGGTCTATCCAAGGAGCAACTTTTCAAATTCGGGCCTTTCAATTACGCAAAAGAGCTTTGGGAGAAGCTCATTGAATTGAATGAAGGATCAAAGGAGACTAGAAGAGCCAAAAGAGACCTATTGATAGGTCAACTCCAAAGCTTCACCATGAAGGCCAACGAGATCGTGAGCCAAATGCATAGTCGCTTCAAGGAAGTAGTCAACGGATTACATGTAATAGGTGAGAAGGTCGACAACCGAGACCTTGTGAGGTATGTACTCCAAGCCTTCCCTAGAACAACCTTATGGGCTTCAATGGTGGATGCCTATAAGGTCTCTAGGGATCTTTCTTTGGTTAAATTAGATGAGCTCTTTTGTGAATTTGAATTGCACGAGCAAGCTAATACTTCATCAAAAGAGAAAGGTATAGCTCTTTTTGTAGGGAAGAAGGACAAAAAGAAGAAGGAGAAGAAAGAAGTGTCTTCCTCATCCGAATCTGAGGAGGAATCATCAAGTAGCGACGACGAGCTATCGGCTAGTGAGGTAGCTCACTATGTGAAGAAGTTTGGTGGGAGGTCAAGGAAACTCACCAAGAAAGATGTGAGGAGGATGTTCCAATCCTCCAAAGGTAAAACCTCAACTAGTTCAATTCCTACATCTAACGTAACTTGTTATGGTTGCAACAAGAAAGGGCATATCAAGCCAAATTGCCCGGAACTAAAGAAGAAGGAGGAGAAGGAAAAGAAGCATAAGGAGAAGAAAGAAAAAAAAGGAGGCAATGGTGGCACAAACATGGGACACACTAAGCTTGGAGGACTCTTCCGATGATGAAGAAGTGTGTCATGCCACCCGGAATCTATCCCTCATGGCCTTGGAGGAGGAAGCCGGAAGCTCAAGTAAGGAGTCTTTATCCTCTTCTTCAAGCGACGAATCATCATCATGTTAGTATGAGCCCTTAGTGTCAATTATGAGATGATTGGTGAGGGAGACGTTTGTATTATATTCTTATATTAATAAAGGCAAAGAGTGATTATTATATTTCTTTATGCGTGTGCCAGCTAAATAAATATAATAATGTCCATGAATAGTAGGTTATTATCTACAGTATATCAATTGGTAGAATTGATTATGAGAAGCTGTAGAGAACACTATTCTTAAAAAATTCCTAGTCGAGTATTGTATTAATAGACAAGGGCAATATTGATACATTGAGACTAGCATGTAGGTCAATAAATGACTTGGTCTAACAAGTCATGGATATGTGATATCACATTGATACATGGGTATATATATTGGAGATTATATATACTGAATTGACCCACCATGAGAAAGTATCATGGATCGTTATATGAGTGTCATATACTTTCTCATGTGACTATTGGTATGAATAGTCCTTAGACCTGAAGTCACTACGGTTCCCTATATAAGGAGTTATGTACTTTGGTATCGTCTAACGTCACACCGTAACTGGGTGACTATAACGGCGATCACTGAGTATGTAACGAATTATGCGGAGGGATGTGAGTGATGTAGATAGGATCTATCCCTCCCATATGACGGGAGAGATATCTTTGGCCTCTTGATAGAGTAGGACCACGAAATGCATGGTCATGCTCAAATGAGTCAATATGAGATATTGAGCTCATTTGTTTGAGTGAGTCTACTTGGGGATCAAGAAACATAAAGATTGATAAGAGGGTGACACGGTCTATGCCTCATTGATCGATCTGAGATATCAAGGATAGAAAGATACTGTCATATGATAATAGTCACGGAAGAGGTTGTCGGATCTCGACATTCTCTTCACTTAGGTAGCAATGATGTATTGCTAGATGTCGCTCATTGCTTATGTATCTAAAATGGTTTTGGATACATTGCCAACATTATGAGAGCCTATAGAGTCACACACAAAGAACATATTATTTTGGAGAGGAAATCATTTTAGTTTGACAAAAATGAATTATTAGTTAATTGGATTAACTAGAATGAGTAAGACTCATTACTTGGCTAAATTTGAGTTGGACTCAAATTGGTTTATGTTGAGTAAGACTCGAGTCAAACCAAGTGAAGAAGGCTTAAATGATTAATTGTGATTAATTATATTTTTGCATGATTAATTATGATTAATCATGTGATCACACGAATTATTGAAATAGAGTTTTAAATGAGATTTAAAGTCTCATTTAAGGTGCATTAAATGTGCATTAATGGTTTTCCTATTTTTCATTCACGTTGAAAGAAAGATTAGGAAAAATGGTAATGCATTTAATGTATCATTAAAGTGCATTAATTTGATTAATGCATCGTGTGTGTTTGAATGATAATTTGATTCTCATTTTTCTTGTGTGGTTCGGTTCGTGAAGAAAAAAAAAAGGATCGAAGGACTTCTTCCTTGTAGCCGAGTAAGAAGAAAGGGAGTGGACGGATATTTTGTGGTTGCTAGTACAATCATTAGTTCACTTCTTCTCTCCAAGTGTGTGTGTGTGTGCACCGTAGAGGCATGGACATTCTGACCACGCTAAGATCCGCAAGTGTTACTGACGGGAATTCGAAGGGCACGCATCGAAGGTGATCTCGATTTCTATAGGATAGAATAGATAATAGAAACGAGTATGATTTTTCGCTTGGATCTCTAGAGGGATCCTAAGTTTTCCACTGCGAAAATTTTGTTTATCGCTCGGGATCCCTACACATCAAGTGATGATGAGGTAAGCAACTCCCCTAGGGTAGATTTACTTTACAAAACCATTGCATGTCTTCAAAATGTATTAAATAGATAAAAAAACTAGGATTAAGGACTTAAAAGTAGAAATTAAGTCACTTAAAAATGTAGAACCACTTTGTGATGATACATGCACACTTAGAAATGAAAATGATGAATTAAGAAAAGAAATAGGTGAATTAAGAGCATACTTAGAAAAATTTACAAATGACTCTAAATACCTAGATATGATAATTAAGGATCAAAGGGTTATTTACAACAAGGCCGAAATAGGATATAGGCCTAAGGAAAAGGAGGTAGCCTTTACATCCCTTGTTAGTAGAAAATCCACCATTAGGAGCAAGGTTAGGAAGGCTTGGGTCCCTAAGAAGTTTTTGATTGATGTTAGTGGTCGTAAAATTTGGGTGCCTAAGGCTTGCATTTTTCATGTTGTATAGGTAGAAGAATCAAGCTTATGGATTGTTGATAGTGGGTGCTCAAAACACATGACCGGTGATGAGCGAAAATTTTCCACCATCAGCCACACTAGCAAGGGGAAGGTGTCTTTTGGAAATAGTGGCAAACTTAAGATTCTAGGAAAAGGCACAATTGAGGTATCCCCCAACCTTGCCATTCATAAAGTGTTGTTAGTTAAAATATGAAATTTAATTTACTTAGTGTAAGTCAACTATGTGATGCCAATTTTGATGTTCAATTTGACTCTTCAAAATGTTTCATAAGACACAAAACTTTAAATGATTGCATGTTAGTAGGTTTTAGGAAATCAAATATATATTATGTTGATTTATCCTATACTACTAATGCTTCTACTAAGTGTCTTATTGCAAAAGAAGAAGAGAGGTGGCTTTGGCATAGGAGGCTAGGGCACATAAATATGAAGAACATTGCCAAAATAGCCAAAATGAAGTTAGTCAAAGGGTTGCAAAAAGTCAAGTATCTCGAGGACAAAATGTGTGATTCATGCCAAGAAGGGAAACAATCAAAAACATCACACAAAGGTAAAACTTTACTTAGTACCGCTTTACCTTTAGAACTATTGCATATGGATTTATTTGATTGTCATAGTACTCCTTCCATGATTGATAGTAAATATTTTTTAGTGATTGTAGATGATTTTTCTAGATTTACTTGGGTATTTTTCATGAAAAATAAGGATGAAACCCTAGGAATAATCATAGGATTTAGCAAGAGAGTAGAGAATTAAAGAAAACTCAAAATCAACCGGATCCGTAGTGATCATGGTGGAAAATTTGAGAATTCTAATTTCTCAACCTTTTGCCTAGAACAAGGGTACAAGCATGAATTTTCTTGTCCTAGAACACCCCAACAAAATGGGGTTGTGGAAAGGAAAAAATCGTGCCCTACATGCAAGAAGCGGCTAGGACTATGCTTAATGCATACTCTTTACCTAGCTACTTGTGGGCGGAAGCGGTCAACACCGCTTGCTATATCCAAAATAGGGTTTTAATTCATAGGTTCTTAGATAAAATCCCATTTGAATTATGGAATGATACAATTCCAACAATTCACTATTTTAAGGTCTTTGGATGCAAAGTCTATATTTTAAATACCAAAGATAACCTAGGTAAATTTGAGTCCAAAGCAGATGAGGGAATCCTAGTTGGATACTCATCCACTAGTGTAGGGTATAGAGTTTATAATAAAAGAACTCAAAAGATTGAGGAATCTTCAAATGTCCAATTTGATGAAACCTCTAATACATACCCTAGGAAATCCCCCATTGATGATGATATCAATGACAAAAATCAAGAAATTACCCAAAAATTTCAAGATTTAACTTTAGAGGGTAATGATCAAGGGAGAGAGTTAAATCAAGGAGAAGTAAGAGGTGATTCCGATGATGAAAGAAGGGTTGAGGATAATCATGATCAAAATCAACTTAATACACCTCCTAGAACAATAAGAGTTCATCAAAATCACCCTATAGATCAAATTGTAGGTGAATTATCTCAAGGTGTTAGGACTAGGTCATTTCATAGAGATCCCTCAAGTCATATAGCCCTAATCTCCCAAATTGAGCCCAATACAATCAATGATGCATTACTTGATCCGGATTGGATCTTAGCAATGCAAGATGAATTGGCTCAATTTGAAAGGAGTCAAGTATGGGAGTTAGTTCCTAGACCTAATGACAACACCATCATTACCACAAGATCGGTCTTTAGGAACAAACTAGACGATCAAGGCAATATAACTAGGAATAAGGCAAGGTTAGTTGCAAGGGGTTTCAATCAAGTTGAAGGACTTGACTATGATGAAACATATGCCCCGGTTGCTAGGTTAGAGTCTATTAGGATCCTATTAGGGTATGCCTCTTATATGGGTTTCAAACTCCATCAAATGGATGTTAAATCGACATTCCTAAATGAGTTCATTAAGGAAGAGGTATATGTAGAACAATCTCCCGGGTTTGAGAATATGGACTATCCAAACCATGTATACAAGCTTAGGAAAGCTTTGTATGGTTTGAAACAAGCTCCCCGGGCTTGGTATGAAAGATTATCATCTTTCTTAATCTCTAAGAACTTTAGGAGGGGTAATGTAGATCAAACTCTATTTATAAAATCAACATCAAAGGACATCTTTGTAGCCCAAGTATATATTGATGACATTATCTTTGGGTCAACAAATGATCAACTCCTTCAAGACTTCATCAAGAATATAGAAAATGAGTTTGAGATGAGTCTAGTTGGGGAACTAAATTTCTTCCTAGGATTACAAGTCAAAGAAACAAGTGAAGGAATTTATATTTACCAAACCAAATATGCTAAGGAAATGATTAAGAAATTTGGTTTGGAAAATGCTAAAGTACTGTCAACCCCAATGGCAACTAATGCAAAAATAGATAATGATCATGAAAAAAAACAAATTGACATTACACTCTATAGGAGTATGATTGGTAGCCTTTTGTACCTAACCTCTAGTAGACCCAATATATTATTTGTGGTTGGTATGTGTGATAGGTACTAATCATGGGCTAAAGAATCTCATTTAGTTGTCGTTAAGAGAATCTTATGATATATTAAAGGCACACTAAATGTAGGACTATGGTACCCTAGGACTAGGTATTTTGATTTGGTTGGGTACACCGATTCCGATAATGCCAGTTGCAAATTGAATCGGAAGAGTACTAGTGGTGGATGCCAATTCCTTAGGTCCTCCCTAGTTAGTTGGAGTAGTAGGAAGCAACCTTGTGTTGCCCTATCCACCACCGAGGCCGAGTATGTGGCTATGGGTGGTTGTGTAGCTCAACTACTATGGATGAAACATACTTTAGAGGACTATGAGCTACTTTACTCCAACATAAAAGTATTTTGTGATAATGTGAGCACCATAAATTTGACCAAAAATCCGGTGCATCACTCTAGGACCAAGCACATTGAAGTGAAACATCACTTCATTAGAGATCATATGGCTAAAGGGGATATTGAACTTAATTACATAGAATCTAAGTCCAACTTAGCCGACATATTCACCAAGGCTCTCCCCGAAGCGGAATATTCATCACTTAGGAGAGAACTTGGAATGTGCTTAGTATAATAAGAAATCTAGGATTGCATAATCCTATAGAAATTCTAGGTTTTATACCTTTAAGCATCTCACAAAACACCTAAGAAACGATGATTTTTGTATTGAGCCACTTAGACAACATGTGAGATGTTAGGAAGATGCACTTGGTTCATCATGCTTGTTATGATGCATTACTATGAACCAAAGTGACATCTAGAGACATTAATCCTTCATTGGACCAATCATTGGGAAAGCTTATGCACAATTGATGGGCATATAGCTCCAAGAATATGATTGGAAATGTCAAATAAAATATAATTTAAACTATGTTTATCATACTTTAAAAAACAATTTTCAATTGATAAGCAAAAGTGATACAAAGCTTGCAAAAATGTCATAACTTTTGCTAAATCTTGAGATTGCATCAATACCAAAATCTAGAAGTGAAATATTTTTAAAATCATTTTTCCGTGATAGGAACTAATCTAACAAAGTTAACCACAAAATTTCATAATTTTTTGATCTTTATTGAATTAATTATGCATTTTCTAATCTAGTCATAAAACCTATCAGACTGATAGCAATCGACTGGCGCTTATTGCCAGTTCGACTGATACGTCTTTCCCGAATCAGGCTTACCCGGTTCACTGCAATTTGATTGCTATTTATGGCAGTCGAATACCGTGCACAGAAGCATTTGTATCCGACTGGCCAGTTCGACTGATCTCTATCAGTTCGACTGCCGACTAACGGCAATCGACTGATGTCGCGGGTATTAGGGTTATCCCACCCGTTCGACTCGCCAAAAACCCGAACTCTCCTTTCTTCTTTCTCCGATGACTTTTTCCGCCGCTTTTCTCTCGCCTATTTCTCCCTTTTTTCAGCGATCTCATCGGCCGGTGCTCGTTCTTGAAGCCTTCTTCGACTCGAGGACCCCCTCCTCTCACCATTTCACGCCCTAGTCTCCATCACAGCCCATTCCCTCGGTTAGGGTTTTGTGGAACCTAGACTCCGATGCCCTTCCTTGATCAGTCACCATGCCTCCTAGGTAAACCCTCACCCCTGCTCATAGTTTGGTTGTTTGTCTATTTTTGTTTCACTAACCATTGTGTTTTTTGTTTTTTTTTATGCATTCATCATCATCATAAATCCTTGACCTACATTGTTCTTTCAATCCGTACATTTAGAGTTAAGCATTTTGCATCTAAGCGTGCTCGATTACCACCGGTCAACGAGGGCCCATCGAACCCTCCACCCACCATCGATCCTAGGTTTCCAAATTCGACACATGAACTTGCATTCAATAAGAACAAATTTTAACTCATTCCTCCTCGATCATTGGAACCAGAATTAAGGATAACTGCTTCGACATTGTCCAGATTATTCAATTCTACAATCTTGAGTCCTTGGTATTTTGTGACCACCTAGTCAACATTACCCTCCTTTTTGAGTTTTTCAACAATTTGCGACCTACTGGAGATGGCTTGAGATATCAGACTTGCGTCTCTCAATGCGATATGAATTTCAACCCCCAGATTTGGACAAATTTTCTCGGATGTCGCCCTTCCAAGAATGAGTTCATCTTTTATCCCTCTTGGAGTGAGCCACTTCCGCCTCCCTTTGAGGATATCTCTCTAGACTCACTTCATACTCTCTTCTACAATTCTCCTCGTCCTTTAAATACTAATTTTTTTCAATCCCAAGAGCTTTCTGCTCCTGACAATGTCCTTTATAAGGTCATTGCTTATTGTATTCTTCTGATAGTTACACACGGGTTGGCTTTAGTTCGACCTGTTCACTTCTTCCTCATGTATATCTTCCATCAGAGCTTAGATATCAACATTGGTCTCAACACCTTCCATTGCATTACTCATTTCATCAAGCCAAACAGTGGGAAGGTCCATATGCCATTTGGTAATGTCCTTACTCAGTGGCTAAGCTCCGTGGGCATCGATGTAACCAAGGGGGTCATTAAGCCCATGACCAAGAAATATGACCAGTTGAACACTCGGAGCTTTGCTTTGGCGGGCTTGAAGCCCCACGAGGAGTTCGTTATCTGGGACCCTGCACGACGGCCGCCAGGTGGCACTCCGGCACCGGAGGGTGTCACTACTGTAGGTGCTGCTGCTACGGGTGCTGATGCGGAGGATGTGAAGCAGGCGGCGCCGTTATGCCAAACTCAACTTTCGTCGCCCGCTTCGATGCCTTTGTAGGGAGGATGGATGCGCGCCTTGAGGAGTTTAGTTTGGGGCACCAGGAGCTTCGCCAGGAGCATCAGGAGCTCCTCTCCCTCGTGAGTGGGATGCACCGCCAGTAGTAGGCCATTCTAGCGATTCTCCGCCCTCCTGCACTCGGACATCTGCCTCCTCACGATGGTTCGTCATCCGCACCGATGGACACTGATGATGATGATCTTTAGATAGCTTGTGTTTTATTTTGTTTTGGTCTTATGTATGACACTAACTCAAACTTGTGTTAATAACTTTTTGTCTAATGAAATGGAGATGTTTTTAGTTCATTTCTATTCGTGTCTATATTACTATGATTTGATATTTTCAAGTTTAGGAGTTGAGCACATATTACTAAGTGCTTTAGAAAAACCTTTATTGTAATCCTAGTTACGAATATTGATACGATACAATCCAATTTTTGTTTCATATTTTTATCACTTTGAATCTTGTATCAATCCGTTAATCTGATGAACATAATTTTAGTCTAATATTTTTTACACGTTATATTAGTCATAAATAATGTGTATGCCATGTTTCATGATTTTTAGACATCCACGGAATTTCCTACGCATTTTTTAAACCTTGACTGAAAAACTTTGATTTCAGAGTTGTTTGATATCAGTCGACTGCCGTTATTGGTAGTCGACTGCCAAGGCCGGCAGTTGACTGATGACAATATCAGTTGAACCAGTGACACTGTTTTGAAATGGAAAACTATTTTCATTGTTTAAAGGTACAATTTTGGACATTATATCTCCATACTATGATTTCCACAGTATATAAATAATAACTTGTATGGAAAGAAGGATTGTCTTTGTGCATTGGTTTAGGGGGAGCTACATCCCTTAAATCTATACTTTTTGGTGCAAAGTTAGGACATATTTGCCTATTCTATTGTTTATGCTTTGCTTCACATGTTATTCACACATCATGAACCATGTCTTGGATTAAGGGGGAGCCTCATATCAATCTTATACCTTAGTTCAAGATATGTTAAATATAATTCTTTCATGAACTTATTGTTGTATGAATTCTTCTCTTTTTGATGTATGTCAAAGGGGGAGAAGGAATGTTTAAGTTAGAATTCATATTGGAAATATGTTTATGTGCATGTGTTAAAGACCTAACTTAAATGATTGTCAAACATTAAAAAGGGGGAGATTGTTGGTGCAACAATGCCCCAAGCATTTATATATTTTGATATTTGGATAATCATCTAAGTTAGACAATGCTTTGTGATCTAATTGTGAACATGTTTAAGTGACATGGAAATCCAAGTATGAAGACTTGGTAAAAGACAAGTCCAAGTGTGATCTTGGCAAAGAGAAGTTCAAGGAAAGGTCTTAGCGGCGTAAGTCCAAGCAAGTAGTCTTGGCGGCGTAAAGTCCAAACAGTCCTTGGCAAAGGAAGATCAAAGGCAAGTCTTGGCGGAATAAGTTCAAGCATGTAGTCTTGGAAGCGTAAAGTCCAAGCGTCCTTTGGCAAAGAAGAAACCCAAAGCATGACGAAACGAAGGAAGCTTTTGAAGGCAAGCGCATGGATGGAGTCGTGGACTCAGAGAAATCCTGGAGGTGTCAGCTTGATGAAGAAGCTAGAAGGTTAAGTCTAGGCTTAGGGTATATTGTCAAGTATGAGTTAGTCATACATGGGGTGTACCAATCGACTGGAACATTGTGCCAGTCGAACTGGCCTTCAAAATGCAGCATTAGAGGTCAGAGAACTGCTGGCAGTCGACTGGGAGTTATCCCAGTCGAACTGATGATAGTCGACTCAGACCGGACTACCGCATACAAGCTGGCAGTCGACTTCCATTATTGGCGATCGCCACGAATAGAGGCTCGTGGCCGATGCTCGGGCCGGCTACGACATCCCGGATCGCCTCTGATGTGATTGATAGCCTCCTCTGGTAATGACGATCGTAAATCCTGCGAATCACTGTTCGGTTGCTAGCTACGACGGCAATGATCGATGTAATTCATTAGTCGATTGATAGACCTCCAATGGGAAAAAGAGGCTCTTTCTTATAAAAAGAGCCCAAGGGGAGCAAGAAGAGCCTAATGCTTATATTCTAATCATTCTCTTAAGCTCCCATAAATTTTCTAAGCTTTCTAAGTGTTTTAATTCCCTTCCTCCTCTCTAATCTTCATTTTTCATCCTTTGTAAGAAGAGGAGGTTTTGTAAAAGAGAAAGCTTATTAGTGAAGATCGATTTGGGTTGATCCACCTTAAGGATCACCGTGGAGTAGGAGCGTTATCTCCGAACCACGTAAAAGCTTCCGTGTTAGCATTGCATTTTTGTTTTTATTATTATTGTATTTGTTGTGTTTCAGCTAATCATTTTGTAGAAAATGAAAAGAGGCTATTCACCCCCCCCCTCTAGCCATCCAAGGATCCCTTACACCATTCAACTGTGGTGTTCCGGGTGGAGTGAGTTGAGATCGTATCTCACACTCAACTAGATAGTCATGAAACTCTTGGCTAAGGTATTCCCCACCTCGATCTGATTGAAGCATCTTAATCTCTTTCCAAGTTGGTTATGTACTTCATTCTTGAATTCTTTGAACTTTTCAAAAGATTCTAATTTGTGCCTCATAAGATACACATAATGTAATGAAGTACTGATAACCACCTCTGGCTGTGACTTTGAAAGGCCCACAAACATCACTATGTATGAGGCCTAACAAATATGTCGCTTGTTCGCCTTGTCCACTAAATGGAGTCTTGGTCATCTTGCCTAAAAGACAAGATTTGCATGTCTCATATGATTCAAAATCAAATGAGTCCAGTAATCCATCTCTATGGAGTTGGGATATGCGACTCTCATTTATGTGACCCAAGCAACAATGCCAAAGATATGTCTGATTAAAATCATTAGATTTGAATCATTTGGTATTTATGTTATAGACTGGGTTTTCTAGATCTAAAACATAGAGTCCATTCATCAAATGTGCACTGCAATAGAACATTTCATTTAAATAAATAGAACAATGTTTGTCCTTTATAGTAAATGAAAAACCTTTCTTGTCCAAATAAGAAACAGACATAATGTTCTTAGTTATTGCAAGTACAAAATAGCACTCATCAAGTTATAAAATCAAACCACTCAGCAACAATGAGGAATATGTTCCTACAGCTATAGCAGCAACTCTTGTGCCATTGCCCACATGCAGGTCCACTTCTCCTTGCGTCAATGATATACTTCTTCTCAGGCCTTGCACATTAGTATAAATGTGAGAAGCACAACCGGTATCCAATACCCATGAAGAAGTAGATAGGTTAACTTCTATAACATATATACCTGAAGCAGAAGTCTCACTTTGCTTCTTCTTGACTTCCTCAAGATACTTTTTACAGTTCCTCTTCCAATGTCTAGCTTCCTTACAGTGGAAGCAAGTCCCTTCCTTGGCCACCCCACCTTTGGGCTTCAATGTTTTCTTTCCCTTTTCTTGGGTCTTGCCTTTAGACTTCTTCTTACCTTTGCCCATTTTAACCATAAGTGCATCACTAGTACTAGGTTGTACCTTCTTAAGATTGCTCTCAGTAGTTCTCAACATGCTTAAGAGCTCAGGCAACGATTTGTCAATTTCACTCATGTAATAATTCATGACAAATTGACTAAAGCCTCTAGGCAAGGACTGCAGAATAAGGTCAATGACCAACTCTTGGCCTAAAAGAAATCCCAATCTATAAAGGTTCTCCACGTACCCAATCATCTTGAGTACGTGAGTTCCTACAGGTGTTCCTTCTTGCATCTTGCATTGAAACAATGCCTTAGATACCTCTGATCTCTCGTGCCTCTCTTGCCCTTGATATAGATGCTTCAGGAGTGCAACCATAGCAAAAACATCCATGTTCTCATGTTGCATCTGAAGCTCAGAGTTCATGATTGCAAGCATAAGGCATGATGCATCTAATGCATCATCTTGATGTTTCTTGTAAGCATCCTTATCAGCACGAGTGGCATTGTTGGTGGGTGGTTCAGGAATGGGTTGCTCTAGGACATAGAGTTTCCGCTCCTGTTTGAGAACTATTCTCAAATTCCTATACCAGTCAATAAAGTTTGCTCCATTGAGCTTGTCCTTCTCAAGGACCGATCACAGAGATAGGGTATTTGAAGACATAGTGATCTACAATAGAAATAATATGCATAAAATGAGTATCATATCTTTAAATCATTTAATTAGGCCTTTGATTAAATGAGACTCCCACTGAATCATAGATGCATGTGGGGCAAAATCTACATCATACTTCACCTTGAGTTAGCTTTAGCTAATCATCCAAGATTTAGTATGACTAGGTAGGTAACAATTTACTAATTGCATCACATGCAATTCTTGCATAAAGAGGGGCCAAGATCCATATTACACATCGTCTTGAATTAGCTTTGGCTAATCGCCCAAGACTTAGTGTAGATGCTCTCTAACCCATGTTTCCTAACTATTAGGATATGCCTCTAGGTGTTTCTCAATCTAATTGAGACACTTAGTTAAGTCTCATCCAAAGTTTGATAGCGGGACATCACAATTCCTCTCGCACTCTACCAAGATAAAATGCGTTATTTTGCTTTGACAAACCCAAAAACAAATGATCGAGGTAGTTTATGAGTACCAAACTTTGGTAGGCATATTCAATTGATTTAATTTAAAATAAGATTATTATTTAGCATCACATACACACATAGCACATACATGTATCACGTACACATATAGCAAATAATCTTAAACGTGATATGGTTATGGCCTTAATCTACGATCTTCTCAAGCCAATGAGAAGAGCGAATAGTGGACCTAGGGATGACATCTTCTCCAAGTGCTTCCTTCGGTCACCCTATGTTGTCGGCATCCTCCTTGTAACTTCAACCTTCAATGGACTTTCATTTCTTCATTTTGTACATTACAAAATAAGAATACTCGAGTTATATTTGAGTCTAAATCTATTTTACTACAGGAAAAATAGAGATGAAGGTGCGACATGCAAGCCGCATTATAAATTACAATATGCACACACAACACACAACCACAATTATATTGGGTCCTAGGCCATAACCATGCACCATGCATCATATCATTCATAATGATGTGATTTTATAAAAGTGATTATACATACATGAATTTTAAAGCTGCTTTGCCGATAAGCCGCAACGCCACGACGGTCCCGCTAGGGTGAACAGTGGCGTCCAAGGCGAAGCCGTAGACTCCCTGTTTTGTCTCTTTAGGACAATTGCAAGCCTAAAATTCATGTACCCATAATACACACATTTTATATCTCATATAAAATATGAAAATCTAAATTTATATCACATATAAATTATATAAACAACAAAATGTATGTTTCGCAAGTGGCTCTGATACCACTATTGGGATTCTACTATGCGTGCGAACTGATTCGCAAAATTACAACGGAAACAAAATTTTGGATCCCACCAGAGGTCCAAGCGAAAACATATAAATTATTTTTAACCATTTAGATCCTATCTAGAAGAAGTATTATACCTTTAAAGCGAGCCCTTCGCAATCCCGCTAGTCCAAAGTTGTCAGATCTAAATGCGGTAAGGATAACCGTATCTCTAAGGTATCCACACTGACACTCAGCCCTTTTGGAAATATGGTTGTGCTAGCAACCTTTGTAGAACAACTAGCCAAAATTAGAAGGATGAAAAAGTGAAGAAGAAGAAAGAACACCCAACTCTTTGGCTCTTCTTCCACCCTTATATATTATCATGCTTGAATTCCAAAATCAATGCATCAAATGCATCATTGAAAATCCACTAGCCTCTTCCCACTCTACACGTTGAAATCCAATGCATCAAATGCATTGAATTGTAATCAAATGCATTATTGAAAAGCCACTTCCAATTCTTCACGTTGAAATCCAATGCATTTTTAATGCATCATATATGCATTAAAACCTTTTGCATGTGACTTGGGTTTAACTCAAGTCTAACTTGAGATTTGCATGTGATTTGGGTTTAACTCAAGTCTAACTTGAGTTTTGCATGTGATTTGGGTTTAACTCATGTCTAACTTGAGTTTTGCATGTGACTTGGGAGTTTTGCATGTGACTTGGGTTTAACAAAAGTCTAACTTGAGTTTTGCATGCGAATTGAGTTTAATTCAAGTCTCACTTGATTCTAACTCAAATCTAGTCTTCATCCATCCAATTTAGTTTGAGTCTAACTCAAATATAACCCGCTTGAGTCTAACTCAACCAACTTGATTTTGACTCGAGCCTTGACCATTCATTATTCTCATTGTTCTTTTAGTCAAACTAAAAGAACCAATTTTCAAAATAGAATGTCATTTGTATGTGACCCTATAGACTCTTGTAACATTGCCAATATGTTTAAAACCCCTATTAGACACATAAGCAATGAGCGGACATCTAGCAATACATCATTGCTACCCAAGTTACAAGAAAATCGAGATCCGACAACCTTTCCCTGATTATTATTATGTATGATGGTGTCCTTCTATCCTTGATATCTTAGATCGATCAATGAGGCATAGACCGTGTCATCCCCTTATCGATCTTTGTGTTTCTTGATTCCCAAGTAGACTCACTCAAACAAATGAGCTCAATATCTCATATTGACTCATTTGAACATAACCATGCATTTCGTGGTCCTACTCTATCAAGAGGCCATAGATATCACTCATGTCATATAGGAGGGATAGATCTCATCTACATCTCTATATATATAATCGTTGGATGTTGCATTTATTTGAACTATGCTTGCTGTATTTGATTGTACATCATCTTGCATTCTACTTGCATATTCTGTATGATCGTGTATGAATTACCAGTGTTGAGTAGGTCAGACGGTTGTATACCTTTGACTAGTACCTTGAGGTTATATAGGATGGACCCAGTTTATTGTGTATTAGATATAGAACGGTAGTATTTCGGTATTGTTGTTTATAGAGTTTGTATTTACTCTACCATGTTGTAGGTGTTGTATTTTGGTACTTATACTCAGGTTGTATGAGTTATATCGTTGTTGATCCTCAGGTATGTCAGTACCTTATGTTGTTATTGTTGATCAGTTTAGTTATACAGTTGTTATATTATGCTGGTGTATATCTGTTATACCTGTAGACAGCATATTGTTGACTCGCATGTGATATATATAAAGTATGCATGCACTTCTGTTCTTATTACCGTTGAGTTATACTCACTACCACATACCCTAAGTTTCTTGTCACCCAGGTAACAGGTACTCGACTCTGTGATGGGCTTGATGCAACGCTGGTTGGCATCATCTCATCTCACATGTGAGGGTCTGAGTTTTGGGTATTCCGTGTATTTCTCAATATGACTTTGGTTTTATATGGTGGATTGTAGTGTAGAACTTGTGGTTGATGTACGCACTTGTGGATTCAGGTTTTGTCGATGTTTCCTTTATGCTTTGAGTGTTAGTCATATCGGTATGTACTGTGTGTAGTTGTTATTTCGTTTGGAAAATTTCCTCTTTGTTTTGTTGTATTTACATTTATATGTGTTGTTGTGATTGTGGTCGAAAGGCCTTGTATCAACAGGATATGTTGCCACGTACAGGAATATATTATCCGTTTATTTTTTAGCTCGGCATACTCTCGGGGTGTGACAAATAAGGTCTCTAGGGATCTTTCCTTAATTAGATTAGACGAACTCAAACTACACGAACAAGCTAACTCGGGTCAAACCGAGAACGGTATTGCTTTAGTGGTAGGTTAGGCTAAAAAGGAAAGAAAAAAAAGTGAATCCAAAGACGAGTCGAAGTCAGACCTAAATGGAGAAGAGAAAATCGTAAATATGGTCTGGAAAATGTTCAACTCGAGTAAGAGATTTACAAAGAAGGACGCCAAAAAGGTCGTCAACAACAAGCTGAGACCCAGATCGGAAGTAATGTGTTACGAGTGCAATGGAAGAGGACACTACAAGTCAGAATGCGCAAATCTAAAAAAGGAAGAAAAACCTAAAAAAGAAAAGAAGAATAAAGCACTTAAGGCAACTTGGGACGAATCGTCCTCAGAAGAGTCAAACGCAGAAGAGATAAAGAGGAGCTTCGTTGTATTCATGGTCGAATCAAGCTCCGGAGCTGAATCAAGTTCTGAGTACGAGTCTGAGAGAAGCCACGGATCCACATCCATTTCTGAATGACTAGATGAGGTAACTTCTCCTTTAGAAGATAAACTTTATAATATAATTGCATGCCAAGGAAGGAAATTAGCTAAATCTGAGAATCGAGTAGACTCACTCCTTAAGGAAGTTCAAGTACTTAAGGAGCAAGTAAACTCAAAGACTTCAACTTGCCAAGTTGAGGGTAGAGACTCAACTCAAGTTGCAAAGCTTGAGAAAAAGAACTCGGTTTTAAAAAGGCAAGTAGAAGATCTCACCGGATTATTGGAAAGGTTCACTTCGGGCTCCAAGTATCTAAACATGATGCTTGGATCTCAGCGAGTCGTGTACAATAAGTCCGAACTTGGACACAAAGTTAAATCCTCATATAAATCATACATGTCATTACTTAGCCGAAATGCTAAGAATCAAGTCCAAGCATGGGTTCCTAAGTCAAGCTTAGTCAACCGAGTTGGACCAAATCAATTTTGGGTTTCCAAGAGTCAAGTTCTCCTAGTGAACAAAACTCAACCATGTTATCACTTAAGGGGAGCTAACACTTTGCTTGTTTCCTTGTTTAGTTAAATTCTTGCATGTCTTAATTTACTTTAGTTGATTAATTTAGAATGGACTAGATAAGAAACAAAGTAGTTTAAACTTGAACAACCAAGTACTAAGACAAAGTGAATTGATAGTAAGTTAGGGAAGCTCTTTGAAGTGCATGTCTAGGAAGTGGTCCATCTGATATCCAAGAAGGTCATATGTCTCGCCACGACCTAGTGCACTAAGTCGAGTGGAACTGATCGAAGCTAACTCACTAAGTATTTAACTAGTTAGACTAAAGTTTGGTCCAAAGTGAGTCAAGTATTTGATTCCTTCATTGACTTTGTCTAGGAAGTGGTCCATCCGATATCCAAGAAGGTCATATGTCTTGCCACGACCTGGAAGTTAATGCTGGAAAAACCTACTTGATTAGCTCAAGCTAAGATTGAATCTAACACAAGTTTAAAAACTTTGAAATTATTCATTGAAATTGTAGGATTGTGATTCTCCGAGAGAGGGGGTGAATCTCAGAGATTGTAATTTTAATTAAATTTTATAAAACAATTAGAATATTTTGAAAATGATTATGAGTATGCAGCGGAAATAAAAATGAGTACACTTATTTTACTTGTTTCACAACCCTAACTAGATTGCTACTCCAAGGCCCATAGCTCTCCGAGAGCTACCAGATGGGCAATTACTAAATGCCCTCCGACTTGAAAACTCTCGACTTCCGAGGGTTTCAGTTTTCACAAAGATTAGAGATGGATAACACACTACCCACTCTTGAATTTAAGTACACAAGTGAAAAATGAAATGAACAATACAAGAACGTTATACCGACACTAAATGAATCGTTGAAGTTGTCGCGGAGTGTCAGAAGATCCTTGATGTGAAATATGAGCTTTTGTGGACGAGCAAGAATTTCAATAGCACTTTGACGTAGTTATTATTTCTTTTTGGATATGGTCGAGTACTTATTTTATAAACCTTTTCCAGTCGACTCCACATAAGCCCGTCGATATGAAACTTCTAGTCTTCCAGTTGACTGAAACCTCTTCAGTCGACTCCAGGTCATCTAGCTCCGCATCGGGAAGTTTCCCAATTTAGTTGACTGAACCTCCCTAATCGATTGAAACACTTTCCAACTATAGTGCTAAATCTTCGACCGATCACTAGCTAATCCTACCATGTGTTTATCCAGTCGTCTGAACCAAACAGAGTCAATTAGACCTCAGTCAACTGGAGTACATTTAGTCGACTAATCCCTGCAAAATGAGATTAGCACAAATAGATGAAATCAAATGTGATAGCAGTAGTAATACTGCTTGATCTCGACTACTAAGTCCCACGTGGATTTTCCATCGGATCGATGCCTAGATTTGTCCCCCTACAGAGGACTCGGCCTCACCTCTTCACTCGAGGCTTACCTGGCGGCTACCTGCCGGACTTACCACTCTTGACATCCGATCTAACCCACCCGAACTTCCACCAGCTGTCCGGTCAGCCTGACCCAGCTGACTTTTTGCTAATTTTCTGATCTCCTGACCCAACCGGTCTTCATGCCAAATGTCTGGTCAACGCGACCCATCTGAACTTCATGTCTGGTGTCCAGTCCTCCTGATCTATCAAGTTGACTGCCTAGTATCCGGTCAATACAACCTACTAGGACTTCCTGTTAAGTCTGCACACTTAACACTGATATTAGAACACAAGTAATTTCCTAACTTTAACTACGGTTCATACATCAAAACCAAGGAGTGATGCTTACTGCATCAATAATCTCCCCCTTTTTGATGTATGACAACACATCAGTTAAAGTTAGGAGAATAAGACAGAAATATTCAAATTTTGACATTTATAAAAAATGCATTAAGTTAAACATGTATGAGATGCATATACAAAATTTTACATCTCCTTTCAATGAATCTCTAACTTTATATCTCTTAAACTTTATATGTCCTCTCTCCCCCTTTGACATACATCAAAATCAAAATTAAGTCTTAGATGCCACAACTTTAAAGTTGAGAGTTTAAAGTGTTTTAAACATGAGAATTTAATAAAAATGCTTAAGTTTTGAAATCAATCCTCTCCTTATATTGACTAAAGTTTTCTTCATTTAAAAATAGGATATCTCCATTTATAAAAATTTACAAAAGATTAAATCCAAATAAAACATATTTTCAAATTCTGAAATTTTCAAAAATTTTAAAATTTTCTAACTCTGAATAATAACTTATTTTTAAATTTCAAAATTTTCCAAAACTTTGCAAAATTTTCTCCCCCTAAATAATATCTTATTTTCAAACTCCAAAAATTTTCAAAATTTTCTCTCCCTAAATAATAACATATTTTCAAATTCCAAAAATTTTCAAAATTTTCTCCCTCTGAATAATATCTTATTTTCAAACTTCAAAAATTTTCAAAATTTTCTCCCCCTGAATAATAATATTTTCAAAATCTTCTCCCCCTGAATATATATATATATATATATATATATATACACATCTAAAAATCATTCTTAAAGCAAATGTCCAACTCTTTATTAGCTCAAATGATATAGAATTAATCATCAAGCTTTGAATTAGAGTTAGTCACCGAAGTGATCGATTTGCTCTTGTAGACCGCATTTTGATTCATGTTGATGCACTTGATCTACATCTGGAACCAGAGGTGCAGTCCTAACATCTCACTCCCATCTTCGTGGCTTAATACACAAACAGGTAATCCTAGGTGTTTGTGAGATGCGAAGGTGTCCCGAGAGCATGTCGAGCCGAAAAAAACGGACAACATCTCCCCTGTACATGGCAACATATCCTGTTTATACAAGCCTTTCGGCCAAAATCACAATAACATACACAAATGTAAATATAACAAAACACAGTGAAAACTAACACAATGATATAACCATCTACACACAATGCATACTGGTATGACTAACACCAAAACATAAAGAAAAACATCGTCAAAACCCGAATCAACAAGTGCATACATCAACAATATCTACCACATCATCCACCATATAAATCCAGATCGATATATGAAACATCCGAAAACAAAAGGAAACATAAATCCAAAATTGGGACCCTCGGAAGTGATATGAGACGATGCACTACAAGAAAAATAAAAAATAACGACGAATTATTTTCGTCGCTAATAACACTAATTCGCCGCTAAATATATTTTGCAACGAAAGAAATTCGTCACTAGAGTCGTCGTAATAAGCTTGTCGCTAAGATACATTAGCGATGACTTAAAATAAGTTCGTCGTTAATATTACCAACGGAACATAAAATGTCACAAAAAATAAAACTTTCGTCGCAAAATCTCGACACAAGAAACTAGGAAATTCACTAATATTAGCGACGAAATATAAACAAATCGTCGCTAAGAATCAGTCGAGTGACGCAATAAAGCAGTCGACTGCTTATATTTTTGGCCCGCCACAGAATCAGCCATAACTTAACTAGCAACTCGACTGAACCTTTAATGACGAAATATCTGATTTCGTCGCTAATATCTATTTTTTGGTCAGCCATAGAAGTGGGAGGCCCTCGACTGGCGCCTCGACTGGAGATTATGTTGCGACAAAATTTATAAACTTCATCGCCAAAGTGCTACAGTAGTCGAACGCATCGACTGGAGACTCGACTGATACTCCAAATCTAGCAACGAAATTTATATTTTCGTCGCTAAACCGTAAAATCCTGAAGTTGTATATCGACAGTTAGCGACGAAATTTCAAAAAATCATCGCTAACTATGACAATACAGATTTCCAGAATCCATTTTATTTGTATTCGAAATCCTGTAATACAATGTCAACCACGCAATTTAAATTAACAACATACCACTCACACAATAAAACCAACATATACAATTAAAAACAACTAACATAACATTAGATTTAAAATCCAAAACATCCATTTGCACAAATTCATAGTATTAAAATGCAAACACATTCAAATTAAGAACAATTTCACTAGCTCAAAATTTAAATGGTCACAAACTCTAAGGAGGAGGAGGAGGTGGAGCTGAAGTTAAAGAGGACTCATGCATCAATGATTGTAATGCTCCAGGTGCAAGCCGATTCAGAATTGCTTCGAACATATCTTGTCTTGATCTCATTGATGTTAACTCATCTTCGGGTGGGTGAAGTTGTTCACGCAATGTTGCGTTTGTTGTTCTGGAGGAGGAGCTCGCATCTGAAGAATTGGATCTAACTAGTTTTGTCCCACTTCCAAGTCCTCTAATATATCCAGATTGAACACCGAGTACTTGATCACATACCTGATCTTCAATCTGAACTGCATCGATGTCATCTCTGATTTCTTGTGACTGGATGTGTTCATCTGGCAGTCTCACCATTTCACCCTAAGAATAACAAACACATTATCAATATATTTACAAAAAATTACTAATATTTAAAAATAACTTTACTAAATTTTATAGATTATATCTTACGTATGCAGCCTTGGCTCTCTCCCCACTCCATCCTTTTGACGAGGTACAGTGGGTTGTATTAAAGAGTAATCCGATCTTTTTTCTGAGACTGATCGGTCTGAAAAATATTAAAATGTGTTAATATTAAAAATACCAACAAATATACTATACTTATAAAATTTGTACTTACACCATCGTAACTGTACTGGATGAATGATTTTGAGCCCCTTCGATGGGTAAATGGTAGTTGTGCTCGATTTTGGGTATTTATCGCCGATCGTGTCTACAATATCAAAATTTGTTAAGATAAAACTTAAAACATGAGTTTCACATATTTTAATTTATATATAACTCAGATAATTGGTATAGATTGAGTTACCTAGAATTTCTCTGATTCAAATAGATCGCACATGTAGTTTCAATCTTCGTGCGTCTCACAAAACTCGCTCGACATATGAAGCAACCGCTCGGTGGGGGGGGGGGGGGAGATGTAGTAGACTCTTATAATGAGTGTGCATCTTATTTCGATTATCTCTGTACCTTGCACTCATTAATCTGTCCATCTCCTTCCTTACCGACATTGCCTCCTCGGCAAAACTTATATCGAAAGCAGCCTGAAAAAAATACCAATATTGAATTTTAATAATGAATGATGGTTGATTCTTTGATTAGCAAAATACTCATACTTACTGATAATCGATCATATATCATCTGTTTATTATCCCCAGGGATATGCTTCCAACTCTTAGCTTGTATGAGAGCGAACTTCTTAATTGATAGACCTAACTCTGTCATAAAAGCAGCTGCATTGGTCCTGATAGGGTGACCATAGCTCTTATGAAATGTAATGGATAATCTACCCCATTCCTCGATTTGCCATCGGAGTTGATCGGAGTGTGTGCCCCGTGTCTCTCTACGTGTCGGATGAACTGTAAATCAAAGGATGCTAACAATTAACAAGTTAAATAAATAGCAAACAAAATAAACATATTTAAAACCATATAACTAGCCAGTAGGAGCAGGAGCACTATCATCGTCAGGCGTAGGCACAACTGGGGGGTGCTCAATTCTCTTAGCCGGCATAGCTGTGACATAAGCATTATATACAGATTAACATATAAAAAAAGATTATATTAAATACATGAAATATAAATGAAGAATAATATAAATACTGTGTAAATACATCTAATCACTATCATCATCTAAAAAGGATAAATAATCATCTGCCTCAATGTCAATTTAACTATCTTCACCATCGGCAATACGATTACTTTGAGTGCCCATATCTAGATCCACTTGTGCATTTGTCATATTAATTTGGTGATGTTCAGCATCTAATCAACAAAGTTGAGTTATTGCTAAGTCTTCACCGACTACTGAAGTTGAATCATTGGATGAAATCTCTTGGTTTGGCTCCATGATCAAGATATTACCACCCTCAAAATCTTCAGATACTTCATCAACTTCAGTTACTTCGTATATATCGCGGTGGTGAACCCTTTTCATGACCTTCCAATGACCTCCACGTTTGATATAATTCAAATAATACACTTGATTTGCTTAGTTTGCCAAAATGAATGGGTCATCATCATGCCATATTTTAGAAGTGTCAATACATGTGAGATCATAATCTTCCACCAACGACTTTTTTTTTTATTACATTAGAACCATTCACACCAAAATAATTGAACTTTATACCAGAAAGAGTAAAATATTTGGACCACATACTTCAACACAAAAAAAAAATCCAAATTATCCACATCGTCAAAGGATGGTACACTGACTCCACTATTCTGAGTAGTTCTGCGTGAATCACAGGACGTCGTATGATATCAAATCCCATTTACTATGCATGCATCATATAGTTGAACTTCAGCATCAGGTCCCATTGCTAAATAATACAACTCATCTGTGATATCTGAATTTATTAAATTTTTTAGGGCTACAATTTTATCCCTAAACCACAATGGGAAATCTTGCTCGTGATTTTGCATCACTTGATCAACATGAAACTTTTGGGACACAAGTTATAGATGCTCACTGTATAAAACTTAATCAATTTAAACTCTGTGAATGAAAAAGAATTAAAGTAATAACTTAATGTAAACACTTACTTTCGATATCGGTCGACTTCTTTACAATTGTTTAGAATGTACCAATGTGCTTTCTTAAACAATGACAATGGCAATTTTTGACGTTGTTGGTTGCCAAAGACTCTTGTTTCCTGTGAGAAAACACTTAATTTGCATTTTGATGGTTGGACATCTTTATTCTGTTCCGGCCTAGAAAAACTTGTCTCAATCTGACTCATATACAACGAACTGAAAGTCAAGGCCTCATTTACAATATATCCCTCTACAATAGATCCTTCAGGTCGTGCTTTATTACGAACATATTTTTTTAGTCTTTCCAAATATCGCTCAAAGGGATACATCCATCAAGATGAAACTGGCCCAGCCAACATAGCTTCACGAGGTAAATGGACTGTCAAATGGACCATAATGTCAAAAAAATGTCGAAGGAAATTTCTATTCCATCTTACACAATATCAGGACTATTTGCTCCTCCATTTTACATATGTCCACTATGTGTAAAGATCTTGCAGTGATCTTTCTGAAGAAATCACATAGCTCAATCAGTGGGCTACATATGTCCTTTGGGAAAAATTTACATACAACAACAGGAAGTATTCTTTGCAACAATACATGACAATCATGTGATTTAAGTCCATATATCTTTCCTTCATTTGCATTCACATGTCTAGATATATTAGCAGCATATCCATCTGGAAACTTAACTGATTTCAAAAATTCACGCCTTTCTTCCAATGTCAACGTGTAACTTGCATATGGCTTCCTGAATTCGTCTCATACTGGCTGTAAATGCAACTCACTCCTTATCCCCATATCTTACAAGTCTAATCTTGCTTTGAGAGTGTCCTTTGACTTTCCATCTATATTTAATAATGTGCCAATTAAAGCATCACAAACATTCTTTTCAATATGCATCACATCTAAATTGTGTCTCAACTTTAAACCTGACCAATATGGTAACTCAAAAAATATAGACTTCTTTACCTAATTTGTATCATCTGAAGATCGCTGCCGTTTTTTACTAAATAAAGGATGCTTACTGAATGTCACTTGGGGCATCGCATCTAACTACAATAAAATCTCATATCCATTTATTAATCATGGTGGTCCTTCTTTTTCAACCTTTCCATTGAAATCTTTATTTCTACGCCATGGGTGATCCACATCCAAGAATCAACGGTGACATGTGTAGCATATTTTACTCCTTAATCCTTGAGTTTTGGTTTCATTCAGACATACTAGACATGCCTTATAACCCTTTGTGCTCCATCCAGAAACTGTTTCATATGTTGGAAAGTCATGAATGGTCCACATCACAGCAACATATAATTGAAAGACTTGTTCAATCGATGCATCATATGCTTCCACCCCATTATCCCATAGCTCCTTCAGTTTGTTTATCAGAGGTCGTAGGTATACATCTATCTCTTTGCCAGGTGATCTAGGCCTAGGAATTAACAGAGACATAATCATATATGGTAGCTTCATCATTTTCCATGGTGGAAAATTATAATTCACAAGTATAACAGGCCACATACTATAAGCATTTGATATGTTTTCAAATGGATTAAACCCATCAGTAGCCAACCCTAAGCGAATATTTCGTGGATCACCTGCAAATATTTCATGTGCATTGGCAAATTCTTTCCATGATTCACTATCAGCTGGGTGTCTTAATACACCATCTGTTTCAACTCGCTTTTCTTTATGTCATCTCACCTCTTTAGCTGTATGCTTCGAAATAAACAACCTCTTAAGTCTTGGTTTCAGAGGAAAATATCGAAGAATTTTTTGAGGATTCTTTTTCTTATTCATCCCTTTGTACTAGTATCTGGGCTCCTTGCACACTGGACATGCATCCTTATTCTCGTGCTCATCCCAAAATAATATACAATCATTCTTACAGACATGTATCTTCTCATATATCAATCCTAACTCTTTCAATAATTTTTTGGCTTCATAATAAGAGTTTGGAATCGCATTCGGTTTAGGAAATGCCTCTTGCAATAACTGAAGTAACATATCAAAAGATTTATTGCTCCAGCTATTTAACACCTTCACATGCATTAGCTTCACCACAAAATTGAAAACCGAAAAACTAGTACAATTGGGATAGAGTTCTTTTTGTGCTTCTTCCAACATTGAAATATAACTTCATCTACAATCATTTGCATTTGTGTTTACATTTATATCATCTAATTGAAGCTCATTGTTGGTTATATTTTTTGCATTTTGTAAATCAGTAAACATGTCTTCAAAATCATCTACTTCAACATCAAAATCATTCTCATCTTAATTGACAATATTTATACTACTGGATGATGTAGAAGCTTCTCCATGAAAGTTCCAGACTTTATATAGTCTATCAAATCCCCACCTATACAGATGTCCTCACACATAATCCAATTCAAACTGAAACAAATTGCCACACCATCGACATGGACAATGAATTTTCGATAAATTCAGACTGATCATGTAATTTTCTATCATACTCATAAATTGATTCAACCCATTTATATATTCAGAACTAATTCGGTTCTGAATCATTATCCAACTTTTATCCATATTTTTAAACCTTGGTTAAACATATATAAAATAATTTATCAACTTAAATATAGTTCTCACATACAAAATAATTAAAAAAAATTAATTTAAACCTCACACCACATAACTTACAATTTGCATTATAACTCTTGTTTGTCATCGAACATTATAATCTAAGAATAAGAAAATTCTAAACTTATCCTAGAACCTGAGACTGTGTGTCTTGTGAAAAACAACACACAATAAGTAATTAATCTTACGAAAAACAACACACAATGAGCTCTTAACCAAGTTTGAGATACTATTGTTGAGCACAAGGTGCATGAATTTAAAAGTGGCTAGCTTTGGATTGGCAAGGTTAGGTAGTGCACTAGTGTAGAAAGATAACTCCCATTCAATTGCACAAATTGAGCTTAATTTTACCATGAATAATTCCAAATATAAATGATAAAATAACCCTAAATTCTTCATCTAATCCCATTCAAAATCCTAATGATATATGATTAATCTACAATAACCTTATATCATAACAAAATCCTAAATTCATCATCTAAATGCTAAATTTATCATCTAATCATAACAAAAATATAAAATAAACCCTAAATGTATTATAAACCATGAATAAAGAATTCGAGAAAACCTAATTCTTCGCGTGGATGAACTTGAAGCCGGAGCTAGAAAGGAGGTCGGAGGTCGGAGCTGGAGAATGAGTCCAGCTAGGACTGGAGCTGTCGTCGAAGTTGGTCGCCGAAGAGATAAGCACCGAGAAGCAATTTCATCGTGCAAGCGAAAGCTAGCTAGGGAACCGGAGCAATCACTGGAGCTGGTCGCTGGAGAGTCGCTGGAGAATCACCAGAGAATCGCCGAAGATCAGAAATTCGTCGAAAGAGAGGAAGATGCACGGAGAAAATGGGAGAATCGGCGCGAGGTAGGGTTTTTTTGCATATATTAGCGACGAAATAGTTTTTATTCGTCGCTAATATTTATTATCTTAGGGACGAAATTTTATATTTTCGTCGCTAACCCCTAAAATGTCGGGCCACAGAATCAAGTTAACTCGACTGATGCCTCGACTGATATGTTGGCGACGAAATTTAAATATATCGTCGCTAATATTTAGTCGACTAGCAAGATTGAGGACTCGACTGTCTGACATTCGGCCGACCACATAATCCAGTTTACCCGATCGGCGACTCGACTGAATAATTGACGATGAATTCTAATATTTCGTCGCAAAATACTTTACAACGATTCTTTATTTATTCGTCGCTAAATGTTGTTTTATGATGAATATGTTTATATCATCGTCAATATATAGTATGTTAGTGACGAAAGTTTATATTTCGTCGCTAATATAAGATTATTTTGCGACGATATATTATTCCGTCGCAAATATATAGTTTTAACGATGAAATAGTAATTTGTCGCTAATAGTTCATCGTTATTTCCCATTTTTCTTGTGATGATGTCATCCAACGGTGCTCCAAGCCCATCACAAAGTCGGCTACCTGTTACCTAGGCGACAGGAAACCCAGGGTCTGTGGTGGTGAGTACAAAACTCAACGATAATAAGAATCGAAGTGCATGTATAATATAAATATATCACATGCGAGTCAACAATATGTTGTCTAAAGGTATAACAGATATACACCAACATGATATAACAATTGTATAACTAAACTGATCAACAATAATAACACAAGGTACTAACATACCTGAAGATCAGCAACGATGTAACTCATACAACCTAAGTATAAGTACCGTAATACAACATTTACAACATGGTAGAGTAAATACTGACTCTATAATAATCAAAACCATCATACTAACATTCTATGGCTAATACAACCATGAACCGGGTCCATCCTGTATCACCTCAAGATACTGGTCAAAAGTATACAACAGTCTGACCACCTCTATACTGGTAATCCACATACGACCATATAAAATATGCAAGTGGAATGCAAGATGATGTACAATCAAATGCAGCAAGCATAGTTCAAACAAATGCAACATTCAACAATCATATATATAGACTCTAGCTATATATATTCTCATCACACTCAACTATATATATATACACACACATATGCAAACACCATCTACCACGGCAATGCAAATGCATATATTCTCATCACATACACACACACACACACACACACACACACACACACACAGAGATATATATATACGTATGCAAACGCCATCTACCACGACAATGCAAATGCATGGTTATGCCTATGCACCCTACTGCTATCACGACCCCAGTGTGACCTAGGTGGCATGACATGACAACTGTCCCAACTCAACAACAACCACTGCTCTCGAGTGGTCGAATGGGCAGTATGAATTAGCATATAAGCGTAAAGAGCTAGCTACATAATGGGAGTCCCTGTTGCTGGCCACTCCGACTGACACTACCCATGAGTGGTCGAGTGTCATGAACCCAGGACAACTGCATGCAACTCCAACAACCACTGCCAATAGTGGAGAGAGTGTGGCACAACAAATGCACTGCCCTCACACCAGTTACTCCTCCACGATTAACCTGGGAGGCAGGATGACTAACGACCCTCTCAACCACAAGGGAGACCAAGTCATCAGCATGCGTGTAAATGAAAAGAATGCACGACAGTACATACACATGTCCACAACACACTCTTTATTCTATAGAGAGACATATACAACTGACAACAACCAAGCTAGGACCTCCAGTCCGTAGTGACGCTGTATCAACAAATCACATGTCTATATACGACTACATGATCCATAGTAGATATATACACAACATCAGGATATGATATGAAAACTCAACTCTACTTCTAGAACATCACCCAACCCCGGATGTTTTATCTAAATTGAATAATTTAGTTTTATAACCGAATTTAGCTACATACACATAGGTAAACCACTACCAGTCCACTTATCATAACATCCATAATTCATAACAAAGATGAATAAATAAATAACAACAATAACAGAGTATTTAAGTACAAAGGCAAAAGTATCAAGCATCAGAAAAACTAGAGTGGAGTCAAGGATAAAGTGACAACAATATGAAGTCATATACTTCAGGGTTTAGCTACTACCTGACCAGGGTAGGAAATATTACCCACCTAATGTAAAGCTCGTGGCAATAATCTTCACGCACATGGACCTGCTTCGTAACCAAGTCCTACACATAACATAAACTACTATTAACTAATCAATTTAATATACAATCTAACAATATGATCTACAACCACACCAATCCAAGCTTACCCAACAATCTTAAGACATCACAACTTTAACACAAAACTAGCTGCAAAAACATATGGATTGATAAACTTCTTAAATCTGAACTCACCTATTCCAGTTGAATTACCACAACTTCTTGATCCAAGGTTTAAGTCTCAGATCCATCTCCAAGCCAATTTAGAAATAATAGCAACCCAATCTGATCCAATTAATCTTATTTCATCCCTACAAATGAATCCAATCACATACCAAGTTACACCTTTCTTACTCTTAGCTGCACAACTTCTGGATCAACGATTGGTGGTCTCAAATCCAAAACAATCAGATTTATTTAACCAAGATCTTTGTTCTGATCGCCCATCAGAATGCTCAATCACGGCTGTGAACAGAGTCAATTCAAGCTCAAATGTTGCAGTGAACAGAGATAAACCAATTAACCTACCTATATGGCCAAAATCATAGATCTGTAATGAAACTCACCTCAACGTGACTTCACTGCTTCGTTCCACACTTCCACCGCCCCCTTTGAACTCACAAATCCACACCAGCCTTCCATTCAGCATCACTGGTCTTTAGAAATCGAAATGGATAGAAAGGAAAAAGAAGTCGTGAGATATACCAGCGATTTCAAATTCACCGGCGCTTCTCCTCCCCCAATTGCTTTGTTCGTCAGAAATCTATTGATGCCCTTCACCACAAGACCACCAGTTGTGGTAGAAACTTCCTGCCGTGATGACGACGCCACTGATTCAATCGTGCGAAGAGATTGATGAGATCCCAGGAGAGGGGAGTCAAGCTAACCTCTAGCCGAAGTGACCATCCGTGGTAGCGAGGTCGTCGAACTGCTTGCGCGAGGAGGCCGATGAGATTTGGGATGAGTAGAAGTCGAAGAGGGGTAAAGAAATCGCAACATGGAACACTCGGGAGAGAAGAAAAAAACCGGTGAAGAATAAATGAAGAAACGACAACAATCTGATTGGACAGCAATAAATTGATTGGAAAGGAACGGGTCCACATTATGAGATGAAACCTAGGTTAGGTTTCATTAACTCCATAAGCTTAAACCTAGGTTATAAATTAAATAAATCCCTAACCATCTGACATTAATTTAATTTATCCAATAATAAATTCTCTATTTAAAGAATAATAGAGATATTATTCTATAGCAATTTATTTGTGGTATTTTACAGAAGGCATACTTAAAACTATAGGATCATGAACTCTAAATTTCCTAGATTGATTTTTAACTTTTCTTTAAAAATAATATAATATAACTTTTCAAAATCAATTTAAGTAATGAGTATGAAAACAACCTAGTCTACCAAGCATAAACCTAATTGTCTTCTAAGCATACTAAATTCTGCTTCCGGAAGTGGTTTAGTGAAGATGTCAGTAAGGTTAGATTTGGACTCAACATAGTTGAGTTCAATACTACCCTTTGCCACATGATTTCTTACAAAATGATGTTTAACATCAATGTGTCTAGTGCGTGAGTGATGGATTGGTTTTTTAGTTAAATTTATTGAACTTATGTTATCAACTAATGTTTTGACCTTTTTGTAATCTAATTCGAAATCCTTAAGTGTGTGCATCATCCATAATAGTTGTGTCACACATTCACCTAATGCTATGTATTCTGCTTCAATTGTGGAAAGAGCAACACAATGTTGCTTCTTACTGAACCATCTTACTAAGCATGATCCTAAGAGTTGACATCCTCCACTAGTACTTTTCCTATCTAGTTTTCACCCTACATAGTCTGAGTCAGAGTATCCTAACAACTCAAAGTTACTAGATCTAGGGTACCACATACCTACATTAATTGTTCCTTAAATGTATCTTAGGATTCTTTTGACATGTGTTAAATGTGATTCTTTAGCACAAGTTTGATATCTAGCAAACATACTTACTACAAATAGTATGTCGGGTCTACTTGCAGTTAAGTATAGTAAACTACCTAAGACACTCCTATAGTACTTTAGATCTACAGACTTTCCTTCTTTGTCTTCATTTAATATAACATTCGTATCCATGGGTGTTTTAATGTCTTTTGCATTTTCCATACCAAATTTTTTAATTAATTCTCTTGCATACTTGTTTTGGTATATATAGTTACCGTCTCTTGTTTGCTTTATTTGTAAACCTAAGAAGAAGTTTAACTCACTTACTAAACTCATTTCGAATTCTTGTTCCATTAGGTTTATAAATTCTTTTAAAAAAATTTGAGCTTTTTTATCCAAAGACTATATCATCTACGTATATTTAAGCAATAAAAATATCTTTGTTCAAGGTTTTTACGAAAAGTGTTGAGTCAATTTGACCTTGTCTGAAGCCTTTAGAGATTAAGTATGAAGATAGTCTCTCAAACCAGGCTCTAGGAGCTTGTTTTAAACCGTGAAGGCCTTTTTTAACTTGTATACATAATTAGGATATTCTAAGTTTTCAAAACCTGGGGGTTGACTTACGTATACCTCTTCTTTTATTACTCCGTTTAAAAAAATGTATTTAATATCCATTTGATATAACTTGAATCTTTTGTGTCGCATAAGTTAGCAACATCCTAATTGACTCAAGCCTAGCTACTGGGGCATAAGTTTCATCATAGTCTAACCCTTCTACTTGACTAAACCCCTTGGCTACTAATCGGGCTTTATTTCTTATGATTTCTCTTTGATCGTTTAATTTATTTCTGAATAACCATTTAGTGTCTATTATTGATTTATTGGATGGTGAAGGTACTAGGTCCCACACTTCATTTCTATCGAATTGTGCTAGTTCTTCTTGCATGGCTATTATCCAATCAGGGTCCGGTAAAGCCTCATCTATTGACTATGGTTCTATTTTTGATATCAATGCGATTTGACTTAAGTTTCTTAGGGTTGATCTAGTTTGAACTCCTAAAGTTGGATTTCCTAATACTTGTTCAAATGGATGATTAGGGTTACTTCTAGACGTCTTTAAGTTTTCTTCACATTGGATTTGTCCTTCTTCATCATGTGTTATTTCATTTGACTATCTTCTAATGAGTTTAGTTTATTAGTAATTTCTTCCTCATCAAATTTTACATTAGTTGTTTCTTTAATTTCTAAGGTTTTCTTATTATAAATCCTATAAGCCCTACTAGAGGTTGAATACCCTAGAAATATCCCTTCATCGGTCTTTGAAGAGAATTTCCTGAGATGATCTTTCATATTTAAAATAAATACTTTGCATCCAAATACTTTTATATATTTTATCGATGGTATTTTATTATTAAAAATTTCATAGGATATTTTATTATGTAATTTATTAATTATTATTCTATCTTGCACATAACATGTAGTGTTTATATCTTCAACCCATAAGTAACTCAGTAAGTTGTATTCATTTAACATTAACCTAGCAGCTTCTTATATGGTTTTATTCTTTCTTTCTACTTCTCCGTTTTATTGGGGGGTTCTAAGGCATGAATATTCATGGTGATATCCATTTTCTAGACACATGTCTGTAAATTTCTCATTTTTAAATTCCCCTCCATTATCACTTCGTATTCTTTTTATCTTGCAGTCTTTTTCATTTTTTATTTGTTTACTAAAATTTTTAAATACTTCAAATGTTTCATCTTTTTGTTTTAGGAAGTTTACCCATGTAAACCTAGAGTAATAATCAATTATCATTAAAAAGTATAATTTTCCACTTAGTGATTTCACCCCATGTGAATCGAATAAGTCTAAGTGAATTAACTCGAGTATTGAATTTGTTCGACCTTGATTAGTTGATTTATGTTGAGACATAGTTTGTTTTCCTTGTTGGCAAGCATTACAAACTTTGTTTTCAATATTTTTAAGTTTGGGCAACCCTCTAACTAGGTTAGTTTCACTTAACTTCGTTATATTCCTAAAGTTGGTGTGAGCAAGTCGCCTATGCCACAACTAACTTTCCTCTTGTTGTGTCATATGACACTTAATTGAGGGTGTTTCTAAATTTATTGAATATATATTTTTATTTCTAACTCCCTTAAGTAATATTTTTGGGTTTTCAATATTGTTAATCAAACATTCATTTGATAAAAATTTCACTATATAACCAGCATCATATAACTGACTTATACTAAACAAGTTAAATTTGAAATTCTCTACAAGCAAAACTTTTTGTATAAAAAAATTTGACTCTAGTCATGTTACCTGATATAATTACTTTAAGTTTGTCGTTGTTTCCAAAAGCGAATGTACCTAGATTCTTGTATCTTAATTCTTAGAACTTTTGACTATCTCTAGTCATATGTCTGGAGCAGCTACTATCTAGAATTCATTGGTCCATTCTGGAGTCCTACATGAATTAAAACCCTTTTAAGATAATTCATGTCACGCCCCGAGAGCATATCGAGCCGAAAATCAAACGGACGGCACCTCCCCTGTACGTGACAACATTTCGGGTTAATACAAGGCTCGTAGGCCCACAATAACAACAATATATATATATATATCAAAACAACAACTACACAAAAACACAGCGGAAACATACCACAACAATACAACAATCCCACACATGCATACCAGTATGACTAACACACCACAACATAAAGAAAACCTCGACAAAACCTGCACCAACATGTGTGTACATCACATAATACATAACATCACGAAAACTCCGAATGCAAAACAAGACATACGGAAAATCCAAAACAGACACGGGAGCCACGGAGGTGAGATGAGACGATGTCAGCCGGCGGTGCTCCAATGCCATCACGAAGTCTTCTACCTGTTACCTGGGCGACAGAAAACCCAGGTTCCACGGGGGTGGTGAGTAAAACTCAGCAGGTAATAGAAAACATGTATATATGTCATATCACATGTATTTTCAACAACATACTCAAGAGGTACAACAGGTATATCAGCGTAGTATATAAATACAAGCATATACCGTCTAACCAAATAAACAACATAAAAATGCAGACATACCTAAAGTATGCTACGCTACTCTGATCCAACCTGAACATATATCCAACATATATATATATATATATATATATATATAACAGGAAGAGTAGATCAACTCACAATATACTCTAGCTACAGGTCAAGGTATCTAATGGTATGTCCAACACATATACCAATACCTGACACAACCGTATAACATATGCGGGAAGCATGCATGAATATGATGTACAATCAAATGCAACAAGCATAATACAATCAAGTGTAACATCACAATAAGCATATATATATAGATTGTATCTATATATATATTAATCTCAACCATCCATATATATATATACATACATATATGTATCTATATATGGTAATATGCAAAGTGCCATAAGATACGGCAATGCAGCATGCATGGTCATGCCTGCTCACCCCTACTCGCTACCACGACCCCAGTGTGGCCTAGGTGGCACGACATGACAACTGTCCCAACTCACACCAACCACTGCTATAGAGTGGCCGAGTGGGCAGTATGATCAAGTAGCATATGAGCGTAAAGAGCTCGCTACACAATGGGGGTCCCTGCTGCTGGCCACTCCAACTAACACTACCAATGAGTGGTCGAGTACCACGCACCCAGGACAACTGCACGCAACTCCAACTACCACCGTCTATAGTGGTAGAGTGCGGCACAACAGATGCTCTGCCCTCACACCAGTTACTCCTCGGGGAGTGCTCTGGGAGGCAAGATGACTGACGACTCTCTCAACCCCAAGGGAGACTATGTCGTCAGAATGCATGCAAATGACATGTGTATGTTGTCACACGTACAACCATCTACCACAGACTCTCAAAGAAAGAGTCGCACCATCTAGTCAATACACTCTCTATCCCAGAGAGTACACAACAGATCGACGGACTCTCTATCCTGTAAAGAATCGTACTCGACTGATCGATCCTCGACTCTCCAATAGAGTCATACTCAATCGATCGACGACTCTCTATCCAATAGAGAGTCGACTCGACTAATCATACTGTCGACCACCGGTCCGCAGCGACACACTAATCACCCTTCACTTAACCATTACACAACTCATGGTTGGTAACAGTATGCAACATACGGGTATTGGAAATAAATCCTACATTTAGGGCATTACTTACCCATAGATGACCTTTTTCCAATTTATAAATTGGGTCATCCCCCGTACTAACATTTACACCCTACTAAACATCTAGGTCAATTTACATCACATCTATAACTCCTAAATCATGATAGGGTATATGTGATATCAACAATTGAGCATAAATATATCCAATGATAAGTTCAAGCATACGATAAAGAGAGTAGGGTCAAGGTAATATGAACACCTAACATGCTCATATCAATGACTAAATCTGAATGCAATACATCATCTACACTGCAGGAAATTACCTAATTCTAAATAGCTCCGCTATTTGTCCTTGCGTACAAGCATCTATCATTAACCAAAGTCCTGCAAGACAACGTGAATTACGATTAAGTTCTAATATAACCAAATCGACTTCTACATCGATCTCATATTCACATATCTTATATCACCTTGGCTATATCACCGTAAGTTTACACACTAAAACCAATTAATAATTCACACTAAACCATATCAACACTCAAATCAACAATTAACTACTTCTTCGAAATCTCCATGTTCACCCATCTTCCAGTATCAACTAATATGGTAAACATGAATGAAGTTATGTTTTCCAACCAGTGTCCTGTAACCCCCAAAAGAGCAACTTCATTCGCTAATTATTAAACATCAATTCGACTAGGACATTCACTATAATTATCATACCACAATCCAAGCATCAGATAAACCAAAGAAGAACTTACCCAAACACGTAGAGATGAACCACAGCTCTGGCCATAGCTTCTTGACCTCAACTAGGATCTCAGATCCATTCACTTCCATAATCCCCTAAACCTGGTACTGATCAAGAATAATCCATTAATCCCAAAAATCAATTTACTGTATCTTTACCTTCATTGTCTTCCCAATCGAAGAAATGCAAGTGCCAATACAGAACAATTTCTGTATGCCCTACAAGAACATAAGCGCATGTCATGGAAGTAACTTCCTATACCCGCACCTACTCCAACTTATTGGCAACAACAAGGTATTGTTCATCTTCTCCTTTGCTCTCCGGCATCAACTCCACAGAATCGACAGCCACGTTCATCGGCTGCAACCGACACTCATGATCCCTGCCCATACACCCAAAATCCCGTTCAACCAAGGAATTAAAGCAAGGGATTAGACAAGGAGAAATTGGCGCCCTTACCTAATTCCGACGATCACCATGAAAGCCTCCAATCGAACCACAACCGATGCCACCTCCCCGCCCTAGCAACTCTACCGTCACAAATCCCCTCTGATCCCCTATCCCTCAGAGCAAATCCATGCCCCATACCACTTGCTCCGACGATAATTGGACAAGGCAGCTCCTAAACCCGTGTGGGGCTACTCTGACTCGTGGCACATGAAACGGCGACGCGACGAGAGAAGAGCGTGCCGTGTGCCGTGTGGCAACTGACCAGGCGGAAAGCACCATCGTTGTTCGTCCGACACCGGAGATGAGGGGAAGAAAGCACTGCTCACCTTGCTCCGGCTTCGATCGGGAAGAAAACTCCCGATTCGCTATGTCGTCGACCTCGACTCCAGCCCTAGTTCAGAACAAGGTGTCGTCGCCGCCGCCGACGCAACCTACCAGCCGCACGCGCTTGCCGTCGGCTTGTCTATGACCACCGTCAAGGTCGGTCACCGTCGTTTGCCTCGAGGAGAAAGAACGACGGTAAAAGGGGTCGGCTGCAGTGAGAAAGGGGACGCGAGGGTAGTGGAATCGCGAGGAAGCAGATCGCGTGGAAGAGGAGGAGGTCGCAGGATTGGGAAAGAAGAGCGGAATCGGGATGGAGAAGAAGAGTCGCGCCGTGAAAGAAATGAAAGGAATCGGGTTTTTTATAAAACGCATTAACACTTTCGTAACGGGTAATCCAAACAAGCTTTTACAAAGCCTGTTAAATCTCTCCCTATATAGTATCATAAGAATTCCGTTTAAATCTAGAAAATTTTCTAAAAATTTCTAAAAAATTCCACAAGATGTTTTATCAATTAGCGAGGAATATTTTTATTTTTATTTTTTTTCCTCTGGTATTTTACAATTCACACCTTGAATAAGATTAATCATCTTGAGTTTATTAAACTTATTTTAAGTAAATTTATCAAGTTGAGTTAAATTTGTTAAGTTGAGTTGAGCTTAGTTGAATTGAATTGATTAAATGATTAAGTAAGTTAGCTAAGTTTAGTTTGGTGGGTCAACTAAGTTTGTTTTAGTTAAATTAGGTTTAGTTTAATTAAGTTAAACAAAGTTATTAAGTAGTTTGTTAAGTTAAGTGAATTGTATCAAACTGATTAAACTTTATTAAATTCTAAATCATCTCACCCAAACTAGGTTTTCAATACACTTATTCCTATGGGTTTTGTGAGATGAGAATTTCTTTTAATCTTAATTAAATTTAATGAGCAATTTCAAAGTTTTTAAACTTGTGTTAGATTCAAGCTTAGTTTGAGCTAGTCAAGTAAGTTTTTCCAGCATTGACTTCCAGGTCGTGGCGAGGCACATGGCCTTCTTGGTTATCGGAGCAATGACCACTTCCTAGACAAAGTCAATGAAGGAATCAAGTACTTAATTCACTTTGGACTAAGCTTTGGTCTAACTAGTCAAAGACTTAGTGAGTTAGCTTCGGTCAGTTCCACTCGACTTAGTATACTAGGTCGTGGCGAGGCACATGGCCTTCTTGGATATCGGAGCAACAACCACTTCCTAGACATGCCCTTCGAAGAGCTTACCTAACTTACTATCAGTTCACTTCGTCTTAGTACTAGGTTGTTCAAGTTTAAACTACTTTGTTTTCTATCTAGTCTGTTCTAAATTAAGCAAGTAAAGTAAACTAAAGCATGCAAGAGTTTAACTAAACAAGGAACAAGCAAGGTTTTAGCTTCCCCTAAGTGGTAGCTAGTTTGACTTTTGTTCACTAGGTGAACTTGACTCTTAGGAACCCAAAATTGATTTGGTCTAACTTGGTTGACTAAGCTAGACTTAGGAACCCATGCTTGGACTCGATTCTTAGCGTTTCGGCTAATAATGATATGTATGATTTATAGGAGGATTTAGATTTGTATCCGAGTCCGGACTTGTTGTACATGGCTCGCTGAGATCCAAGCATAATGTTGAGATACTTGGAGCCCGAAGTGAACCTTTCCAACGATCCGGTTAGATCTTCTACTTGCCTTTTTAGGACCGAGTTCTCTTCCTCAAGCTTTGCAACTTGAGTTGAGTCTCTATCCTTAATTTGGCAAGTCGATGTCTTCGAGTTGACTTGCTCCTTAAGTACTTGGACTTCCTTAAGTAGCGAGTCGACTCGATTCTCGGACTTAGCTAACTTCATACCTAAAAATGCAATTATATTGTACAACTTATCTTCTAAGGGAGAGGTTACCTCATCTAGTCCTTCGGAAATGGATGCGGAAATGGATGCGGAAATGGATTGTGGAAACGGATTATGGAAATGGATTGTGGAAATGGATTCGGAAATGGATTGTGGAAAGATCCTTGGAAACCTTATAGGCATCGACAATCGATGTCCATAAGGCATTTCTCGGGAATGCCTTAAGTATATACCTAATTATGTCTCTATTTTCTCTTTGGTTTCCTATTAAGTGTAATCCATTTAAAATGTCTTTTATTCTTGTATGAAGTTGACTAGAATTTTAATTTTCGTTCATTTTATAATTAAATAATTTATTTAGTAACATGTCCCGTTTAACTATCCTAGTGTGATTTGCACCTTCATGCAATTCAATTAATTTATCCCATAATTCCTTAGAGTTTTCGAATGAACCCACCCTATTGAGCTCTTCTTTGGTAAGTTCGCATTGCAAGGTGTTAAGTGCTTTGTAATCAACTTGAGCCCATTTTCTAACATTCGCGGTCCATTTCTCCGATTCTAACAACTCACCCGAGTCATCTACCGGAGAGACAAAACCTTTCCCAATCGAAAACCAGACCTCTAGGTCAGTTTTTAGGTAGCACTTCATTCACCTTTTCCAATAGGAAAAGTCCTCTCCATTGAAGAAAGGAGGGCAAACAGTGTTATACCCTTTTAAGTATGACATTATTAACGAAATATTTTCTAAATATAGAAAATTAAATCAAATATTTTCTAAAGCAAGAAAATTAAATTAAATATTTTCTAAAGCAAGAAAATTAAATTAAATATTTTCTAAGTGTAAAAAATAAAAATAAATAATTTCTAATTGAAAAAATTAAATTAAATATTTTCTATAGAAAAAAAATAAATTAAATATTTTCTAAAGAAAGAAAAATAAATTAAATATTTTCTAAGTGTAGAAAATTAAATTAAATATTTCCTATTGCAAGAAAATTAAATTACATATCTTATAAATGTATAAAATTAAATTAAATATTTTCTAACTGTAGAAAAATAATTTTAATTAATCTAAAGTGCAGAAAAATAATTTTAATTAATCTAAAGTGCAAAAAAATATTCAAAATTAATCTACTGTTAGAAAATAAAGAAAACTATCCTAGTGCTCTCGATGGTGGTTGTATCAAATTCGGAGCGCCCCCGCTCTGATACCAATTGTAGGATCATGATTCTCCAAGAGAGGGGTGTGAATCTCATAGATTGTAATTTTAATTAAAATTTTTGAAACAATTAGGATATTTTGAAAATGATTATGAGTATATAGGGGAAATAAAAATGAGTACACTTATTTTACTTTGTTCACAACCCTAACTGGGTTGCTACTCCAAGGCTCGTAGCTCTTCCGAGAGCTACCTCGATGGGCAATCACTAAATGCCCTCCGACTCGAGAACTCTCGAATTCAGAGGGTTTCGCTTTTTACAAATATTAGAGATAGATAACACACTAGCCACCCTTGAATTTAAGTACACAAGAGAAAATTGAAATGAACAATACAATAACGTTATATAGACACTAAATGGATCATTGAAGTTGTCGCGAAGTGTCGGAAGATCACTTGAGGAGCTCATAAGGTCCATCATGTAAACCCTGTAGGTGGACTTGGTCCGGCATGATGAAAAGGTTGAGTGGTACTACTCATAGAGTTAGATGTTGATTAATTAATGGTCAGTAAATTAACTAATCGACGGACATTCGAGATCTTAAACACGGGGAGAAAATGTACATATAATATATGGAGCCTATATTATCTTATGGGGGTTGGTGAGGTAGATCAATGATAATCCTTTAGTGGATTGGATTATCATTAATGGATCGGACTTTATGTGGGCTTGATCCATGGGTTGCCAAGATCCAACTCCTCCTCACGGTCCCTATTGTAGCCTATTAACACCTCATGAAGCTTAGATCCAATGGATAGAAACAAAACTCTAGATCCAAAGGTAGAGATTAAATCTCTAGATCCGACGGTTGAGATTAAATCTCTAGATCCGACAGTTGAGATTAAATCCCTAGAACCAATGGTGGAGATTAAAAGGAGGCTTATCCCTAATTCTATAAAAGGAGAACAAGGGGTTGGCGTGGAGAACAATGGAGAGAAGCTTGGGTTTTCGAGGTTGGCGACAAGAGCTTGGAGCTAGGGTTTTGGCTTGGCGGCACCTAATAAGGAAAGTTTTTCCTTGTCTTCTCCTTCTCCATTGGTGGTCGGCGCCCATTGAAGTCTTTCCAACTCTTGGCCGGCATCCAAAGTAGCTTCTCTCCTTCTCCTTGGCCGGTGGAAACAAGACTTAGGGCTTTCCCTTCGTGTCTTGGCCGGTTTCCATCATAATCTCCTCCTTGTTGGTCGGCGGCAAGGATTCTCCTTGTTGCTTGTTGGTTGGCTATAGGAAGGAGAAGAGCCTTGTTTATATTCTTCCTCTTGCTTTGAAAGAGCAAGGAAGGAAGATTGGCGATCTAGGAGCTTCAACTTTTGGTAGATCGTTGCCCACACGACGTCCGAAAGGAGGAAGGTCATACATTAGAAGATCGAGAGGTATATTGATTCTCTATTCTCTTTTGTAACATGTTTGTTTTTTTTTTCAATTATGAGCATGATATATTCTGTTTGTGGCTAAATAATACTTGGATCCCGAACATAAATACGAAAGTCGGCGATCCAGACATCGTTTATTCCGCGGCTACTCGTAGAATAGAGGTTGGTTGCTTGAACAACAAGTTTGTTCAAGTGACCTCTCTAAACGAATAGCACGACGATGACTTGGTTGTTTGGGCAATCCCTTTTGTCTAGGATTAAATTTTTTTTAATCCGGGGACATCGATGGGATCGCCATGAACAAGCGACCGAGGCGAAGTGGGAAGCGAAGTTTCCCCTCACAGATCAATGAGATCAAACCCTTCAATTGGTATCAGAGCCAAGGTTTCTAGTTTTGTGTGTTTAAGGATTCGATTACTCTTATGCATTTTTCATATATTATATGTGTCGGATAATAGTAGGATATGCGTAGTTTAACTCTTTGGTTGCAGGCATAAGATCCGACTATTATGGTCATATGTGTGTATGTGATTGTATGTGTGTAATAGTATATTTTGTTGAATCCTCGGGGTTGACGAGGCTAGTATTTGATTTTTTATAAATTAGATACGGCATTGTTTAGCCACTCTTTTTGTTTTAGTTTACTTTCGATCTAGATTTCATGTACACTCCCTCGTGGAGTGTAGGATCGATGGATGTAAATTAAAATAGATTTTAGTCTCGGCTAAGATCTCCAGAAGGCTCGTACATGGCGTAGGAGGAGCGGATGAGAAGGCGATGCAACGGGAGACATATTGAAGACAAAAGCCATAATAGTTGGAAAATAATTTATTTTTCATATTTATTGTTTTTTGTTTGATATGCATGTCGTAGGCTAGGAAAATTCCTCAATTTCAAATTACTAAGTGGGAGAGGGATATTTTTATAAATTCCCATGGTCTCCATTACAATTTGACATGTGATGCAAACAAACTTGCATGTCGGCTCTGAGTGTCTTCCTCCCCATCGGATGAGTTTGTTTATGGATCACAAGGTCAAATATGGTTATAGAGAATTATTAAGGAGCGTGTACATTTCTCCATCGGAAGGCACATAACTCGAGATAATTACCTTGGTACCGAGTAATGGTGAACACTTAGATACAAATATAAGTATCCTCCCCATCGGAGTCACTGCTTTTATTTGTAGGGCCAAAGAGGAACCAACTATTAATTTTACTTGTCAAAAAGTTAGGTTGACAAGATAGTAAAATTAATGGGTAAAACCTCCTCTTACAAATGTAGAATTTGTATACGTCCACACTATCGTGGCATACGATATTCTTGGTGTTTTGAGGTGTTGGTTGATTTTAAAATTTTATTGTTTAAGAAATCAATATTTTTTTGAAATCTAATGTTTTGATTTATGTGATTCTTAGGTTTTCTTTCAAAATGACTTTCAACCCACTTGCTGTGATACTGAAAGAGAACATACTTACTAGACCCAACTATGTTGATTGGAAGAGGAATCTAGACATTGTCTTGACTGCTGAGGAATACAAATATGTACTCCTCGAAGAGTGCCCTCCTAAGCCTACAAATGATTCTGGGGAAAAGGAGAAAGAGAGTTATAAGAAGTGGATCAAGGCCAATGAGATGGCGTGGTGTTACATTTTGGCATCTATGTCAAATGTACTGCAACATCAGCATCAAGCCATGCCCACTGCTTATGACATGATGCTCAATCTCAAAGAGCTTTTCGGACACCAGAATCGGGCTGTGAGGCAAGAAGTCATGAGAAACTTGATGACGACCACCATGATCGAGGGAACACCCATAAGGGATTATGTTCTCAAGATGATGGCTCATTTGAATGAGCTGGAAGTCCTTGGAGCTGAGATCGATGGGGAAACCCAAGTTGATATCATACTCTAGTCTCTACCTAGGAGTTTTGAGCAGTTTCGCCTGAACTACAACATGAACAAGAGGTTGTATTCGTTGGCGGAACTTCTGACAGAACTCCAGGCAGCAGAGGGGCTATTTTGTTAGAGTGCTCAGGCACATGTCATGGTGACCCAAAAGGTTTCTACTTCTAAGCCAAAAGGCAAGAAGAAGAAGAAACAAAATGGGGCAAAGGCGATGGGAGGTACTCAGAGAGGAGTGAAGAAGCCGAAAGGCAAGTGCTTCACTTGTAAGCAGACTGGACACTGGAAGAAGGATTGCCCCAACCGCAAGAATAAAGGTATATATTTTGGTCTAGTCGTTGAAACATGTTTAGCGGTGTTATCTACCGGCACTTGGTGTGTAGATACGGGAGCCACTGATCATGTCTGCAATACTTTGCAGGGGTTCCAGGAAACCAGACGACTGGCTAAGGGAGAGATTACCGTGTACTTGGGCGATGCCACGAAGGTGGACACTGTTGTAGTGGGAGACGTTCATTTATCTTTTGAGAAAAATAAACTTTTGGTTCTTAAGAATTGCCTTTATGTACCTTTATTTAGAAAGAATTTAATTTTGGTTTCTAAATTGTTTATGGATGGATATTCTATTTCTTTTAATGATAGAGTTATTATAAAAAGGAATAGAGACATTATCTATTCAGGTGCATTGATAGGAAATCTATACACACTTGAACCAAAAGCTCCCACGATGCAAATTGAAATTAATAACTCATCTTCTAATTCCAATAAGAGAAAAGAACCTTTGAAGATGAACCAAACATATCTTTGGCATCTTAGGCTTGGTCATATTAACCTAAGCAGAATTCAAAGGTTGATAGCTGATGGACCTTTGGGTTCATTAGTGGTGGAGGATTTCCCAACCTGCGAATCTTGCTTGGAGGGTAAAATGACCAAGAGGCCTTTTAAGGCCAAGGGGTATAAAGCCAAAGATGTGTTAGAATTGATTCATTCTAATTTGTGTGGTCCTATGTCTATCTAGGCTAGAGGTGGTTTCGAGTATTTCGTCTCTTTTATAGACGATTACTCGAGATATGGATACATTTACCTAATGCACGGCAAGTCTGAATGCTTTGACAAGTTCAAAGAATTCAAGACTGATGTGGAGAAACGTCAAGGTAAAAGTATCAAGACACTACGATCTGATCGTGGTGGCGAGTACCTCTTGGGAGAGTTTAGGAATTACCTATCAGAGGTTGGGATTCAATCCCAATTGATTTCACCTGGCACACCCCAGCAGAATGGTGTAGCAGAGCGAAGGAATAGGACTCTTATGGAGATGGTTAGATCGATGATGAGTTATTCTGAGTTGCCAGATTTGTTCTGGGGATATGCTCTAGATACGACGGTGTACATTCTGAACTTAGTTCCATCTAAATCAGTGCCTTCTACTTCCACATAATTATGGACTAGGCGAAAGCCTAGTCTAAGACATATTCGAATATGGGGGAGTCCAGCACATGTGCTGAAGGCAGATGCTGGTAAGTTAGAACCTCGTACATAAGTACGCATGTTCGTTGGCTATCCTAGAGGAACGAAGGGTGGTCTATTTTATAGTCCTAGAGATCAAAGGGTGATCGTTAGCATGAACGCCAGATTTCTAGAGGAAGACTATGTGATGAGCCACAAGCCCAAGAGTAAAATTGCTCTGGAGGAATTAAAAGGGGAAGTCACTTCTTCAATACCACTGGTACAAGAGAATATACCACAAGTCACTGCACCGCGGGTCACAAAGGATACACAGGTGATACCTTGTCATAGTGGGAGGGTTGTGAGACAACCTGATAGATTCATGTTCTGGGAGAATCTTCTGATTTGGTCCCTACTGAATATGAACCTGATCCCTAGATGCAGCATCTTGGCAAAATGCAATGAATATTGAGATTGAATCTATGGATTCAAATCAGGTCTGGGAGCTAGTAGAACCACCCGATGGTGTAAAAACCATTGGATGCAAGTGGATCTACAAGAGAAAGAAAGGAATAGATGGGAAGGTTGAGACCTTCAAACCAAGGCTTGTTGCGAAGGGGTATACTCAGAAAGAGGGTATCGATTATGAGGAGACCTTTTCACCGGTAGCCATGCTTAAGTCTATCCGAATGGATGTCAAGACAGCTTTCTTTAATGGAAGTCTTGAGGAAAACATCTATATGAAGCAACCAGAGGGATTCATTGCGAAGGGCAAAGAGCATCTTGTGTGTAAGCTTAATCGGTCCATTTATGGATTGAAGCAAGCTTCGAGGTCTTGGAACATCCGCTTTGATGAGGTAATCCAGTCTTATGGATTTATTCAAAGTACGGATGAGTCTTGTGTATACAAGAGATGTGACGGAAATGTAGTGGTATTTCTTGTACTATACGTAGATGATATTTTATTGATTGGAAACAATATCAAGGTGTTATCGGATATAAGGGTATGGTTGTCTAAACAGTTTGATATGAAGGACTTGGGAGAAGTTGGACACATCCTTGGGATCAAGGTCATAAGGGATCGCATGAAAAGGATGTTGTGCTTATCCCAAGCTTCATACATAGACACAATTATGGATCGTTTTAGCATGCAGAACTCCAAGAAAGGTTTTCTACCTTTCAGGCATGGAGTTCCTTTATCTAAGGAGATGTGTCCTAGAACATCTGAGGAGATAGAGAAGATGAAGGCGGTTCCTTATGCTTCGGCAATAGAAAGCCTCATGTATGTGATGCTATGTACGAGACCAGATATCTGCTTTGTTGTGGGCATGGTCAGTAGATATCAGAGTAATCCAGGACATGGACATTGGACTGTGGTAAAGCATATATTGAAGTACCTGAGAAGAACTAGGGATTATAAGCTAGTTTACCAGGCAGACCAATTACTCCCTGTGGGTTACACGGATTCCGACTTCCAATCTGATAGGGATAACAGTAAGTCTACCTCAGGTTTTGTGTTTACTTTGGGAGGTTGAGCCATTGTATGGAGGAGTGTCAAGCAGAAATGCATAGCAGACTCTACCATGGAAGCTGAGTATGTGGCAGCCTCTGAGACGGCCAAAGAAACTGTGTGGCTCAGAAACTTCCTAATGGACTTGGATGTGATTCCTGGTTTGCCCAGAACTATCACAATTTATTGTGATAATAATGGTGCAGTTGCAAACTCGAAGGAACCACGAGCCCATAAGGTGAGTAAATACATAGAGCGCAAGTACCACCTGATACGATAAATCGTAAAGGAGGTAGAAGTTGTTGTCGCCTAGATTGCATTAGAAGATGACCTGGTAAACCCTTTCACTAAGGCCCTTCTAGCGAGAGCTTTGATAGGCATGTGGAGGGAAGGGGAATCAGATGTATGGCAGTATGAGGACAGCATAGTCTTTTAGTATAAGTGGGAGATTATTGGGATGTATACTGAAAAGTCTATCTTTTGTATGAACATCTTTATTTTTGAAATAAGAATCACATGATAATTGTTTGCATATTTTTATGGTTATGCATATTGTCTAATACATTACATTGTAGATAATATGGTGTGTGGTGTCACACGGGAGATCATGTTATCGGTTCCTTGTAAAGTATAAGTAAAGGCTCACAACCAAGATGACTTTGGACAAACCATTGGAATGGTTGTAGTGTGATTTGGTATTGGTTTGTCTTGACCATAGAATCACACTAGTGCACTTTGTGTGTATTGAGCAACACCGACTTAGAGGTGATTCGATTTATTGCTGACTACATAATCGAATCAGACCTCAGATATTATATTGTACATACTCTTAATCCCGATATAATAATGAGCACATATACTTAGTATTCATTTCTTTGATTTACCAATGGGCGAGATTTATAGATTAAATCGATAGGCTCGATAAGTTGGAAAATGAAATTATTTATAAGGTGTGTCGTTGATTATAGGAGGAAACCGTGTCCTATATATTAGGATGATGATGTCCTTTTGAGGAGCTCATAAGGTTCATCATGTAAACCCTGCAGGTGGACTTGGTCCGGCATGATGAAAAGGTTGAGTGGTACTACTCATGGAGTTAGATGTTGATTAATTAATGGTCAGTAAATTAACTAATCGACGGACATTCAAGATCTTAAACACGGGGAGAAAATGTACATATAATATATGGAGCCCATATTATCTTATTGGGGTTCGTGAGGTAGATCAATGATAATCCTTTAGTGGATTGGATTATCATTAATGGATCGGACTTTATGTGGGCTTGATCCATGGGTGGCCAAGATCCAACTCCTCCTCATGGTCCCTATTGTAGCCTATTAACACCTCATGAAGCTTATATCCAATGGATAGAAACAAAACTCTAGATCCAAAGGTAGAGATTAAACCTCTTGATCCGACGGTTGAGATTAAATCTCTAGATCCGACGGTTGAGATTAAATCCCTAGAACCAATGGTAGAAATTAAAAGAAGGCTTATCCCTAACTCTATAAAAGGAGAACAAGGGGTTGGCGTGGAGAACAATGGAGAGAAGCTAGGGTTTTGGAGGTTGGTGGCAAGAGCTTGGAGCTAGGGTTTGGGCTTGGCGGCACCTAATAAGGAAAGTTTTTCCTTGTCTTCTCCTTCTCCATTAGTGGTCGGTGCCCATTGAAGTCTTTCCATCTCTTGGCCGACGTCCAAAGTAGCTCCTCTCCTTCTCCTTGGCCGGTGGAAACAAGACTTAGGGCTTTCCCTTGGTGTCTTGACCGGTTTCCATCATAATCTCCTCCTCCTTGTTGGCCGGCGGCAAGGATTCTCCTTGTTGCTTGTTGGTTGGCTATAGGAAGGAGAAGAGCCTTGTTTATATTCTTCCTCTTGCTTTAAAAGAGAAAGGAAGGAAGATTGGTGATCTAGGAGCTTCAACTTTTGGTAGATCGTCGCCCACACGACGTCCGAAAGGAGGAAGGTCATACATTAGAAGATCAAGAGGTATATCGATTCTCTATTCTCTTTTGTAACATGTTTGTTTTTGTTTTTCAATTATGAGCATGATATATTCTGTTTGTGGCTAAATAATACTTGGATCCCGAACATAAACAAGAAAGTCGGCGATCCGGACATCGTCTATTCCGCGACTACTCGTAGAATAGAGGTTGGTCGCTTAAACAACAAGTTTGTTCAAGTGACCTCTCTAAACGAATAGCACGACGATGACTTGGTTGTTTGGGCAATCCCTTTTGTCTAGGATTATTTTTTTTTTAATCTGGGGACATCGATGGGATCGCCATGAATAAGCGACCGAGGCGAAGTGGGAAGCGAAGTTTCCCGTCACGGATCAATGAAACAAACCCTTCAGTGGAACACTATCATTGGCCGGCCCCCTTGCCATGTCACCATGACATGGCAATTGGTCAAGTCAAAATTGACCATTCATCTTCCCTCTCAAGTCAAGTCAAACTTGACCTCTTATCTCCCATGGTTGATCAAATCTAACCACTTGATTCAAGTCAATTTGATTTAATGAATCTCTATTCATTAATTCAAATTGACTCAATGAATCAAATCTAAATTAGACTCATTCAACACTTGAATCAAATTGAGTCTAACTCAATTAGTCTAATTTGGATTACACTTAATCCAATTTGGTTCATCCCATGAACCTAATCCTCATGGTTCATCATATGAACCTAATCTCCACCTAATTGCCCTTTGTGTGTGACCCTATACGTTCTTGTAACGTTGGCAATGTCCCTAAACCGATTTAGGAACATAAGCAATGAGCGGTATCTAGCAACACATCATTGCTACCCAAGTTAGAAGAATGTTGAGCTCCAACATCACCTTTGTGACTACTAATTGTGACTCTCACAATATGTGACAATGTCCCTCTGTCCATGACATCTAGATTGACCAATTGAGGCATAGACCGTGGCATCCTCGGTACAATCTATATCTTGAACTCCAAGTAGACTCACTCTAATCAAATGAGCTCAATATCTCATATTGACTCATTTGGGCATGGCCATGGACTTCGTGGTCTCACTCTATCAAGAATAACGATGTCACTCCCATCATATAGGAGGGATAGATCCCATCTACATCCCTCCGCATAATTTGTTACATACCCAGTAATCGCCTTTATAGTCTACCCACTTACGGGTGACGTTTGACGAAGTCAAAGTATGCAACTCCTTATGTAGGGAACTATGGTGACTTCAGGTCTAAGGACTAATAGGCATACTAATAGCCACATGAGAAAGTATATGACACTCATATAACGATCCATGATACTTTCTCATGGTGGGTCATTCAGTATACATTCTCCAATGCATACCCATGTGTCAACTTGATATCTCATATCCATGACTTGTGAGATCAAGTCATCGTGTTGACCTATAGCTAGTCTCTACGCATTAACATTGTCCCTGAATATTAATACTTGACTAGGAATGATTAAGAGTTGTGTTCTCTATATCATCTCATTATCGATTCAACCAATCGATTGATATAGATAAGAACCTACTACTCAAGGGCGCTATTATACTTAGTTATTTCGCACAAATACAAGTAAATATAATAACTATGCCTTTATTAATAGGAATATGATACAATAAAGTCAATACAACAATCATCACATGATTGTCTCTAGGACTTTCACTAACAATCTCCCACTAGCACTAGTGTCAATCACCGTAGTATCTAATACCCAATGACCTAGTGTGACTATCATGCTTTTTCTATGCCAAAGCCTTGGTCAAGGGATCTACGATGTTAGCCTCTATGGGTACTCTGCAAATCTTTACATCTCCTCTATCGATAATCTCTCGAATGAGATGGAAGCATCATAGTATGTGTTTGGTCCGCTGGTGTGAGCGAGGTTCCTTAGCCTGCGCAATCGCTCCATTGTTGTCACAATAGAGCTCTATGGGATCTGCTATGCTAGGAACCACCCCAAGCTCAGTAATGAACTTGCGGATCCAAACTGCCTCCTTTGCTGCCTCAGATGTAGTGATATACTCGGCTTCTATTGTAGAATCAGCAACTATGTCCTGCTTCGAACTCTTCCAACTCACAGTGCCACCATTCAAGCAAAACACGAACCCTGACTGCGATCTATAATCATCCTGGTCAGTTTAGAAGCTGACATCGCTGTAACCCTTTACAGCTAGCTCCTCATCGCCTCCAAATATCAAGAAATATTCTTTAGTTTTTCTCAAATACTTGAGAATATTCTTGACTGCTATCCAGTGATGCTCACCTGGATCTGACTGGTATCTACTCGTCATGCTCAAAGCATACGAGATATCAGAATGAGTACATAGCATGGCGTACATGATAGATCCTATAGCAGATTCATAAGGGATCTTATCAATGTGGTCTCTCTCCTCTCTAGAAGAGGGACTTTGAGTCTTCGAAAGACTCACACCATTTGACATTGACAGAAGTACCTTCTTGGAATTCTGCATGGCAAACTGTAGTAATACCGTGTCAATGTATGTACTCTGACTTAGGCCAAGCAATCTCTTAGATCTATCTCTATAGATCTTGATGCCTAGAATACAGGCTGCTTCACCTAAGTCCTTCATTGAGAAGCACGTTGATAACTGTCATTTTGTTGTATTATTTTGGTCCTTAATATCACTGTTTTTTATCCTCTCGAGTGATTTATTATTGATTATTATCATGTTTTATGAGTTGGATATATTTTTGGACCTTATTGTAAATTCTCCTAATTTTTGGACTTATATGTAAATTTTATCTTTGTTTGTAGGAGATCGAGATGAGCCACTGAACTAGACTCAAGTTGGATCAAATATGTCTTCATCTGGGGTCATAATGGACATTTCAAAATGATTTAATCTGAGCCCTTCATTCAGATCAGAAGGCAAATTAAATCAAGGGTTCAGATCTGAGCATTATGGACCGTTCGAGGAAAGTGATTAATTCTGAGCCATCCATCTAAATCTGGAGTGATCCGGCCCGTACATTAAGATCTACATGTCTTGGCCATTCATCTGGACCGTTGGATCGTGATTATACCTTCAGACAGATCAGATCCATCCATTTCAAATCAGACTGATTTCAGTCGTTGGATGGAGCAGCCTAATTAAGCAATTAATATATCCATCAAACCCTAGCTTGTTTGGACGGCTGGGATCAGATGAGGCTCAGATCAGATGGCTAAGGTTTTTCATTTAATAAAACCTACCTTCCCAAATCGGAACAGAATGCGCAGAAAAATCGAGCGGCGTCTTCTTCCTCTCGTAAGTGTGGCGACCGACAATTACACGAGCGATCGGCGACAGTCCGGCACTCCACTCCGGCGACCTTCCCTCCAACAGCCGGTGATGATCCCAGGCTAGCCTCGGCGGACGATTAGATGTCGTGATTCGGACAACTAATCGAAAGAGGGGCGAGCGCTGGATTCCGACGAGTACAACCTTCACCGGCGTTCACTCCATTCCAGCGGCTGGGATAGGCCTTTCCATCTCGCCGGAGCCACCCACACGCTGCGCCAGTTTAGGACAGCGCCATCTCCACCGGTGAAGGTCCATTTCACTGTCCGGTGACTCCACAGCTGCCGGAACGGTGATCGCATTCCTCCGTCTGTCCGTCCTCCCTGTTGCGCCGATCGGGGCAGCTTCGCATTCACCGCCGGAGTGGCTGTTCGGTTTGTTGTGACTGCCATGTGGTTACCGATCGTTATTTTATTTGGATCAATATGCGTGTTTGTTTGTGTGTTGAACACCTAATTAGTTGGGATTTTGTGTTAGTTACGTTCTGTTAATTATTCCTGTTAGATTATGCATTTGTTAGTAGTTGATTAGGTTTGTTTCTGTTAAGTGTTTGTTTGTTTACGTGCAATGTTATTTCTATAGGTTTGGTTGTTGCTTAGTTGTTTAATTTTGTTCGTTATTTAGTTGTAGGTTAGTTTAATTTCTTGTTGCTGATGTACTAACCCCATCAATTAAAATTGTCCAATCAATGCATCGTATAGTGACAGTATGGTGTTTGGTTGGAGTGCTTTCATTATTAGGTTAGATTTCGACATTCACCAAAGGTAATCAGAGTAGTGACAGTGCGGTGCCTGGTTGAATTGCTTTCGTTAATAGTTTAGATTTCATTTACATTTGGCCAGTGTACCATATAATGACAGTGCGGTGCTTGGTTGAATTGCTTTCGTTTATTGCATTTCGTTTATTGCAATTTTTAGTGACTGTTTGACTACTGTACCGTATAGTGACAGTGCGGTGCTTGGTTGAATTGTTCACTTTTATTTCATGATCATTGTACCGTATAGTGACAGTGCGGTGCGTGATTACTTACTTTTGCACATTAGGATAGTTATTTGTTAATTGTTATTTGGTAGTTAGATTTATTTCTTGAAGATTTAATTTCCATGTCTGTTTACCAGAATTGTTTGACCATTGCATCGTATAGTGACAGTGTAGTGCAAGGTTGAATCGTTCTTGCATTAGGTTAGCTTTGAATAATTGTTTTGATAATTGTAAAAACCCCCAATGTTTACTTCTGTTTAAAAACAAACGTCCAGCCATTAAGTTTGTTGGGAGACGATCCGAGTCAGTCCTATACTGCATTAGTGTAGTTAGGGGGTTCAGTAAATAATTTGGGAACGGTATCACGACAATTAAAAATTACGTTCTATCAAATTTTGGCGTCGTTGTCGGGGAACTTTAATGGGTTCGTTTGTCTTTAAACTGTAGTAGTTTGTTTTGTTTTGTTTTGTTTTGTTATTTGTGTCTCCCCTATCATTTCTATCATTTCTATTTGTACTCATTGTGTTAGTTGTGATAATGACCAGGTCTTCAAGTGATAAACTATTTGAGTTGGATCCTGAGATTGATAAGACTTTTCACGCACTGCGAAGATAACAGGGCAGGTCAACTGATATTTCTGATTACAGTCCATCAGAGTTGCAGATAGTCATGGCAGATAACAACAGGACTCTGAAGGAGCTTGCAGCCCCTGATGCGACATACCAGTATTCTTGCATTAGCTACCCAGCTTTAGAGGAGGATTTTGAGCTCAGATCAGGTACAGTTAATTTGCTTCCTAAGTTTCATGGATTTTCTGGTGAAGATCCCAACAGGCACTTGCACGAGTTCCATGTGGTATGCTCTACTATGAAGCCACAGGGCAATTCAGAGGAAGATATAAAATTGAGAGCTTTTCCATTTTCACTAGCTGGAGCAGCTAAGGATTGGTTATACTATCTTCCACCTGGATGTATCAACAGTTGGCTTGAATTGAAGAAAGCATTCTTGGAAAAGTTCTTCCCAGCATCCAGAACTGCTACCATCAGGAAAAGCATCTGCGATTCTAGCGATCGAGAGACATTGTATGAGTTCTGGGAGAGATTCAAGAAACTATGTTACAGTTGCCCACAACATCAGATCAGTGACCAGTTGCTCGTTTAGTACTTCTATGAGGGACTGCTTCCCATGGACAGGAGTATGATAGATGCAGCTAGTGGAGGGGCATTAGTTAATAAGACTCCCAGTGAGGCCCGAGAGCTTATTGCAAACATGGCAGAGAACTCACAGCAGTTTGGGAGCAGAGCTATAGTGACTAGAGGAGTGAGTGAGGCTCACCTGGCTATTACTGATCAGGTGGAGATGAAGAATTCTATACAGGAGCTCACATCATTAGTTAGGCAGTTGGCTCTGAACCAGGCAAGCCAATCTTCTATAGTGCCTATGCAGACTATGAGAGTTTATGGTATTTGTTCGAGTCCAGAGCATCCTTCTGATTCATGTCCTTCACTCCAGCAAGATGAAATAGTAGCGGCAAGCAAATCGGTTTTCTTCGCACCTCAAGACCTCGATATCATCCTCCATATCGGATCGCCAGCATCGATCGATCGACGAACAACATTCCGGATATGATCCGATGCGCGCCACTTATAATCCAGATGGAGAGATCATCCAAATCGAGGTATGGGAATTCATTTTATCGCCAGATGTTTCATCCAGACTAAGATTTCAGAGACCCTAGCTATCCGACTAACCCAAGATAGTCAAACCTTCATAAGCGATTATAATGAGTCTTCCAGTTCGAGTTCAAATTCAAAGATGGAGGATTTTGTGCGAAGCTTTTGTACAAAGAAGATAGCTTTCAGAAGACGGATGCATCTATTCAGAACATAGAGAGACAGCTTAGCTAGCTTGCATCTAACATTAACCAGCTGCAGTCACAGGGATCCAGTCAGCTACCATATCAGACCATCCCAAATCCTAAAGGGAACATCAGTTCGATTACACTATGGAGTGGTAGAGTTACTTGACCCCGTGCTTGCACTGACCGGATCCAGTTGCTGATTTGAGTAGTTCAGAGCAGTGCAGAGCAGAGCAGGATCCATAGCCACGACGATCGGAGTCGCCAGTTCCATTACCTTTCCCTCAGAGGCCAGTACAGCCTAGGAAGGGGGTTAGTGAAGAAAAGGTTAGGGAATTTCAGGAGCTTGTGGATTTGTTCAGTAAGGTGGAAGTTAATGTCCCTTTATTGACGATGATCGAGCAGATTCCCAAGTATGCCAAATTTCTGAAAGAATTGTGTGTGCATAAGAAGAAGTTGAAAGGAAATGAGTTAATCAGAGTTGGAAAGAATGTTTTAGCACTTATTTAGCCTTTGCCCTAGAAGTGCGAGGATCCAGGAGTGTTCACTGTACCTTGTGTGATTGGGAGCCATGTGTTTGAGGATGCTATGCTAGATCTAGGAGCTTCCATTAATGTGATGCCAAGGTCAGTTTTTTGTGCACTAGGTATTGGACCCTTGCAGCCGACAAGTGTAGTGATTCAGTTAGCCAACCGCAGTTAGACTCACTCAGTTGGGGTGATCAAGGATGTGTTGGTTAAGGTGAGAGAGCTTATAATTCCTGCAGATTTCTACATTCTTGACATGGAGGGTGATTCACAGAGCAGTAGAGCTCCGCTTATTCTGGGCAGACCTTTCCTCAAGACTGCCAAGACCAAGATTGATGTGCATGCAGGTACACTTTCCATGGAGGTAGGAGATATTGTAGTTCAGTTCAGGATTTTGGACGCGATGAAGCACCCTATGGAAGATCATTCTATTCTTAGCATGGATTTAGAGTATGAGCTAGATTGCATGGGTTTCATTTCTGAGTCGGTTTTTATATTGGATATCTCTATACCTTTTGTTTTGTGTACTAATTTTAGTGAATCTGTCAATTCTGATATTATTGATGATATGATAGGACCTATCTGTGGGCCCTTTGATTTGGACAGGGACATGGAATGTGTAGGGACTTGCGATCTTCAGGCAACGACCCAAGAATCACTTCCATCAGATGTGCAACCACAGAAGCTTGAATTGAAACCTCTTCCGGAGCATTTGAAGTATGTGTATTTGGATAAGGATGAGCAGCGACCTATTATTATTGCCTGAGATGTAGAGTTAGATCAAGAGTACAGATTAGTAGATCTTCTGAGGCAGCACAGGAAAGCTATTGGGTGGACGCTTGCAGATATTTCGGGTATCAGTCCTTCGATATGTATGCACAGAATTCACTTGGAAGATGATGTGAAACCAGTCAGACAACCACAATGACGGCTTAACCCACTGATTCTCGATGTGGTAAAGAAGGAGGTGACAAGACTTCTACAGGCTGGCATCATCTATCCTATTTCAGACAGCAAATGGGTAAGTCATGTTCAGGTGGTTCCGAAGAAGTCTGGTATTACAGTAGTTGCCAATGTAGATAATGAGTTGATTCCCACCAGAGTTCAGAACTCTTGGAGAGTTTGTGTAGACTACAGGAAGCTTAATCAGGCCAGCAGGAAAGACCACTACCCCCTACCTTTTATTGATCAGATGCTAGAGAGGTTGGCAGGCAAGTCACACTATTGCTTCCTAGATGGTTACACTGGGTATTTCCAGATCTGTATTGCTCTAGAGAATCAGGAGAAGACCACTTTTACTTGCCCTTTCGGGACGTATGCATATCGACATATGCCTTTCGGACTCTGCAACGCTCCCGGGACATTCCAGCGATGTATGGTTAGTATTTTTGGTGATTTATTAGAGCATTGCATGGAGGTTTTTATGGATGATTTTTCTTTGTATGGTTCTTCTTTTGATTTATGTCTAGATGTTTTGTCGAGAGTTTTACGGAGATGCATTGATACAGATTTGGTTTTGAATTTCAAAAAATGTCATTTCATGGTCGGGCATGGGATAGTTTTAGGTCATATTATCTCTGTGCATGGTATTGAAGTAGATCCTGCTAAAATTCATGCTATATCTTCCCTATCTTACCCCGCTTCTGTGCGGGAAGTACGTGCTTTTTTGGGACATGCAGGTTTTTACAGACGTTTCATCAGAGATTTCAGCAAGATTGCCCTACCCCTGACCAACTTGCTACAGAAGGAGGTGGGATTCCAGTTTGATCAGAGGTGCAAGGACTCTTTTGACCAGCTCAGGCAGGCTTTGACATCAGCACCGATCCTTAGACCACCGGATTGGACTCTTCCGTTCGAGTTGATGTGTGATGCCTCGAACTACGCGGTGGGAGCAGTCTTGGCACAGAGAGTAGACAGAGCGTCTCATGTGATCTGCTACGCCTCGAGGACATTGGATGTTGCACAATCCAACTACACCACCACAGAAAAAGAGCTTTTAGCTATTGTTTTTGCTTTGGATAAATTCAGATCTTATTTGCTATGTTCTCATGTGGTTATTTTTTCTGATCATGCAGCTTTGAAATTCCTCCTGAAGAAGCCTGATGCAAAACCGAGACTGATTAGATGGATGCTTCTGCTTCAAGAATTCGACGTAGAGATACGCGATAGGAGCGGGAGGGAGAACCTGGTAGCAGACCATCTGAGCAGGATAGTGACGGAGATAGATTCCACCCCCATAGCAGATTCTTTCCCAGATGAGCAACTTTTTCACTTGCAGGGTAAGACACCATGGTATGCAGATATTGCTAACTATTTAGTTGCCCGTGTTGTACCTTTATTTTTTTCTCATGCACAAGTCCAGAAATTGAAAAGAGATGCCAAGTATTATGTATGGGATGATCCTTACCTTTGGAAGTTTTGTAGTGATCAAATTATTAGGAGATGTGTTCCTGACTATGAGTTTCATTCTGTACTTACTTTTTGTCATTCTCTGGCTTGTGGGGGGCATTTTGGACCCCAAAGGACTGCTAGAAAAGTTTTAGAGTCTGGTTTGTATTGGCCCACCTTATTTCATGATGCCTATGAATTCTATAAAGGCTATGAGAGATGTCAACGAACAGGGAACATAGGACATAGAAATGAAATGCCTCAACAATCTTTGTTATTCTGTGAGATTTTTGACATTTTGGGTATCGATTTTATGGGTCCTTTTCCTGTATCTTTTGGATTTTCTTATATTCTTTTGGCTGTTGATTATGTTTCCAAATGGGTGGAGGCCATCCCCACCAGGACTGATGATTCTCCAGTTGTTGTGAATTTTATCAGGTCTCACATATTTTTGATTTGGGGTACCTGTATGCGTCAGCGATCAAGGGTCTCACTTTTGCAACAGACACATGAAAGCCATGCTGAGAAGGTATGGGGTGTTTCATAAGATTTCTACTCCTTATCACCCTCAGACGAATGGGCAGGCCGAAGTGTCAAACAGAGAGATCAAATCTATACTGAAGAAGACAATGGGGCCAGACAGGAAAGATTGGAGCAAAAGGTTGGAGGACGCTTTGTGGGCCTACAGGACTGCCTATAAGACTCTCATAGTGAAAGCTTGCAACATGGAGGCTTACAGAGCTGGGAGAGAGAGGAAACTCCAACTTCAGGAACTTGAAGAGATACGGTTAGAAGCATATGAGAACTCCCACATTTACAAGGAGAAGACCAAAAATTTTCATGACAAGAGGCTTGTGAGGAAGGAGTTCCATATTGGTGATAAAGTTTTATTGTACTAGTCTCGTCTCAAGTTAATCGGAGGTAAGTTGAGATCCAGGTGGGACGGTCCTTTTTGCGTGACTAATGTGTTTCCCTATGGTGTTGTAGAGGTGCAGGAACCTTCTTCAGGGAACACTTACAGAGTGAATGGACACCGTCTCAAGATATTTCATGAAGGGGCGAGAGAAACTATAGTAGAGGAAGTGGACCTTGAGGATGCTTCTTCCCCGGCATGAAAGGGGAGTGTGTTCTTTTTGTTTACTACATTTGTTTTCTTCCTTTCATGTTCGGAATAATCTGTGTTGGTTGTTTGTTTATTTGCCTGTTTGCCTCAGTTGCTTAGTTGTTTTCGTTGAGTCGAATAATATTCCCTATGCATGCCTTAGTATCATTTCAGAGGTGGTAAAAATTAGTTAAGTTTGATCATCAAATTATGGATTTTTGTGTATGATAGGAGACTTCACTTGCATATAGTCACTTGTTATGATGGTGAACTTTTTATTGATAGTCTAAGCTTGATGTTTATTCACCTAGTGAGGTTACAAGCCATTCTTATCATCTACCCACTTTTGTGTGATAACACATGTGATTCTTGTTACTCTAGAACTTGCTTTGAATCTTTTCAAAACTGCAGTAACATTTACTTGCATGAATATGATGAAGGATTTTATTCTTGAATTCTTTTCCTGACTTGGTTTGATTGTCTAATCCACTTGATACTTCCATCTTCCATGTCTTACTTGTCTTATCTCTTCATTTGCTATCCATTGTCTTTGTGTCTTTGTGGATTATCTTTTGTATATCTATTGTTTTCCATGTTGGAGGAATGCTTTGATGGGTTGTATTGTCCGAGACGGACAAAATTTTTAAGTGTGGGGGAGGAGCTATATTATTTTTGTTGGAAACATGATATGGAAGGAATAGTTTTCAGAGGTCATTGGTCCTGAGATATATTTGTCTGTGATTAGTACTTGATTTCCTGCACACACACAAAAAAAAAAAGGCGCCATCGATGTTTCTTTTGTTGAAAAAAAAAAAGAAAAGAAATGTGCAATTGTAATGTAGGCAAATGAGATTGCCCTCCAGAATCCGATGGATAAATTTTACAGATTTCATTACAGGAATCGGAATTCCAGTCCAATTTCAGCACATCAGCAGCAAAGACAATTTACTTGTTGACTCTTTATCCCGACTTGTGTTTTCTTTGATACAGGATTCATGCAGCGCGACGGTTCAAATTTTGGATCAAATTACCTGGAGATCTAGGTAAAAAGGTTAAAAAAGCTTTTGAAGCCCGATACAGTGGAAGTCAGGTAGGAGTACATCCCAGAATTTTATTCACTTACAAATATTTAGAAGAAAGATGCAAAGAGGCAGCCTTCAGTAGATCACTCAAAGATTTATCCTTCTGCAAAGAAATTCCCATTGCAGGATACTATAATCAAGACAAAAGGAAGATGGGAGCTAGAAGGTCAACAACATATAAAGGCAAACCACACAGTACTCATGCCAGAGTTGAGAAAAGAAAACATCTCCTGAGAAATAAAAAGTGTAAATGTTTCTTATGCGGGGAAGAAGGACATTTTGCACGAGACAGTCCAAGTGACAAGAGAAATATTAAAAGAGTAGCAAAGTTTGTTTGCTAATTCCACTTTCTTATCTGTATTAAGTTTTAGAAGACGCTTTTGTACATTTTTGGTATCAGAGCTAGTTCTATGGCTAACTAATTTCTTAAGGGTGCTCTAAGTTAAGGTAAAGGTTTTAGATATATCTTTTATTGAAACCATTGTCAGAATTTCTTGAAAAAGCCTAAGTAATCCCTAAGGTGGCACGGAGGCTGGACCTAATAAGACCACTATAAGATTATTAAGGACCTAAGTAAAAGAAAATTTAGTTCATCTGAATTTGATAAGGCGACCGAGCAAGAAATTTGTTTACAAAAGACTGTTGGCGCGTAAATCCATTACATGGTAGCTATGCGTCAGGTGAGTAAGCAAGTTTAACTACTCCTAAGCAGTAAGAAATTAGATGAAGTAAATGTCTGAACAATGGGAAAGGTCGATCCAGGAATGTTATACTAAATCATGAACCTCTAACTTAGAGTACCTTGATCTAGCAGAAACAAAGCCAGGAGTAAAAGAATTAGCTCATAATATTTCAGTAGTTTATGATCGAGTCTGTCTGTCTTGTCGAGTGCATTTAAAACACTTTAATAGAATTCACGAGGAACTAGAAGGAGTCAAGGAAGAAATAGTAACCTTTAAGAAAACTGAAGAACAAATACTAAAGGTTGCAGAAGAAACAAAGAAAGATTTAAGAAGAATAGAAGTACTCCTTAAAAAGTTGGAAGCATTCGCTTCATGAGTTATATAAATACACAAGCAACAAGTAGTTACAGAGAAGCATTGCAAGCTTTGAAAACTTTTGAAGCACCACTTTGGGATTTTGCAAAGTAGGAGCGGAAGGAGGAAACCTAACAGTCTCAAAAATAGCGGTCAAGCAGAACAACACTCAAATCCAGCTATTAGTCGCAATCAAGGAGCAATTAAATAATATTGAAGAAAGATTGCAGAAACTTGAAGGAAACGAGGTTACATTCTACAAAAATATTACCACCGTAAAAACTCAGCAGGAAACATCTATAACCGCCACATTAGAAGAATTAAACCTCGAAGAAGAAGAATACTATTCCATCAAAGAATTCACTTCAACAAGCCAGATAAGTAATTCAAGTTTTCAAGAAAAATTCTATGATACCATCAATAATTTGAAGCAGACAGGTATTGTTGGCGAAAATCCACTGAAATATTGGGAAAGAAATAAGGTTCAGTGCAAATTGGACATCAAAAATCCTGACTTAACTATAGAAGATCGTCCTCTGAAGCATGTAACACCCCAACTTCAAGATACATTCACAAGACATATCAAGGCTCTTCTGGATCTGAAGGTAATAAGACCAAGTAAAAGTCTTCATAGAACAACAACTTTTATTGTGAATTCAGGGACAACAGTGGATCCAGTAACTGGGAAAGAAACCAAAGGCAAAGAGCGGATGGTTTTCAATTACAAAATATTAAATGACAACACTCATAAGGATTAGTATCCATGCTTTAGCTTGAGCATTCTTGAGTTCCAAATATTTTAATTGAAGTTCTAGTGCCGCAATAGCGTCTTTTTCTTGCTGAATATCAATCTGGTTGGAAGTGAACTTGCATAACCTCTGGCAATGCTATTTTCTCCAGGATTAATTGTGCCACTAATTCATGTTTCTGCAAAAATATAGGTTCATCAGTCATATTAAATGCCAATATACCTATTTCTCCTCTGTAGTCAGGGTCAATGACACCACCACCAATAAGAATGCCTTTGTAAAATGATGCACTTGATCGAGGAGCAATTCGACCATATGTTCCAAGTGGTGTTTTAAGAGCTATTCTTGTGGATAGATTAAATGCACTCGACAAGACAGACAGACTAGATCATAAACTACTGAAATATTATGAGCTAATTCTTTTACTCCTGGCTTTGTTTCTGCTAGATCAAGGTACTCTAAGTTAGAGGTTCGTGATTTAGTATACCATTCCTAGATTGACCTTTCCCATTGTTCAGACATTTACTTCATCTAATTTCTTACGGCTTAGGAGTAGTTAAACTTGCTTACTCACCTGATGCACAGCTACCATGTAATGGATTTACGCGCCCAGCAGTCTTTTGTAAACAAATTTCTTGCTCGGTCGCCTTATCAAATTTAGATGAACTAAATTTTCTTTTACTTAGGTCCTTAATAATCTTATAGTGGTATTATTAGGTCGACCTCAACCACCTTAGGGATTACTTAGGCTTTTTCAAGAAATTCTGACAAAGGTTTCAATAAAAGATATATCTAAAACCTTTACCTTAACTTAGAGCACCCTTAAGAAATTAGTTAGCCATAGAACTAGCTCTGATACCAAAAATGTGCGAAAGCGTTCATGCTCCTGTTCACTTTTAGAGAATACCAAAATATCATTAATATATACTGCAATAAAATTTTCTGTACCTTTGAAGCATTCATCCATTTTTCTCTGAAATATTGCTGGAGCATTTTTAAGACCAAAAGGCATGACCAACCATTCATATAGTCCATCAGGAACCCAAAAAGCAGTCCATTCTATTGAGTCAGGATGCATTGCGACTTGATGAAAACCACTTTTTAAGTCAAACTTTGAATATATCATGCTGGTTCCGACTCTTTTGATGATAGTATTAATACTTGGTAGAGAATACTGATCCTTATGAGTGTTGTCATTTAATCTTTTGTAATTGAAAACCATCCGCTCTTTGCCTTTGGTTTCTTTCCCAGTTACTGGATCCACTATTGTCCCTGAATTTACAATAAAAGTTGTTGTTCTATGACGGCTTTTACTTGGTCTTATTACCTTCAGATCCAGAAGAGCCTTGATATGTCTTGTGAATGTATCCTGCAATGGGAATTTCTTTGTAGAAGGATAAATCTTTGAGTGATCTACTGAAGGCTGCCTCTTTGCATCTTTCTTCTAAATATTTGTAAGTGAATAAAATTCTGGGATGTACTCCTACCTGACTTCCACTGTATCGGGCTTCAAAAGCTTCTTTCTTGACCACTATTTTTGAGATTGTTAGGTTTCCTCCTTCCGCTCCTACTTTGCAAAATCCCAAAGTTGGTGCTTCAAAGTTTTTCAAAGCTTGCAATGCTTCTCTGTAACTACTTGTTGCTTGTGTATTTATATAACTCATGAAGCGAATGCTTCCAACTTTTTAAGGAGTACTTCTATTCTTCTTAAATCTTTCTTTGTTTCTTCTGTAACCTTTAGTATTTGTTCTTCAGTTTTCTTAAAGGTTACTATTTCTTCCTTGACTCCTTCTTGTTCCTCGTGAATTCAGAAATAAGGAATTATTGACAATGAAAGGGCTTCGTTCATGGTTAGGCCTTCTCAACTATTCTCGAAGTTATATTCCAAACTTGGGCAAATTATTAGGACCTTTATATTCAAAAACAAGTCCTACAGGAGAAAAGAAAATGAATAAGCAGGACTAGATTATTGTTGAAGAAATCAAGGAAATGATAAAGAAATTGCCAGATTTACAAATACCGCCAGAAAATTGTTATATTGTTATAGAAACCGATGGATGTATGGAAGGATGGGGTGGTATCTGTAAATGGAAACAACAACAGTTTGACTCCAAAATGGAAGAAAAGTATTAGATAGAGCCATTTGATCCTGAATCCAATTCTAATGTTTCTAATTGTCCTAGTCTCTTCCCATATTGCTGGTTACTGAGCATTTCACAGAGCAACTCATTAGGTTTATTTCTCCAATTCTTCTCTTGTTCCCTATTCATTTGTACCTTTATCTTGTACTTCTCTTTGCATACTTTATCTACAATCTACTTTTGATCTTATTCTGATTCATGATAAATCCTTTTGATTCATGTATGATATGTATTGATAACAGTAGAGAAGTAGATGATAAGCAAGCATATGGTAGTACAAAATTGCATGTTGTTTTAAGGGCGCCCCACTCCCATGTTATTATGTGAGCATCAGTGCATTTATCCATTTTGGGAGGTTTTGTATTAGGCTTAGTCTATTTGATTTGACTGTAAATCATCATACATGTTGACTGTTGTAGGAGTCGGATCTTTTGAATACCCTAGATCCTGATGAATTTGGTGATCCTAAGTAACTTATTTTTTCTGTCTCTGAATTATTGATCTAGGTATTGCTAGAGGAATGAGTTAGGGAGTTAGTGTTTCTTTATTTTCATTATTGCTCGGGACGCGCAAAAATAAGTGTGGGGGAAGTGATAACTACCATTTTGTTGTATTATTTTGGTCCTTAATATCACTGTTTTTTATCCTCTTGAGTGATTTATTATTGATTATTATCATGTTTTATGAGTTGGATATATTTTTGGACCTTATTGTAAATTCTCCTAATTTTTGGACTTATATGTAAATTTTATCTTTGTTTGTAGGAGATCGAGATGAGCCACTGAACTAGACTCAAGTTGGATCAAATATGGCTTCATCTGGGGTCATAATGGACATTTCAAAATGATTTAATCTGAGCCCTTCATCCAGATCAGAAGGCAAATTAAATCAAGGGTTCAGATCTGAGCATTATGGATCGTCCGAGGAAAGTGATTGATTCTGAGCCATCCATCTAGATCTGGAGTGATCCAGCTCGTAAATTAAGATCTACACGTCTTGGCCGTTCATCCAGACCGTTGGATCGTGATTATACCTTCAGACGGATCAGATCCGTCCATTTCAAATCAGACTGATTTCAGTCATTGGATGGAGCAGCCTAATTAAGCAATTAATATATCCATCAAACCCTAGCTTGTTTGGACGGTTGGGATCAGATGAGGCTCAGATCGGATGGCTAAGGTTTTTCATTTAATAAAACCTACCTTCCCAAATCGGAACAGAATGTGCAGAAAAATCGAGCGGCATCTTCTTCCTCTCGCGAGCGTGGCGACCAGCGACTACACGAGCAATCGGCGACAGTCCGACACTCCACTCCGGCGACCTTCCCTCCAACAGCCGGCGATGATCCCAGGCGAGCCTCGGTGGACGATTAGATGTCGTGATTCAGACAGCTAATCGGAAGAGGGGCAAGCGCAGGATTCCGGCGAGTACAACCTTCACGTTCACCGGCGTTCACTCCATTCCGGCGGTTGGGATAGGCCTTTCCATCTCGCAGGAGCCACCCACATGCTGCGCCAGTTTAGAACAGCGCCATCTCCACCAGTGAAGGTCCATTTCACTGTCCGGTGACTCCACAGCTGCCGGAACGGTGATCGCATTCCTCCATTTGTCCGTCCTTCCTGTTGCGCCGATCGTAAGCCATTCACCGCCGAGTGGTATTCTGGTTTGTTGTGATCGTCGTGTGGTTACCGATTGTTATTTTATTTGGATCAATATGCGTGTTTGTTTGTGTGTTGAACACATAATTAGTTGGGATTTTGTGTTAGTTATGTTCTGTTAATTATTCCTGTTAGATTATGCATTTGTTAGTAGTTGATTAGGTTTGTTTCTGTTAAGTGTTTGTTTGTTTACGTGCAATGTTATTTCTATAGGTTTGGTTGTTGCTTAGTTGTTTAATTTTGTTCGTTATTTAGTTGTAGGTTAGTTTAATTTCTTGTTGCTGATGTACTAACCCCATCAATTAAAATTGTCCAATCAATGCATCGTATAGTGACAGTATGGTGTTTGGTTGGAGTGCTTTCATTATTAGGTTAGATTTCCTTGACATTCGGCCAGTGCACCGTATAGTGACAGTGCGGTGCCTGGTTGAATTTCTTTCATTATTAGTTTAGATTTCATTTACATTTGGCCAGTGTACCGTATAGTGACAGCGCAGTGCTTGGTTGAATTGCTTTCGTTTATTGCAATTTTTAGTGACTGTTTGACTCGTATCAGATAGTAAGATGGTGCTTAGTTGAATTATTCACTTTTATTTCGTGATCATTGTACCGTATAGTGACAGTGCGGTGCGTGATTACTTACTTTTTCACATTAGGATAGTTATTTGTTATTTGTTATTTTGTAGTTATATTTATTTCTTGCAGATTTAATTTCCATGTCTGTTTACCAGAATTGTTTGACCATTGCATCGTATAGTGACAATGCAGTGCAAGGTTGAATCGTTCTTGCATTGGGTTAGCTTTGAATAATTGTTTTGATAATTGTAAAAACCCCCAGTGTTTACTTCTGTTTAAAAACAAACGTCCAGCCATTAAGTTCGTTGGGAGACGATCCGAGTCACCTATATCGCATTAGTGTAGTTAGGGGTTCGTAAATAATTTGGGGAGCGATCATGACAATTAAAAATTACGTCTATCACACATCCTCACCAAGTCTTTACAGATCAGAGCAAGGGATGTCATTCTAATGAGTAGTATGTCATCCACATACAATACAAGGAAGACAACTGTGTTTCCTTTAATCCTCTTGTAGACACAGGGTTCATCTTCATTCTTGATGAAACCAAACTGTTTGATCACATCATCGAATCGAAGATTCCAGCTCCGAGAAGCTTGCTTTATCCCATAAATGGACCTTTGCAGCTTGCATACTTTCCCAGTATGTTGTGGATCTACAAAACCCTCAGGTTGTGTCATGTACACATCCTCAAGTAAGTTTCCATTCAGAAACGTGGTTTTGACATCCATCTGCCAGATCTCATAATCGTGGCATGATGCAATAGCAAACATAATCCAAATGGACTTAAACATCGCCACTGGAGAAAAGGTTTCATCATAGTCAATACCATGAATTTGCTTGAAACCTTTAGCCACCAATCGGCCCTTATAGGTATGCGTAAGTCCATCCATGTCAGTCTTTCTCCTAAAGATATTTGGCAGAGATAGGTTTGGTTCAACTCATTTGACTTGAAGCTTTTGGTACTTATGTTATAGATAGGGCTCTCTAAGTCTAGAAAGTAGAGTCCGTTCATTAGAGGTGCACTACAATAGAACATATCATTTAAATAAACTGAACAACATTTGTTCTTTATTATAAATATAAATCCTTTCTTGTCCAAACAAGAAACCGAAATTATGTTCTTAGTTAAAGCAGACATATAACAATATTCATCTAATTCTAGTACAAGCCCAGAGGGCAGAGATAGATCATAAGTTCTTACAGCAACAGCAGCAACCCTTGCTCCATTGCCTACTCGTAGGTCCACCTCGCCCTTTGTCAATGCCCTGCTATTTCTCAACGCCTGCACATTGATACAAATGTGAGATGCAAATCCGGTATCTAATACCCATGATGAAGAAATAGATAGATTGACTTCTATAACATTTATACCTGAAGTAGAAGTCTCACTTCTCTTCTTCTTAAGATCTTCCAGGTAAACTTTGCAGTTACGCTTCCAATGTCCAGCTTCCTTGCAGTGGAAGCAAGCCCCTTCCTTGGCCACCCCTCCTTTTGGTTTAAGTTCTTTTCCTTTTCCCTTGGCTTGGGACATTCACTTTTCGTTAGGCTTTCCCTTTCCTTTCTTCTTTTGCACCATCAAAATGGAGTCAGATTTTCCCTTCTTAAGGTTGAGCTCATAGCTTCTCAACATGCCGAGCATCTCAAAAGGGCTTATCAATTTTATTCATGTTGTAATTCATGACAAATTGATTGTAGCTTTGTGGCAAAGACTGCAAGATCAAGTCAATGGCGCCAAGGGGGAATCCCAATCTCGTAGGTTTTCTACGCATCAATCATCTTGAGTACATATGGACCTACGGAGTCCCATCTTGCATTTTGGACCCAAACAATGCCTTAGAGACTTTATATCTCTCATTCCTTGCTTGTCCTTGATATAGTTGACGAAGATGTTCAACCATATCATAAGCATTCATGAACTCATGTTGCTTTTGAAGCTCAGAGTTCATGGTCGCGAGCATTAGACATGACACATCTAATGCATCATCTTGATGCTTCTTGTAAGCATCTTTGTCACCATGAGGCAAGCAAGGTGAGGTGCCTCCGAATGGGCCGCTCCAGACGCATGCTTCCTTTCTTGGGTGAGAATACAATTCTGTGTTCCTGCATCACCCAGAAATTTGCTCCATTGAGCTTGTCCTTCTCAAGCGACGTAACGCAGAGAGAGTGTTCGTGTTTGTCGACATAGTAATCTACAACATACAATGCAAAGAATTAATATCATATTCCTTTTATCATTTAATTAGGCCTTTAATCAAATGATGCTCCGACTGAATTATAGGAATTTTGTAGAATCGAGTTATGGATGTGGTCAAACCACATTACTAGATTCATACAAACTAGCTATAATTACTACGGGACAAGATCCACATCATACTAAGCCTTGAGTTAGCTTTGGCTAAATCGCCCAAGACTTAGTATGATCGGTGGGTAACACATTACTGATTACATCTCTATGCAACTCTTGTTTATAGGATCAAGACCCACATTTACAAAAGACCTTGAGTTAGCTTTGGCTAAATCGCCCAAGATTTAGTGTAAATGTGATCTTATCCTATCTTTCCAATGGTTGGAATATACTTATAGTTCTACTCGATCCAATTGAGTTAACTAGTTTTACTCAATCTAATTGAGCTTACTCTAACCCAAGTCGTGATAGGCGGGACAAAGATTGTCCCTCCGCACCCTACCAAGATAATATACGTTGCTCTACTTTGGCAGATTCAACAACTACAAATGATCGAGGTAGTGATGGGTATCAAGGACTTGGTAGGCATTTTTCGAGTTGATTCGATTAAGATCTAATCTAATCGTAATGTGTATCATATACGCATTGAGGCCTTTATTATTTTATACTAGCATGCATCACATACATACAAGCATTATTCTAGCATGCATCATATACATACAAGAAAAATATCCTAGCATGCATCATATACATACGAGCATTATTCTACTAGCATGCATCACATACATACAAGCATAACAAATATATATATATATATATCAACATATATACATATATATAAATTAATTGTGATTAGGTCATGGCCCTACTACGATCTTCTCAAGCCAATGAGAAGATCGGACGATCAACCTAGGGTTAGCAGCTTCTCTAAGCGCCTCCTTTGGATCACGCCATGTGTCGCTTCAAGACACTTCTCGTAACTGACCTTCCACCGCTCCATTTTGTACATTACAAACATGAAACTTGAGTTACATTCGAGTCTAAAACTATTTACAACTAGAATATTAAAAGAAGAGGCACGACGCGCAGGTCACATACCCTATACAACAAGCACAATCACAAAAACGGTACGCAGGCCGTATTATGAATTACAACACATTAACATCCAATCATATTGGGGTTCTTGGGACATGACCATCACAGAATTATATATAATACTAAATTATTTATTTTACAGAAAATTTCTATAATTTTTTCTATTTATTTCAATTTTATGAGTCACCTCTCTGTAACGGTCCCGCTAAGCGATTTCCTAGCGCGATCACGGGACAAGGCCCCTTTCGGGGATAGGGGCAGCGCCCCTACTCGCAAAAATAAATTTTTGAGTGTCCCTACTAGATCTTACAGTGACATAAGTCACTGTCCCAAAAACCTAAAGCGAGAACTCGCCGTTTCAGAGAGTTTTTCTCGGCGGTTGAAGCCTACAAGTGTCCCAACACTTGTTGCTTCGACTCTTTGAGAAAAATACCCAAAAATTCTTTAAAAATAGAAAATTTATAGAAACTTAAAAATCTGTAATTTTTATATCTAATACAAAAATTGCAAATATGAAATGCATACATGCTTCGCACATGGCTCTGATACCACTGTTGGACTTTTCGAGCCGCAAAAACCGCTTTTTGCGTTGCGGAAACCTCGGAAGCCCGGCCACGGATCCGTGCAAAGATATAAAAAATAAAAACATGTATGTATTTATAGAAACCTAGATCTACCTTAGATCTACATGATGAGAGCGTTACCCTCGATGCGACGCCCTTCGCTTATCCCGCTCATCCAAACGCTTTGCCGGAACTCAAGAGTGTCAAGTGTACACTCCTCTATACCTTAGAGTGTGCTAGCACCCTTTAGGAATTTCGGCAAGATGAGGGATTGGGAGAGAAAACTTGAGAGGAGAGCAAGGAAGAAGATGATGGAGTTACAACCAAATGAATTCCATCTAATGAGAGTGGCCGCCCACTTCAATATTGGGGGGTTACATGCATGCATGTAACTCCAAGAGCCAATGGCTCTTGGTCTCCCTCATGAGGTGGCACCACATGATAAGTCAATGATGATGTGGAACACTATCATTGGCCGGCCCCCATTCCATGTCACATGACATGGCAATTGGTCAAGTCAAAATTGACCATTCATCTTTCCTCTCAAGTCAAGTCAAACTTGACCTCTTATCTCCCATGGTTGATCAAATCTAACCACTTGATTCAAGTCAATTTGATTTAATGAATCTCTATTCATTAATTCAAATTGACTCAATGAATCAAATCTAAATTAGACTCATTCAACACTTGAATCAAATTGAGTCTAACTCAATTAGTCTAATTTGGATTACTCTTAATCCAATTTGGTTCATCCCATGAACCTAATCCTCATGGTTCATCATATGAATCTAATCTCCATCTAATTGCCCTTTGTGTGTGACCCTATAGGTTCTTGTAACGTTGACAATGCTCCTAAACCGATTTAGGAAACATAAGCAATGAGCGGTATCTAGCAACACATCATTACTACTCAAGTTACAAGAATGTTGAGATCCAATATCACCTTTGTGACTACTAATTGTGACTCTCACAATATGTGACAATGCCCCTCTATCTTTGACATCTAGATTGACCAATTGAGGTATAGACCGTGTCATCCTCGGTACAATCTATATCTTGAACTCCAAGTAGACTCACTCTAATCAAATGAGCTCAATATCTCATATTGACTCATTTGGGCATGGCCATGCACTTCGTGGTCTCACTCTATCAAGAATAACGATGTCACTCCCATCATATAGGAGGGATAGATCTCATCTACATCACTCACATCTCTCCGCATAATTTGTTACATACCCAGTAATCGCCTTTATAGTCCACCCATTTACGGGTGACGTTTGACGAAGCCAAAGTATGCAACTCCTTATGTAGGGAACCATGGTGACTTTAGGTCTAAGGACTAATAGTCATACTAATAGCCACATGAAAAAGTATATGACACTCATATAACGATCCATGATACTTTCTCATGGCAAGTCATTCAGTATACATTCTCCAATGTATACCCTTGTGTCAACTTGATATCTCATATCCATGACTTGTGAGATCAAGTCATCGCGTTGACCTACATGCTAGTATCTACGCATTAACATTGTCCCTGAATGTTAATACTTGACTAGGAATGATTAAGAGTAGTGTTCTCTATATCATCTCATTATCGATTCAACCAATCGATTGATATAGATAAGAACCTACTACTCAAGGATGCTATTATACTTAGTTATTTGGCACCAATACAAGTAAATATAATAACCATGTCTTTATTAATAGGAATATGTCCATACAATAATCATCTCTAGGGCTTTCACTAAACATAAAAGTACGCTACATATATCCAACCTGAGCATATATCCACATTATACAACATGAAGAGTAATACTACCTCATACTATTTCATGATACGGGTCAAAGGTATTAGATAGATCGACCAATAAGTATACAGATATCCGACACCCAACCATATAGAAAATGCAATAGCATGTATGAATATGTACAAACAAATGCAGCAAGCATAGTACAAACAAATGCAACATCATACAAGACGCCATAAGACACGGCAATGCAGCATGCATGGTCATGTCGGCTCACCCTAAAGCTACCATGACCCCAATGTGGCCTCGGTGGCTCGACATGACAAATATCCCAACTCAACACCAACTTCTACTCTCGAGTGGCGGAGGGTACAATATGATCGAGTAGCATATAAGTGTAAAGAGCAAGCTACCCGATGGGAGTCTCTGCTGTTGGCCACTCCGACAGTCACTACTCATGAGTGGTCGAGTGCCACACACGCAGGACAACGCCACGCAAATCCAACTACCATCGTCTATAGTGATAGAGTGCGGCACAACAAATGCTCTGCCCTCACACCGGTTACTCCTCCTATGAGTAACCATGGAGGCAAGATGACTAACGACTCTCTCAACCACAAGGGAGACCTAATCGCCAGCATGCATGTAAATGGTATGAATGCATAGTCACATATACAAACGTCTACCACAGACTCTTTATTCTACAGAGAGTCATACCAATCTGATCAATACACTCTCTATCTTGTAGAGAGTCATACTCAACTGATCATAACACTCTCTATCCTGTAGAGAGTCATACCAATCTGATCAATGCACTCTCTATCCTGCAGAGAGTCATACTCAACTGATCATAACAAGCTAGGACCACCAGTCCGTAGCGACACACTATTCACAATTCACCTGACCATTTACACAATACATGATCGGTAGTAAATATGCAACTTAAGGGTATTAGAATCAATCCTACGTTTAGGACCTTACTTACCCACGGATGCCCTTTTTACCCAATTTACAAATCAGGTCATCATCGTACTCCACTATTTACACATAACTAAGCATTTATAGGTTTACTTACATCACATATGTAACTCCTAATCATGATGAAGGAAAATGTGATAATAACAATAGAGCATATAAGGCCAAAGATAAAGTATCAAGCACAAGAATAAATAAGAGTGGAGTCAAGGTAATATGATCATATATCTAAATATGCATGCATCAACAAATACCTGGCAAGGGTAGGAAATTACCCACCTACTATAAACTCGAAATAAATATCTTCACGCCCACGGGCCTGCCTCGTATCCATGTCCTGCACATATCATAACATTTATAGTTAAGTGCAAGCATACAACGAATGATCGAATCGAATCCTATATCGACTTCGCATCCCGATCAACTAGATTGATCTAGTTATCCAGTTAACCTAATCAAGCCTTCACATTAATCCCTCAGCTTGTATAGTTAACACCATAATTAAACCCACCATTTCCAATTAGCGAATATGCTAACCTACAACTTTCAACTCCATACATAACTACAAAAACGATTTATCCATAGCCCCATTTGTAGCCAAGATCAGAGCATCACACAGCTTGATCAACAACCGACATTTCACACTAATTTAGGGACCTGACGAACCTCAAACCAAACCCTATTCATAGCCCCTACCACAGGCACAAATAGGTTTTCAATCACACCATATATGTAGCATAAAGATAACTAAACACACCCTTCAATCCCTTGGTCACCAAACAGCTTAGATCCACGCCCACAACTTCAAGAATCGGTAATAACCCGCTACCAAAAACAGAACATCCTAGTCACAGTTATGAACCGAGGCATCTCAGTATCACTTCACTACTTGGATGATCTTATTGTGGGCTTTATCTCACAATGCAGCAACCACAAATTTTCTAGCGCATGGACAACCCCCTTCCCGAGCCAAGCTATTCACCGGAACAAACCACTGCCCAAATCAAAGATCCAATTCAACGAAAGAAAATCACAGCTCCAAAACTCAACAGCAGGACCCCCCCCCCACTGCACTACCGACCTTTGAGACCCAAAATCGACACCAATTACCACCTTGGATAGCAAAGAAAAGAGAGCAACCGAGAGGTATACCTGAGGTTGCAGCTTCACCAGCGACACTCCCCCCCAAATGCTCCGTTCGTCGGAAAATCCAACGCCAACAATGCTGCCCATATCGACCGATCAAGCTCAGAATGAGAAATAACCACAGCTAGGTATGGATCTCATTTCGGATTGAGGAAAAGAGCAGCTCTTACCATGCTCCGACGACCACTGTGAGACCCGTGGCCAAAGTTCTCTGTCGCGACGATCACTCCGTCGATCGGCTCACGTGAAGAGGTCAACGAGACAAGAGCCCGGAGAAGGGGGACCGAGCTTCCTTCCTGTCGGATCTTCCACCGAGAGGGAGATCTTCAACCACTAGTCGCTTCCTCAAACCACACCCGACGACACTTGTCGACGTCCCCTCCTCCAGCCGGATCTCCGACCATCAAGACGTGGGCAGCGGTTGGAGCGCAATGGAGATGATGGGTAGAGAAATCATGGAAGGGAGGAGGCAAAGAGGCATCGACTATGAGAAGAGAATGATGAGGCGGGGAGGGAGAAGTCGCGATGGGGAAGTAATGTAGAAAGCAGCTAGAAAAGGCCGCATGGAGAAATCGTGTGGGTGAGGAAACGCTAAACAAAAGGGGGAAATAGAAAAGAGTTAAGGACTAATACGGGTCGGGTTTTGCAACAAATGGGTTTTTTTACCCTATAAGACCAAACCTTGGTCCAATTATCTCTTATCCATTAAACCTAGATTAGGCTTTAATTAAAGTCCTAACCATGCAAAAAAAAAATTTCGCCGTATTTTACAATAGATGTTATGATAAGTGGACCTGTAGTGGTTTACCTATGTGTACGTAGCTAAATTCGGTTGTAAAACTGAATTATGCAATTTAGATAAATCACCCGGGGGTTGGTGATGTTCTAGAAGTAAAGTTGAGTTTTCATATCATATTCTGATGTTGTGTATATATCTACTATGTGTATTCTTATTGTGTGGATTAAGAGTTGAGTTGGTCAAATGTTGTATACCTTTGTCCAAAACCTTGAAGTGATATGGGATGGACTCGATCATAGTGTGTTTGACATAGAATGTTAGTATGTCGGTTTTGTTGATTAATGTCGGGTGTTGTGATTACAGAGTCAATGTTTACTCTACCATGTCAGGTGTTGTATTATAGTACTTATACTCAGGTTGTATGAGTTACAACATTTTCGATCTTCAGGTATGTCAGTACCTTATGTTGTTATTGTTGATCAGTTTAGTTATACAGTTGTTTTATTTATGCTGGTGTATACCTGTTATACCTTTACACTGCATATTGTTGACTTGCATGTATATATATATATTATGCATGCACTTCTATTCTTATTATCGTTGAGTTTTGTACTGCCACCATAGACTCTGGGTTTTCTTGTCGCCCAGGTAACAGGTAGTCGACTTCGTGATGGGCTTGGAGAAACATTGGCTGGCAACCTCTCATCTCACTTTCGAGGGTCCCGGCTTGGATTTATGTTTCCTTTTGTTTTCAGATGTTTCGTATATCGAGCCGGATTTATATGGTGGATGTTGTGTTTGACATTGTTGATGTACGCACTTGTTGATTCAGGTTTTGACGATGCTTTGTTTATGTTGTGTCAGTCATACCAGTATGCACTGTGTGTAGTTGTTATTTCGTTGTGATAGTTTCCGCTGTGTTTTTGTTATATATGCGTTTATATAGATGTTGTTGTGATTGTGGCCGAAAGGCTTTGTATCAACAGGATATGTTGCCATGTACAGGGGAGATGCTGTCCATTTGCTTTTCGGCTCGGCATACTCTCGGGGTGTGACGCTGCGTTGATCATGTTACGAAGAGGACTGATTTGACTTGATAATCGCGACTACGAGGAGATTCCAAAGGCAAATTCTTGGTTGAGGTAGGATTCTGAAATAAAACCATCCGACTTGTAAAAATTGGATGACAACATCATACTGATGAGGAGGCTACATGGGAGCTGGAAGATACTATCCGAGCTCGATACCCTCATCTGTTCACTTGAGCTATGTGATGATTCCGGGAATAGCTTGTATTGGTTCTTACATTTAAGTATGAAATTTGGGGACCAAATTTTATTAAGTGGGGGAGAAGGTAAAATACCACAAATAAATGGCAAAAGAGTAATATTATTTTTGGGAGAAATTAAATAAATAAAGCATGGTTGGGGATTTAATTAAACCTAACCTTGACTTAATTTAAATGGGTTTTAGTGGATCAAGGTTTAGTCTTATAGGGTAAAAACCCAACCCGTTTAAGCAAACCTGACCCGTTCTCTTTTATTAACGTCGAGCATTAATTCCAGTCATTTCCTCACCGACGAGTTTTCTTCCCCTGAGCGTTTCTTTCTCCTCATGTGGCGATAACTTCTCGCCACTTGCCTTCTCTTCATACGAAACCCACGGTTCTTTGAGCACCTCGTTCCTTCTTCCCAATAGGCGACCGTCCTTGATGAAGCCCATGGATGAGCCGACAACGAGCGCGCATCGTCGAAACAAGGTAAGGCACTGTCCGTTCCTTGTTTGCATATATAGATTGTGGTTTATATATTTGTGAGATGGTAGGTGGAGGAAGATATTGAGGGAATGATATAATGGTTTAGTGTAATGGTTGGCAAATATGAGTTTGTTCATGTTTACAGTGTTGGTTGATACTGGAAGATTGGTGAACAATGATATGTGGAAGGGAAGTAGTTAACTATCGATTTGAGTGTTGATTTGGATTGTTTTGTTAATTGGATCTAGTGCATATACTTACGGAGATATAGCCGAGGTGATGTTGGATGTGTGATCGAGACTTTAATTAGTATTTGGATAATTGATTTGAATACGAGATCAATGTAGGATTCGATTTGATCATTTATCGTATGTTAGAACTTAAGTATAGTTCTTGTTGTCTTGCAGAACTTCGATTGGTAACAAATGCTTGTACGTGTGGACTGCTAGCAGAGCTACTATCAGGTGGGTAATATTTCCTACCCTGGTCAGGTAGTAGCTAAACCCTAAAGTATATAACTTCATATTGTTGTCACTTCGACCTTGACTCCACTCTAGTTTTTCTGATGCTTGATATTTGCCTTTGCACTTAAATACTCTGTCATTGTTGTTATCTATTCATTCATCTTTGTTATGAATTATAGATGTTATGATAAGTGGACCTATAGTGGTTTACATATGTGTACGTAGCTAAATTCAGTTGTAAAACTGAATTATGCAATTTAGATAAATCACCCAGGGATGGGTGATGTTCTAGAAGTAAAGTTGAGTTTTCATATCATATCCTGATGTTGTGTATATATCTACTATGGATCATGTAGTCGTGTATGGACGTGTGATTTGTCGATACAAAGATCGCTCTGAATGGAGGTCCTAGCTTGGTTGTTGTCAGCTGTATATGCCTCTCTATAGAATAAAGAGTGTGTTGTGGACATATGTATATACTGTCGTGCATTCATTTCATTTATATGCATGATGACGACTTGGTCTCCCTTGTGGTTGAGAGGGTCGTCAATCATCCTGCCTCCCAGGTTACTCATGGAGGAGTAACTGGTTGAGGGCAGAGCATTTGTTGTGTCGCACTCACCCCACTATTGACAGTGGTTGTTGGAGTAGCGTACAGTTGTCCTAAGTGCGTGGCACTCAACCACTCATGGGTAGTGTCAATCAGAGTGGCCAGCAGCATGGATCCCCGTTGTGTAGCTAGCTCTTTATGCTTATATGCTACTTCATACTGCCGACTTGGCCACTCGAGAGTAGTGGTTATTTTTGAGTTGGGGCAGTTGTCATGTCGTGTCACCTAGGCCACACTGGGGTCGTAGTGAGGGTCTGTGCAGCATGACCATCCATCTGCATCTGTAATGGTAGATCAGCTTGCATATATATATATATATATATATATATATATATATATATATATACATACTTGCCACTAAAGTAGTGGTTATTGTTGAGTTCACAGTTGTCATGTCGTGCCACCTAGGCCCTGGGGTTGTGGTACTTGTTAAGTGTGAGCATGACCATCCATCTACATCTGGTAGATTGTGCTTGTGTATATATATATATATATATATATATATATATATATATATATATATATATATATATATATATATATATATATATATATATATATATATATATATATATATATATATATAGATATATATGTATATATGTATATATGTATACACACATATACATGTATATATATATAGTTGAGTGTGATGAGAATATATATAGCTAGAGTCTATATATATGATTGTTGGATGTTGCATTTGTTTGAGCTATGCTTGCTGCATTTTAATGTACATCATCTTGCATTCCACTTGCATATTCTTATATGGTTGTGTGCGGATTACCAGAGTTGAGTTGGTCAGACTGTTGTATACCTTTGACCAGTACCTTGAAGTGATATGGGATGGACCTGGATCATAGTGTGTTCAACCTAGAATGTTAGTATGTCGACGTTGTTGATTACAGAGTCAGTATTTACTCTACCATGTTGTAGGTGTTGTATTATGGTACTTATACTCAGGTTGCATGAGTTACATCGTTGTCGATCTTCAGGTATATCAGTACCTTATGTTGTGATTGTTGATGAGTTTAGTTATACAGTTGTTATATTTATCTTTGGTGTATACGTGTATACCTTTAGACAGCATATATATATATATATATATATATATATATATATATATATATATATATATATATATATATATATATTATACATGCACTTCTATTCTTATTACCGCTGAGTTTTGTACTCACCACCACAGACCCTGGGTTTTCTTGTTGCCCAGGCAACAGGCAGCCAACATCATGATGGGCTTGGAGCAATGCTGGCTAGCAACCTCTCATCTCACTTCTAACCCGGCTTGGATTTCTATTTCCTTTTGTTTTCGGATGTTTCGTATATCGATCCAGATTTATATGGTGGACGTTGTGTTTGACATTGTTTATGTTCGCACTTGTTGATTCAGGTTTTGACGATGCTTTCTTTATGTTGTGTCAGTCATACAGGTATGCACTATGTAGTTGTTATTTCGTTGTGATAGTTTCCGCTGTATTTTTGTTATATATATGTTTATATAGATGTTATTGTGATTGTGGCCGAAAGACCTTGTATCAACAGGATATGTTGTCACGTATAGGGGAGATGTTGTATGTTTGCTTTTTGACTAGGCATACTCTCAGGGCGTGACAGCCTTGATGTGAAATATGAGCTTTTGTGGAGGAGCAAGAATTTCGATAGCACTTCGTCGTAGTTGTTATTTCTTTTCGGATCTGGTCGAGCACTTATTTTATAAACCTTTTCCAGTCGACTGGAATGCTTTCCAGTCGACTCCACATCATCCCATCGATAGGGAACTTCTGGTCTTCCAGTCGACTGAAACCTCTTAAGTCGACTCCAGGTCATCCAACTCTGCAATAGGGAAGTTTCCCACTTCAGTCAACTGAACCTCCCCAGTCGACTGAAACACTTTCCAACTACAGTGCCAGATCTTCGACTGATCACCAGCTAATCCTGCCATGTGTGTATCCAGTCGATTCGACCTCAGTCGATTGGAGTACATTCAGTCGACTGATCCCTGCAAAACGAGATTAGCACAGATAGATGAAATCAAATGTGATAGCAGTAGTAATACTGCTCGATCTCCACTACTAAGTCCCACGCAGACTTTCCGTCGGATAGATGCCTAGCTTTGTCCCCCTACAGAAGACTCAACCTCACCTCTTCACTCAAGGCTTATCTGCTGGCTACTTGCCGGACTTATCACTCTTGACATCCAATCTAACTCACCAGGGCTTCCACCAGCTGTCCAGTCTACCTAATCCAGTTGGACTTTTTATCGATTATCCGATCTCCTAACCCAACCGGTCTTCATGTCAAATGTCCGTCCACTGCGACCATCTAGACTTCACTTCATAGGTCCTCCTAATCTATCAAGTCAACTGCCTAGTGTCCGATCAACATGACCTACTAGGACTTCCTATTAAGTCTTCACACTTAACACTAATTTTAGAACACAAGTAATTTCCTAACTCTAACTACGATTCATACATCAAAACCAAGGAGTGATGCTTACTGCATCAACAGAAATTAATTGAGATAAAAAAAATCTTTATCTCACAAAACCCATAGAATTAATGTGTATTGAAAATTTAGCTTGGGTGAGATGAATTAGAACTTAATCAAGCTTAAATAGTTTAATTAACTTAACATAACTAAACTTAACAAATTTACTCAACATAACTAAACTTAACAAATTTACAAAACTTAACTAAACTTAACAAATTTACACAACTTAACTAAACTTAACAAATTTACACAACTTAACTAAACTTAATAAATTTACACAACTTAACTTAACTTAACAAATTTACAAAACTAAACTTAACAAATTTACACAACTTAACTAAACACAACTTAACTAAACTTAAAAAATTTACAAAACTTAACTAAACTTAACAAATTTACACAATTTAACTAAACTTAACTAAAACTTAACATCTTTACACAACTAACTTAATCAAATTAATTAACTTGATCAACCCAATCAAATTGACTTAATCAACTTAATCAAATCAATTCAAGATAATTCATATTATTCAAAGTGTGAATTATCTTAAGAATTTTTAGTTCATGTAGGACTCCAGAATTGACCAATGAATTTTGGATAGTGGTTGCTCTAGACACATGATTGGAGATAGTAAAAAATTCTCAGAATTAAGCTTTAAGAATCTAGGTTCAGTCGCCTTTGGAAACAACGACAAACTTAAGGTAATTGGATCATGTAACATTGAATTAGAATCAAATTTTATTATACAAAAAGTTTTGCTTGTAGCGAATTTCAAATTCAATTTGCTTAGTATAAGTCAGTTATGTGATGCTGGTTATGAAATAAAATTTCTATCAAATGAATGTTTGATTAACAATATTGAAAACTAAAAAATATCACTTAAAGGAGTTAGGAATAAAAATATATATTCAATAAATTTAGAAATATCCTCAATCAAGTGTCATTTGACACAACAAAAAGAAAGTTGGTTGTGGCATAGACGACTTACTCACATCAACTTTGGGAATATAACGAAGTTAAGTGAAACTAACTTAGTTAGAGGTTTGTCTAAACTTAAAAATATTTAAAACAAAGTTTGTAATGCTTGCCAATAAGGAAAACAAACCAAGTCCCAACATAAATTAACTAATCAAGGTCGAACAAGCTCAATACTTGAATTAATTCACTTAGACTTGTTCGATTCACATGGGGTAAAATCACTAAGTGGAAATTTATACTGTTTAGTGATAATAGACGATTACTCTAGGTTTACATAGGTAAAATTCCTAAAAAAAAAGATGAAACATTTGAAGTATTTAAAAACTTTAGTAAACAAATAGAAAATGAAAAAGATCTTAAGATAAAAAGAATAAGAAATGATAATGGAGGTGAGTTTAAAAATAAAAAATTTACAACAATGTGTCTCAAAAATGGATATCACTATGAGTATTCATGTCCTAGAACATCTCAACAAAATAGAATTGTAGAAAGAAAAAATAGAACTCTACAAGAAGCTGTTAGGTCAATGTTAAATGAATATAATTTACCTAGCTACTTATGGGCAGAAGCTATAAACACTGCATGTTATGTGCAAAATAGAGTAATAATTAATAAATTGCTTAATAAAACATCTTATGAAATTTTTAATAATAAAATACCTACAATAAAATATTTAAAAGTATTTGAATGTAAAGGATTCATTTTGAATACAAAAGATTATCTTGGAAAATTTTTATTCAACCACTAGTCGGGCCCATAGGATTTATAACAAGAAAACTCTAAAAATTGAAGAAACAACTAAAGTAAAGTTTGATGAAGAAGAAATTACAAATGGTCAAACAAACACACTAAAAATTAATCAAGATGGGGTAAATAAAATTATACATGATGAAGAAGAATAAACCCAGTATCAAGACAACTTAAAGACATCTAGAATTAATCCAAACCATCCACTTGAACAAGTATTAAGAAATCCAACTCTACGGGTTTAAACTAGATCGACCTTAAGAAATTTAAGTCAAATCACATTAATATCAAAGATAGAACCAAAGTCAATAGATGAGGCCTTACCTGATACTGATTGGATAATAGTTATGCAAGAAGAACTAGCGCAATTCGATAGAAATGAAGTGTGTGATTTAGTACCTCCACCAACAAATAAATCAATTATAGACACTAAATGGGTATTTAGAAATAAATTAAACGATCAAGGAGAAATCATAAGGAATAAAGCTCGATAAGTAGCTAAAAGGTTTAGTCAAGTAGAAGTATTAGACTATGATGAAACTTAAGCCCCAGTAGCTAGGCTTGAGTCAATTAGAATGTTACTAGCTTATGCAGCACACAAAGGATTCAAGCTATACCAAATGAATGTTAAATCTGCTTTTTTAAACGGAGTAATTGTAAGTTATAGAAAAATAAAATAATAATAAATATCTCTTGTTAATTAAGAACTTGTCTTATGAAATTTTTCAAGAATTATAGATAGGAGTTGTTTTAGATCGGTTGTGAATGGGTGAGGCAAGGTTAGGTAAGTTGATGTTTCAGAAATTTTGGTATATGATTGTTGAGAAGCTAATTTGATTATGGTTCCATGGATGATGGTGAACAGGAGGAGAATGTTTGGGATGGCGCAGTGGAAGTGGGACGATTAAGTTGACTAGATCTGATATTTTAAACCTTGGATCAAGAAGATGACAAATGAGGCTAAGTTTGGTAAGTCCGGATTTGGATACATTATGGATGTACACTATTATACAGCTGATTTAGTGTTGTTATGGTTGAGATGTTAGATCTATAAATAGTCTATTATTTGGTCAAGGAATTGATTCAGAATAAAGGGATTCATAACTAATTACTTGTATGATTAGTGGGATCAAAAGGTAGGATGAATAACTCTCATCTTAGAGATGACTGTGAATTATATGAATCCATAAAGGGAATGATTAGTAGGGGTTAACTAATCAGAGTTTAGGGTTATGCTAGAGATCTATTGATATGTATATTGCATGTTGCAGGATTTTGATTTGAGACATTCTTAGACATGAAGACTATTAGCATAGCCTACATATCAGGTGGATAATATTTTCTACCCTGGTCAAGTAGTGGCTAAACCCTGATGCATATGATTACATATTGTTGTCACTTAAAGCTTGACTCCACTCTAGTTTTTCTATTGCTTGATACTTGCCTTTGCACTTAAAATGCTCTGTAATTGTTGTTATCTACTCATTCATCATTGTTATGAATTATAGAGGTTATGGTAAGTTGACCTATAGTGGTTTACCAACGTGTATGTAGCTAAATTCGGTTGTAGATCCGAATTGTGCAATTTAGATAAATCATCCGGGGGTGGGTGATGTTCTAGATGTAAAGTTGAGTTTTCATATCATATCCTGATGTTGTATATATATCTACTATGGATCATGTAGTCGTGTATGGATGTGTGATTTGTCGATACAGTGTCGCTATGGACTGGAGGTCCTAGCTTGGTTGTTGTTGTTGGTGCAATCAGCCCAGGTCACGATTGACCAAGACTCGAGCTTGACTCGAGAGATGTTTTAATGTTCGACAAAAACATATGACAATGTGATTGTCATGGGAAAGTCCAAGTCTTGGGTACTTGGCATGGAAAGTCCAAGTGGGATACTTGGCATTTGGGAAAGTCCAAGCATGGGTCTTAGCAATGGGAAGTCCAACATGGGTTGGCAAGGAAAGTCCAAGCTTGGGTCTTGGCATGGAAAGTCCAATATGGGTTGGCAAGGAAAGTCCAAGCTTGAGTCTTGGCATTTGAGAAGTTCAAGGGGTTTGATATTGGCGGCGTAAAGTCCAAGCGGGAGTCTTGGCAGCATAAGTCCAATGGTTGGCAGCGTAAAGTCCAAGCGGAGTCTTGGTGGCATAAGTCCAATGTGCCTTGGCGGTGTAGACACCGTTAGCATGACATAGCCGATGGAAGCACCTGAAGGCTAGCATGATGGATGAACAAGTCATGGATGACTTGGAGGGATCCGAGAGACGTGAGAGTGATGGAGGTGGCTAGAAGGCTTAGGTCTAGGCTAAGGGTGGTCTAGCAAGTATGGGGGAACCATACTTGGGCTAAAATCTCATATTTGAGGTTTACCAGTCGACTGGTGCCATGTGGCAGTCGATTGGTGTGAGTCAACTAGGGTTTGACTACAGGTAGTGCTATAATGATCGCCAGAGGAGGCGATCGATTAACCTATCACCGGTCCGATCGTGTGATCAGTCGACTGGTGCTCGGGTTTTGGAGCACAGAATGGAGTCTCACTCGACCGCTGCGGTCAGCAGTCGAGTGATGGCTTGATCAGTCGACTGATGGTCATAATCAGTCGACTGATGATGGATCCGTTGGATCTTTCCAGCATGGATCTAGCCGTTGTCTCACGACAACAGTGGCATCAGTCGACTGATGGTCCCGAGCAGTTGACTGATCGGCGTTTTCTAGCACAGGTAGAAGCTTTAAATGGAGCTCGTGAAGGAGGAAAAAACCATGGTTTCTTGAGGGCTTTTGGGGTTATTTGCTGCTGCAAATTAGGGTCTCCAAGTGCAATCCAAGCTACCAAGCGATCAATCATTCAAAGAGAAATTGTAAAGTAATTTTCTTTACTTGCATTGTATTTCATTGTTGTAATTGCTTGTATCTATTTCTTATTTTTGTAAGAATAGTTTGTAAGGGGTTTCTCCGCCTCCGACTTGTGTCGAGAAGGAGTAGTTGTGATTAGTGATTCCATTGGCGTCGCTAGAGCTCTTTAGAGCTCAATCCGTGGAGTAGGAACCATTCGGTTCTGAACCACGTTATATTCTTGTGTTCTTGTGTGATTATCTATTTCGTTATTGTTATTATTATCTACTAAGTTTGTAGACGAACACACGAAAGAATTCCATCACGCACTAGCTCGATGCTATTCACCCCCCCCCCTCTAGCGTTCCAACGATCTCCTATAGTTGTCAGCTGTATATGCCTCTCTATAGAATAGAGAGTGTGTTGTGGATATATGTATGTGCTGTCATGCATTCATTCCATTTACATGAAAGCTGGTGACTTGGTCTCCCTTGTGGTTGAGAGGGTCATCAGTCATCCTGCCTCCTATGTTATTCATGGAGGAGTAACTGGAGTGAGAGCAGAGCATTTGTTGTGTCACACTTGCCCCACTATTGACAGTGGTTGTTGGAGTAGCATGTAGTTGTCCTGGGTACGTGGCACTCGACCACTCGTGAGTAGTGACAATCGAAGTGGCCAGCAGCAGGGACCTCCGTTGTGTAGCTAGCTCTTTATGCTTATATGCTACTTGTTCATACTGCCCACTCGGCCACTCGAGAGCAATGGTTGTTATTGAGTTGGGACAGTTGTCATGTCATGCCACCTAGGCCACACTGGGGTTGTGGTAGTGAGTAGGGTGTGTAGGCATGACCATGCATCTGCATATATATATATATATATATATATCTGTGTGTGTGTGTGTGTGTGTGTGTGAGTGTGATGAGAATATATATAGATATAGTCTATATATATATATGATCGTTGTGATGTTGCATTTGTTTGAGCTATGCTTGCTGCATTTGATTATACATCATCTTGTATTCTACTTGCATATTCTATATGGTCGTGTGGATGTGGCCGAAAGGCTTTGTGTGTATATATATATATATATATATATATATATATATATATATATATATATATATATATATATGTTGTGTGGATGTGGCCGAAAGGCTTTGTATGAACAGGATATTGTATCACATACAGGGGAGATGCTATCGATTTTTCGGCTCGGCATACTCTCGGAGCGTGACAGTAATAAAAGAAGAAGTATACGCAAGTCAACCCCTAGGTTTTGAGAGCTTAGAATACCCTAATCATGTATACAAATTAAAAAAGGCCTTGAATTGATTAAAATAAGCTCCTAGATCCTGGTATGAGAGACTATCTTCATACTTAATCTCAAAAGGTTTCAAACAAGGTCAAATTGACTCAACTCTCTTTTTAGAAACCTTGTATTGAGATATTTTTATTGCTCAAATATATGTAAATGATATAGTATTTGGATCAACAAATTCAAATTTCTTAAAAGAATTTATAAACTTAATGGAACAAGAATTCAAAATCAGTCTAGTTTGTGAATTAAATTTCTTCTTAGGGTTACAAATAAAACAAACAAGAGACGGTAACTATATACATCAAAACAAATATGCAAGAGAGTTGATTAAAAGATTTGGAATGGAAAATGCAAAAGACATAAAAACACCCATGACAACAAATGTTATATTAAATGATGACAAAGAAGGAAAATCTATAGATCTAAAGTACTATAGAAGTGTCATAGGTAGTTTACTATACTTAACTGCAAGTAGACCCAACATACTATTTGCAGTAAGTATGTGTGCTAGATATCAGACTTGTGCTAAGGAATCACATTTAACACATGTCAAAAGAATCCTAAGATACATTAAAGGAACAATTAATGTAGGTATGTGGTACCCAAGATCTAATAACTTTGAGTTAGTAGGATACTCTGACTCAGACTATGTAGGGTGCAAACTAGATAGAAAAAGTACTAGTAGAGGATGTCAACTCTTAGGATCAAGCTTGGTAAGTTGATTTAGTAAGAAGCAACATTGTGTTGCTCTTTCCACGACTGAAGCCGAATACATAGCATTAGGTGAATGTGTAACACAATTATTATGGATGATGCACACACTTAAAGATTTTGAATTAGATTACAAAAAGGTCAAAACATTAGTTGATAACATAAGTTCAATAAACTTAACTAAAAATTCAATCCATCACTCACATACAAAACATATTGATGTTAAACATCACTTTGTGAGAGATCATGTGATAAAGGGTAGTATTGAACTCAACTATGTTGAGTTCAAGTCTAATCTTGCTGACATCTTCACTAAAACACTTCCAGAGACTGAGTTTAGTATGCTTAGTAGACAACTTGGATTATGCTTAGTAGACTAGGATGCTTGGATTTCATTATTCAAAATCTATTTTATTAAGTAATATTATTTTCTTACAGAAAAATTAAAAATTAATCTAGCCTAGGTTATTTTAGATTTCATGATCCTATAGACCTAGATAAGCCTTTGCATCTCACAAACACCTAAGATTATCTATTTGTGTATTAAACCAAGAAGATGGGTATGAGATGTTAGGATTGCACCCCCAGGTTCCAGATGTAGATTCAGTGCATCAACATGAACCAACGTAGGGTTTAAAAGGCAAATTAATCACTTCAATGACTAACTCAAATTCAAAGCTTGATGATAATTCTATATCACTTGAGCTAGTAACGAGTTGGAAATTTACTTTAAGGATAATTTTTAGATATGTATTTTAAATATAAAAAATAATAATAATAATATATTTAGGAATTCATTCTTGGACATTTTTCTATCTCATTTGCATTATATTAACTTAATTTTAGAAGAAATGTTGAACATTTTGAAAACCTTAAGTTTCATTTGAAATTTTTTAACATTTATTAAGGGGGAGTTTCAAAAGTTTTGAAAATTAAGAATTTTGAAATTTTCAAAAATATTTTTATTGAGGGGGAGTTTCAAAAGTTTTGAAAATTAAGATATTGAGAATTTTGAAATTTTCAAAAATATTTTTAAGCGGGAGTTTTTAAAATTGAAATATTAAGAGTTTTGAAAACTTTGACTTTTCGATATTAAAAATTTTAGAAATTTGATTTAAAAATTTAATCTTTTGTAAATGTTAAATACTTTTGAAAATTTTGATAAAAGTCATTCTTGAAACCCAAAGATAAAGGGGGAGATCCTATTTTTTTTTTAAAAAAAATTATTGCATGAATTTAGGGGGAGCATTGATAAAGTTTTCAGAAAACACTTCTATAAATGGTTTTCAAAACTTAGTTGATTCTGAAAAACCTAAGTCCTTTAAAAGATTTGGTGCTTTGAAATTTATAAGGCTTAGGCATTTTTGATGAAGCTTGTCAAGCAAGTGTTATAATTTTTAATCATTATATTTGAAAAGTTTTAATCCTCATCTTTAAATTGTGGCATTTGATGCTTAATAATGATTTTGATGTATGTCAAAGGGGGAGAGAGGAGATTTAAAGTTAGAAAAATTTAAAGTAAAGAAAGTTTTTCATGCATATGAGCATCTCATGCATATACATTTTTAGCTCAATGCATTTCTAATATATGTTAAATTTGAATATTGCAAATTGATTCTCCTAACTTTAATTGATGTGTTGTTATACATCAAAAAGGGAGTGATTGTTGGTGCAGAGAGCACCACTCCTTAGTTTTGATGTATGAACCATAGTTAAAGTTAAGATTTACTTGTGTTCTGATATGAGTGTTAAGTGTGCAGGCTTAACAAGAAGTCCTAGTAGGTCGAGTTGACCGGATACTAGGCAGAAGTCTTGACAGATCAAAAGGACTGGACACCAGACATAAGTCCAGATGGGTCGTGTCACGGCCCGAGAGTATAATTGTCCATCAATTGGATGGTACTCTCTTGTGACAATATAGAAAAACAATGATGATACATGGCATGTATAGATGCTGATACACACAAACTATAAAACACAGCGGAACACACCAGCAAATAATAGAGATACAAAGACTCAAATATGCACTCCGGAGTGACTTTGACACAATAGGAATTATAATAGAAACCAACACCCAAACCGAATTCATAATAAAGGCCAAATACATACAACACATCTATATACCACAAATACGGAAACAATGTAGGACAAAATCCCAAAACTAACATCTGAAATAATACAACAACATGGAATAAAAATCCAACCACTTGGTGTGAGATGGGTCAGCGGGCAGAGCTCCGAAATTCCAAGGACTCTTCTACCTGAACCTGGGCAATAAGAAAACCCAAGGTCTGTGGTGGTGAGTATAAAACTCAGCAGTAATATGAAAGATAGTGCATGAACAACATATAAAGATATGAAGATCAACAAGTACCAATAGAGATCAACAGGTATACATAGGGAGATCAACTGATATACAGTCTTAAAAGTAATAATAGCTAACCACTAGTATAGTCATAATCAATGCAGATACTAAACTGATCAGCTGAATAAAATATAACGTACCGACATACCTGAGGGTCTGCAACGACACAACTCATAACCACCTGAACAAGTATACAACAACATAACACATACCAATAATATATATAAACAATACCACATCTATGATCAACACATAATCATATGAACAACGTATAATCAAATGTATAGACAAACCTGATCCACACTCTATAATAACATGATGCAGATCAAATGCATATAACAGTCTGATCCATTAGGTACACTGCACATACCTAAACAACGATCCACACTGATCCTACTCATACCCAAATACACCACAAACCATAGTATAGAACATGCAAATGATATACATAATATTGTACAACTATATGCAACAATCATAGTTCAACCAAATGCAACATCTCACAGGCATATGTAAAACATACCTCAAACACACACACATATATACATATCCCAGCAATGCATATGCATGGTCATGTCTGCAGACCCTACGCACAACCACGACTCCAGTATAGCTTGGGTGGCATGACATGACAACTATCCCAACTCCAGCTACCACTACTCTCGAGTGGCAAAATGGGTAGTATGAGTAAGTAGCTAGCCGCCAGAGAGTTATATGCTACACCACGGGGGTCCCTACTGTTGGCTGCTCCGTCACTACCCATGCATGGTCGAGCACCGCATATAGGAAAACTACACACAACTCCAACTACCACCATCTATAGTGGTCGAGTGCGCAACAACTACCACTACCAGCAGTGGCCAAGTATGCAACTCCAGCTACCACCATCTATAGTGGTCGAGTGCGGCACAACAGATGGTCTGCGCTTAACCCTGATACCACTACCCCAAGTGGTCGAGGAGGCAAGATGACTGATGACCTGCCTCAACCACAAGGGAGACCTAGTCATCATCATGCATGCAATGTAGTGATGCATAACTCCACACACATAAATCCACAACACTCTTTCTATCACACAGAGAGTCATACACAATTGACAGTTAACCATGCTAGGACCTCTAGTTCATAGCGATATACTGTCGACAATCGACCATGCTAGGATCTCTAGTCCGTAGTGACACACTATCAACAATCCATACAACCATACACAGACACATGATCCATAATGAATATACAACCACGCTAGGACCTCCAGTCCATAGCGACACACTATCGACAACCCACACAATCACACACAAATACATGATCCATAATAGATACCCAATGTAGAGGAATATGATACGACAATCAACTCTACCTTTACAACATCACCTGCCCCCAGGTGATTTATCCTGATGACACAAACCAAGTCTACAACCATACTCAGCTACATACACATAGGTCCACATACCATAGCATCTAAAATCCATAATCAGGATGAACGAAATGTAGAGATAACAACAAAGCATCTCAAAGTCCAAAGACTAAGTATCAAGCAATGAAATAATATGAGTGGAGTCAAGATAATAATGTCATCATCAACATAAAACTCATGCACCAAGTTTAATCATCTACCTGACCAGGGTAGAATATTACCCACCTGCTATGTAACTCGTATCAGCCATCCACAACTATGAGCATCCATCACTAATCAAAGTCCTCTCCTTCCTTGATCAGATCGAATCATCACCAATATGGCTGATGAAGATTCATATGCTGCTCAACACAGCTAACATCAAGGTCTCAATCAACTCCCCTAATCTAGAAATGGATCAAGCACAACAATCCTACAACATACAACTAGATTTAAATCAATGAACCTCTTAACTTCATTCCAACTTACCTTGCACTACTTACCAAGATTCCACCCTAGGAAACACCGACTTGTACAATCCAAATGAACAGGGGCAACAACCCATCTCCATCACCTGAAATCACAAGTTAAGACATCATATCCGGATCATTACTCAAGTTAACTTCCTTCCCAAACCATAACAAAGTTTCACAACTTCCCTTAACCTTACCCATCCACAATACTTACCACTTTCTAGCACAATCAAAGTGACCCACAGGGAATGGAAATGACGACTGTGCAAGGAGTCACTACTGCAAAGCAACCGAGGAATGATCACACATGTAGCCAGAGACCCCAGATCTGACCACCAATTTTAGAATGGATGATTATCACCATTGATTCGGTCACAAGCCTATAGAACTGGCAGCAATAGTCATAAAGTTAGACACAGGAGACAATCGTCGGCACAGAGGCTAGCAATGAAGGTCGGCAAACATAAGAGGGTCAGCTGCATCACGAGTAAAAGCAGCGATAGTGTCATCAAGCTGACTCGTGCAGGGATCCAACAGTGAGAAAAGGGTAGCGTGTTGGTGCAGTGGGCACCTAAGTCGAACTTGAGTTTTGATTATAGAAAACGATACAAAGTTAATCTCATTTTGTTATCTCACGAGCTGAATCAAGTATGCAGAATTGCTAAGCTAAAGCTGAAGGTCAGCGACACTCGGAGGATAGCCATGGTGGTCGAACGACACCGGGAGGATTTCTGAGGGAGCCAAAGAACTCAGGTGAAGACCGAAAGCGAAGCTTCAAAGGTAAAAGATTGAGGTAAGCTCGTGTGAGTGAGTGTAAGTGAGGTCGTGTCCTCCGTACGGGGACATCCTTAGGCGACGATCCGACCAAGACCTCCCATGGAAGGTCTAAGTTGAGATCGGATGGTAAATGACCATCGTACTTACTTATTTCTCGAGCTAACTTTTCATTGTAGCTGAAAACTCTGCCATCAGTCGAATGATGGCTTGTATCAATCTAATGATGCCTCCAGCAGTTGACTGGTAAGGGTAGCAGTCGACTGATGGTCAAAGATCAGCCTCGAGGATAGTCTAATCTTATCTCCATTTCTCAAGGGCTATGTGGCATCTTCTCATGAAACCTCATCTCAACGATTAGGGTTTCACAAGGCTATAAAATAAGGAGTTCTCCACCCCTTTTCATCAATTCAAAGTGCTCCAATTTGCTTCCGCAACATCGTTCTTCTACTATGACCTCCCTACGACAAAGCGCTACCGAAATGACGACAACTCGTGCTCAACCTTCTATTCTTTTAGTTGTCGATAAAAAGTTTACTTAAAGTTTGTTTCAAATTCTGTAATCTTCTTATTTTTCAGAGCTTTACTCGCAACGGGAAGAGGGGGAGTGTCCCTCTATCTCTACTTATTGATAATTCTTGTACTCACTTACTCCTACCTCTAACGAGGAGGAGTGTTTTTAGTGCTTTCCCTCCGTGCGCGGTCTAGGACCGTTAGGGCCTTGGATTAGCAGTCGAAGACTGTGAACCAAGTAAAAACAAAGTTATTATTTTTATTTTCCGCTGCATTCTTCTTTTTTACTTGTGTTTTTTAAAAAACAAATCGAAAAGCTTTCCCAATCGCTATTCACCCCCCCCCCTCTAGCGACTCTAAACGATCCAACAATTGGTATCAGAGTCGGGGGTGCTAAGATTTGGTGAAACCACCAATCTAGTTTTTTTTACAGATTTTTTTTCATTTTTATTTCTGTTTATTTCGAGTTTTTACAAGCTCTTTCGTTCATTTAAATTCTCTCCCACACTACTAATCCAAGACGCAAGTCTTGGTACATTTTGCTTGTTTTTGTCGTTGTTAGATTTCTTCTTTTTACTTGCTCTTTTTGTGTCAATGGCCCATCTCGAGGGTTTTAGCACCGTTCGACCTCCATTTTACAATGGTGATAACTTCCGTTATTGGTAGAATCGGATGGAGTGCTTCCTTAAGACCCAAATCGAGATGTGGATCATAATCCAAACAGGATTCACACTTCTGACTAACGAAGTGGGTGAATCTTTGGATTATGACCAATGGACCAATGCTACAAAAAGATAAGTCGAAGCCGACGCCAAGGCGACTCAAATCCTTCAATGCAGTTCATCTAAGGAGGAGCTCAATTGCGTCGGCCCCTTTATCAATGCAAAGGACTTGTGGACCAAATTAGTGGGACTACACGAAGGAATCGACGAACCAAAGGTATGCAAACGGGACCTTCTTTTTAATAAATTATATAATTTAAAAATGCAAGAACATGAGACGACAACTCAATTACATGCTCGTGTACAAGACATCGTCAACAATTTGCATGCCATCGGATAAAAGGTCGAAAACCGTGACCTAATAAGGTATGTTTTGAATTCATTTTCTAGGACTACCTTGTGGGCATCCATGGTCGATGCCCACAAGGTCTCTAAGGACTTATCAAAAATTAGGTTAGATGAATTATTTTTAGAATTCAAACTCCCCGAACAGTCTAATTTGGTACCTGAGAAAGGCATAGCTCTTATTGCAGGTCAAAAGAAGAAACCCACAAGTAAGCCACTCCTGAAGGAAGAAGAAGACGAGTACGAGTCGGAGGTCGATCCAGAGATGGAGACTGAACTAGTCAACCTAGTTCAGAGGATGATTAAGAGCCAAAAATGACCCGTCACTCAACCCAAGGAAGGTAAATCTAAAGCTAGTTCTAACATTAGGTGTTATGAATGCAACAGGTTCGGACATGTCAAGTCGGAATGTCCGAAGCTCAAAAACAAAGCATCGAAATTCAAGAAGGCGCTCAATGCTACGTGGGAAAAGGCATCGGAGGAAAAAGACGATGACCTCGCCTTCATGGCTAAACGAATCGAATCGGAGTTGGAGTCCGAATCTAAGCAAGAATCTGAACCCGAGGACGAGTCGGACTACAAATCTCTATTCAAGACAAGCCACAGATACGCATCCGATTCAAGAGATACTCTCAAAGTAAGTCGGTCTCTCATTAGTACTTTATACAATGCAATTAAGTTTCTAACTAGGAAGCTAGCTAAGTCTGAGTCCAAGGTTGAGACCCTATTCGAGGAGGTTAAACTCCTTAAACACGAGGTCTCCCTAACCTCTTCGACTAGTCAAGTTCAAGAAGAGGACTCAACTCAAGTTAAAAAGCTCGAAGTTGAGAACTCACTTTTGAAAAGTCAAGTCGAAGATATTAGGAACACGTTGGAAAGGTTCACTTTGGGATCCAAGGGACTTGACCTCTTACTTGGATCGCAAAGGGCCATGTACAATAAGGTCGAGCTTAGGTTTAGCTCAAATACGACTAACAAGTCATATATATCAATCGTAAGTCGAAATAGAATACATGTCCAAGCATGGGTCCCTAAGATCACTTTTATTTCTCAATTAGGATCTAACCAGTACTGGATTTCCAAGGACCAAATCCACTATGTGGAAAGACCGAACCGATTCAATGGTCCCGGGGGAGATAGTACAAAACTTGTTCGTGCTATTACTTAGAAATTGCATGCTTTTTTTCTTTTCTTTTTAGAATGGTTAGATAGGGATTATAACTCATCAATACTTGATAACATAGTACCAGGACACGGCGAGATGATAGTACGCTAGGAAAGCAAAGTCTTGGGTACTCGAGCTAGATAAGGCATATCTAGTTCGGTTCACTTGACTGAGTGGAACTAGCTGAAGCTACCTCACCGTATCCTAGACTAGTTAGACCAGGAAGTGGTCTTAAGTGAGTTAAGTTACTATTTTCTCGAAATTGTCTTTGTCTAAGGAAGTGGTCATTTTTTCGATCAAAGAAGGCCTCTGTGCCTCGCCACGACCTGGAAGCTAAGATCTTGAAAAGGTGACTTGATGAGCTTAGGGTCAAATCTGAATCTAATGCAAGGTTGACTAGTTTCGATTCATTAAAATTAATCAAGTAAAATTGAATTAATCTCACAAGAACAGATAAGGATAACATGTTTGATCATGTAGAAATGGGTGAGATGACCTAGGACTAATAATCTTCAACTAACCCTTAAATTCCAATATCCGATCCAACTACCTTGTATATAGGATCAATGGAAGTTGGATAGTGGTTGCTCCCGATATATGACTGGGGATCAACTTAAGTTTTCAAAGATTCGATTCAAACGACAATGATCGGTAGCCTTTGGAAACAATGGCAAGCTCAAAATCATCGGATCAGGTGATATTGAGCTCAACTCAAACATTATTATTCAAAATGTTTTACTAGTTGAAAATTTTGAATATAATTTACTTAGCGTAAGTCAGTTGTGTGATAATAACTATAAGGTCATATTTCTAGAAAATGAATGCGTAATTAAAACAAATGAAACCTCTAAAACAATCCTTAAAGGAACTAGGAATAGCAACATCTATACTATTAATCTACCTAACTCCTCAACCAAGTGTCTTATGACACAGCAAGAGAAATTTTGGTTGTGGCACCGACAACTCGGTCACTTGCACCCAAGACTCGTCCACAAGATGAGTCAGAGTGGCTTAGTCAGAGGTTTGCCCAACCTTAACAACTTAGACAATAAAATTTGTAATGATTGTCGACAAGGTAAACAATCTAGGACACAACATCAACTAACTAATCAAGAACGAACCAAAAGTGTTCTTGAGCTCCTACATATGGATCTATTCGATTCACATGGAGCTAAGTCACTTAATGGTAGTCAATTCTGCTTAGTCATAATTGATGACTATTCTAGGTTTACCTGGGTTAGGTTCATCAAATATAAAAGTGATACCCTAGATCAACTCATTAACTTGTTTAAACTAATCAAAAATTAAAAGAACCTTAAAATTAAAAGACTTAGGAGCGATCATGGTGGTGAATTCGAAAACCACAGGTTTACAGATTTCTATAACATAAACGGATATCACCATGAATTCTCATGTCCTAGAACCCCACAACAAAATGGCCTAGTCGAACATAAAAATAGAACCCTACAAGAAGCTGCTAGGACAATACTAAACATATATAACCTCCCTGATAGGTTTTGGGCAGAAGCCATTAGTACGGCTTGCTATGTCCAAAATAGGATCCTTTTGGTAAAGAGGCACCTTAAGACCTCGTAGGAAATCTATCACGACAAAGTACCTAACATCAAGTACTTGAGGGTATTTGGATGTAAGGAACATATCGTGAACACTAAGGATTACCTCGGAAAGTTCACCTCCAAAACCTCTATCGGAATCTTCTTAGGATACTCGACTACAAGTAGAGCCTATAGGGTATATAACCATGACACCCTTAGAGTTGAAGAGACCATTAATGTAGTGTTCGATGAAGGACACCAACCTACAAAACCCATAGCAACACCAACTAGCGAACTGACTCATACCAGACTCGACTCCAACCCTGAGATCGAGTCTAGTATTAATCATAACCCAAGTCCAACGAGTCATCCTGTCGACCAAGTGATAGGTGACCCTAACCCAAGTCAAATTAGGATTCAAACAAATCATCCTATCAATCAAGTGATAGGTGATCCTAGCTTAAAGGTTTGAAGTAGATCATCTTATAGAAACCTTAGTCAAATCTCCTTGATTTCGAAAATCGAACCCAAAACCATTAAACAAGCTCTTCTTGATTTCGATTGGATTATTGCAATGCAAGAAGAGCTAGCTCAATTCACTAGGAACGAGGTTTGGGAATTAGTACCACCACCTAAAGATAAATCAATTATTGGAACAAGCTGGGTCTTCCGAAGAAAACTTGATGACAAAGGTGATGTAGTTAGAAATAAAGCAAGGTTAGTCGCCAAAGGTTTTAGTCAAGTCGAAGGATTAGATTACGATGAAACCTATGCCCCCGTAGCTAGACTAGAATTCATCCGAATGTTGTTAGCATATGCTGCACATCGAGGTTTTAAATTATTTCAAATGGATGTCAAGTCAGCATTTTTGAATGGACTTATTAAGGAAGAGGTGTACATTTGTCAACCCCCAGGATTCGAAAGCCTAGATAAACCCGACCATGTCCTTAAACTAAAGAGAGCTATTTATGGACTCAAACAAGCTCCTCGAGCTTAGTACGAGAGGCTCTCAATATATCTTAAGCCAAAATGGTTTAACCAAGGCCTAGTCGATCCAACTCTTTTTGTAAAAATCGTAGGTAAGGAAATCTTTATTGTTGGTGCAATCGGCCCAGGTTGACTTGAGTTTGACTCGAGCAGTATTTTGATGATAGACAAAACTGTTAGTGAAAGTCCTAGAGCCAATCATGTGATGATTGTTGTATGGACTTTATTGTATCATATTCCTATTTATAAAGGCATGGTTATTATATTTACTTGTAGTGGTGCCAAATAACTAAATATAATAATGTCCTTGAGTAGTAGGTTCTTATCTATATCAATCGATTGGTTGAATCGATAATGAGATGATATAGAGAACACTACTCTTAATTATTCCTAGTCGAGTATTAACATTCAAGGACAATGTTAATGCGTAGAGACTAGCATGTAGGTCAACATGATGACTTGATCTCACAAGTCATGGATATGAGATATCAAGTTGACACATGGGTATGCATTGGAGAATGTATACTGAATGACCCGCCATGAGAAAGTATCATGGATCGTTATATGAGTATCATATACTTTCTCATGTAGCTATTAGTATGACTATTAGTCCTTAGACCTGAAGTCACCATGGTTCCCTACATAAGGAGGACTATAAAGGCGATTACTGAGTATGTAACAAATTATGCGGAGGGATGTGAGTGATGTAGATGGGATCTATCCCTCCTATATGACGGGAGTGACATCGATATTCTTGATAGAGTGAGACCACGGCGTATGGTTATGCCCAAATGAGTCAATATGAGATATTGAGCTCATTTGATTAGAGTGAGTCTACTTGGAGATCAAGATTTAGATTGTACCGAGGATGACACGGTCTATGCCTCGATTTGTCAATCTAGATGTCAAGGATAGAGGGACATTGTCACATATTGTGAGAGTCACAATTAGTAGTCACAAAGGTGATGTTGGAGCTCAACATTCTTGTAACTTGGGTAGCAATGATGTGTTGCTAGATATCGCTCATTGCTTATGTTCCTAAATCGGTTTAGGGACATTGCCAACGTTACAAGAACCTATAGGGTCACACACATAAGAGCAATTAGATGGAGATTAGGTTCATATGATGAACCATGAGGATTAGGTTCATGGGATGAACCAAATTGGATTAAGAGTAATCCAAATTAGACTAATTGAGTTAGACTCAAGTTGATTCAAGTGTTGAATGAGTCTAATTTAGATTTGATTCATCAAATCAATTTAAATTAATGAATAGAGATTCATTAAATTAAATTGACTTGAGTCAAGTGGTTAGATTTGATCAACCATGGGAGATTAGAGGTCAAGTTTGACTTGACTTGAGAGGGAAGATGAAAGGTCAAGTTTGACTTGACCAAATGTCATGTCATGATGATGACTTGGCATGGCCGGCCAATGATGATGCTCCACATCATCATTGACTTGGTCAATTGGTGCCACATCATGAAGGAGACCAAGGGTCATGGGAGTTACATGCATGCATGTAACCCCCCTTCCATGAAGTGGCCGGCCACCATTCCATTAGTGAGGAATTCATTTGGTGAGTTACTCATTCCATCATCTTCTTCCTTGGTGCTCTTCCTCTCAAGCTCTCCCTCTCCTTCCTCATCTTGCCGAGATCTTCTAGGAGTGCTAGCACACTCAAGTTTGTCTCTTTATCCACCTATTGCTTGTGTGGATACCAATAGAGGAGTGTGCACTTGACACTCTCAAGTTCCGGCAACCCTTTTGGACGAGCGGGATTTGCGAAGGGCGTCGCATCGAGGGTAATGATCTCACCTCTTAGATCTAAGGTAGATCTAGGGTTTTTAGTAAGCACATACATGTTTTATTTTAATATATCTTCGCACGGATCCATGGGATTCGAGGTTTCGCAACGCAGCGGTTTTGCAGCTCGGAAAAACCCAACAATGGTATCAGAGCCACGTGCGAAGCATGTTTGTGTTTCATTTTTGTAATTTTTGTATTAGATATAAAAATTACAGATTTATATGTTTCTGCAAACTTCCTAATTTTATAGAATTTTTGGGTATTTTTCTCAAAGAGTCGAAGCAACGAGTGTTGGGACACTTGTAGGCTTTAACCATCGAGAAAAACTCTCCGAAACGGCGAGTTCTCGCTTTAGGTTTTTGGGACAGCGACTTAAGTCGCTGTAGGATCGCAGTAGGGACACTCACAAAGTTAATTTTGTGAGTATGGGCGCTGCCCCTATCCCCGAAAGGGGCTTTGTCCCGCGATCACGCCCGGAAACCGCTTAGCGGGACCGTTACGGAGAGGTGACTCATTAATTTGAAAAAAAAAAATTACGAAAAATTATAGAAATTTCCGTAAAAATACATAATTTAGAATTATGTATAATTCTGTGATTTTCATGGCCCAATGACCCCAATTTGATTGGATTATGTGTGTTGTAATTCATAATACGGCCTGCGTGCCATTTTGTGGTTGTGCGTATTGTATAGTGTATGCGACCTGTGCGTCGTACCTCTTCTTTTGATATTCTAGTTGTAAATAGTTTTAGACTCGAATGTAACTCGAGTTTCATATTTGTAATGTACAAAATAGAGCGGTGGAAAGTCCACTCGAAAACGAGATTACGAGAAGGGTGACGACGACACATGGTGGTCAAAGGAAGCGCTTGGAGAAGCCGCTAGCCTTAGGTTGACCGTCCGATCTTCTCATTGGCTTGAGAAGATCGTAGTAGGGCCATGACTATATCACATTTAATTATATATATATATATGTTGATATATATATATATATATATATATATATATATATATATATATATATATATATATTTAATTGATTTTGCTTGTATGTATGTGATGCATGCTAGTAGAATAATGCTTGTATGTATATGATGCATGCTAGGATAATTTTCTTGTATGTATATGATGCATGCTAGAATAATGAATGTATGTATGTGATGCATGCTAATATAGGATAATAAAGGCCTAAATGTGTATAAGATACACATTACGATTAGATTAGATCATAATCGAATCAACTCGAAAATGCCTACCGAGCCTTGATACCCATCACTACCTCGATCATTTGTTGTTGTTGAATCTGCCAAAGCAGAGCAACGCATATTATCTTGGTAGGGTGCGGAGGGACAATCTTGGTCCCGTCTATCACGCTTGGGTTAGAGTAAGCTCAATTAGATTGAGCAAAACTAGTTAAACTCAATTGGATCGAGTAGAACTATAGGCATATTCCAATCGTTGGAAAGATAGGTTAAGATCGCATTTACACTAAATCTTGGGCGATTTAGCCAAAGCTAACTCAAGGTCTTTTGTAAATGTGGGTCTTGATCCTATAAACAAGAGTTGCATAGAGATGTAATCGGTAAATGTTACCCACCGATCGTACTAAGTCTTGGGCGATTGATCCTAATTATATAACTCAAGGCTTAGTATGATGTGGATCTTGTCCCACAAGAATTATAGCTAGTTTGTATGAATCTAGTAATGTGGTTTGACCACATCAATAACTCGATTCTACAAAATTCCTATAATTTAGTGGGAGCATCATTTGATTAAAGGCCTAATTAAATGATAAAAGGAATATGATATTAATTCTCTGCATTGTATGATGTAGATAACTATGTCGACAAACACGAACACTCTCTCTCTGCGTTCTGTCCTTGAGAAGGACAAGCTCAATGGAGCGAATTTCCTGGACTGGTATAGGAACCTGAGAATTGTTCTCACCCAAGAAAGGAAGTTGTACGTCCTGGAGCAGCCCATTCCGGAGGCACCTCCTGCCACTGCCTCGCGAGCTGACAAAGATGCTTACAAGAAGCATCAAGATGATGCATTAGATGTGTCATGTCTAATGCTCGCGACCATGAACTCTGAGCTTCAGAAGCAACATGAGTTCATGAATGCTTTTGATATGGTTGGACATCTTCGTCAACTATATCAAGGACAAGCAAGGCATGAGAGATATGAAGTCCCGTAGGTCAATATATACTCAAGATGATTGGGTACGTAGAAAACCTACAAAGGCTGGGATTCCCACTTGGCCAAGAGCTGGCCACTGACCTGATCTTGAAATCTTTGCCACAAGCCTTCAATCAATTTGTCATGAATTATAACATGAATGAAATTGATAAGCCATTGCCTGAAATGCTCAGCATGTTGAGAACTGCTGAGCTTAACCTTAAGAAGGGAAAATCTGACACCATTTTGATGGTGCAAAAGAAGAAAGGCAAGGGCAAGTCTAAAGGTAAGGGAAAGTCCCAAGCCAAGGGAAAAGGCAAAGAACTTAAACCCAAAGGAGGGGTAGCCAAGAAAGGGGCTTGCTTCTACTGCAAGGAAGCAGGACACTGGAAGCGTAACTGCAAGGCATACCTGGAAGATCTTAAGAAGAAAAGAAGTGAGACTTCTACTTCAGGTATAAATGTTATAGAAGTCAATCTATCTATTTCTTCATCACGGGTATTAGATACCGGATGTGCATCTCACATTTGTACCAATGTGCAGGCGCTGAGAAATAGCAGGACATTGACAAAGGGCAAGGTGGACCTACGAGTAGGCAATGGAGCAAGGGTTGCTGCTGTTGCTGTAGGAACTTATGATCTACCTTTGCCCTCTGGGCTTGTACTAGAATTAGATAAATGTTGTTATGTGCCTGCTTTAACCAAGAACATCATTTCAGTTTCTTGTTTGGACAAGAAAGGATTTTCATTTATAATAAAGAACAAATGTTGTTCAGTTTATTTAAATGATATGTTCTATTGTAGTGTGATGTGTTATTTTCCGCAAGTGCACGGTTGTCGTCAAGTAATAAAAATATCGATCCCACAGGGATTGGAACAATTACCGAATGATCGTGATACCAAGTTATCTAGTAAATCGATTATTGGTTTAAGCAAAGAAACTGAGTAGTCAATAACAACGAATGAGAAGAACGAGCTAAAAGTCAAGAGTTGAGGAAAATCTCAGGATATGGGTTTCACCACGTCAACGATTTATAAGGTGATTTAATTCTTTCCTACCCCTAGTAGAGTTGTTTTGATGGAACCTATCCTAAGGTAAATCAACGGCCCCTTTCGAGGTCTACGCTAACTGTACCTATCAAACTCAACTTTACGTCACGGTGTTCGAGCTTAGGGGATCATAATCAGCTAAGGGGACCTGTCACGAGACCCCCGCAAACCTCCCTAGTCTTGCCTCCGTTACCTGGTAAAAACTGGATTTGATAGATCCATTAAGTCCATAAGAGTTCCGCTAGAGTCAAATTTCCTTTTCACGGTAGGTTTGCACACGGGACCATAATCGACTAAGGGACTCACACGAGACCCCGCAAGCCCTCATAGATACACTACCGCTACTTGAGGAGTTATTCCCTAGTTGATTCTAGGGTTTGGGAACTCGGGTTCACCGTTAGGTACTTCCTTAGCTCCTTAGGTTTATCAATAAGAATCCAAAAGAACTGATCAAAACAAACAATAGTTCGAGTAGTATAGATTATATCATCCATCATAAATCGTCAAGGGCTACTCCCCCATCCTAAGATTACAAGACACTACTCCATAGTCTGACAAGAGTTGCTAGAGAAAGAAAATACAATACTGGATGCCATCTGCGTTCTCCTCGACTCCTTCTCTTTTGCTTCTTCTGTTGTCGATCCCTTTGCCGTCTTCTGTCCTCCTTTTTGACCATCCGTCGTCCCCTTTAGGGTTAGAATATCTTCTCTTTTATAGCTTTGGCCACCTCTTCAATTAAGGCAATAGATTTCCCTTTAATTCGAAAGATCCCGATTGCTCGCGAAAAGGAATCTCGAGTCGAGCCAACACGCCCGTGCCACATGAGACGGGCGTGTCGCCGGTTTCCTCAGGCGTGTTACGGTTTGAATCGGGCGTGTCGCGTGCTCTAGGGTGTGTCAGCTGGAATCAGCGAGACGGCGTGTTGTTCTTTGACTCGGGCGTGTCGTCATCTGGTTCTCATGACACAGCGGCGATTCCCAACACTCATGTTGTTGTTTTGATACGCCTTCTCCTTTGCCTGTTAACACAAAAACACCCAAAAGCCTTTCTTCCCAAAATATGCTAAACTTAACTGAATCATGATAAAATACATGCCTAGGATATGAAATGAGATAAAATGCACATATATAAAGTAGTGAAAACATAGCATGATTTACACACATCAAAATCCCTAGTCTTAAACTTTTGCTTGTCCTCAAGCAAAGAAAACTCAAAAGACAACTTATTTATGGAATACTAGACACCATCCGTATATACAATCTGATCTTAATCTTTTCAAATCATTTCCTAGTTGCCAAGTTTGAAAGATCCTATATAGTGCACGTGAAAAGTTGGACTAAAGTCATTGGACACCAATCCGGATTTGACATTCCTTATATCGTAGAGCATTCTTATTTCCGGCATAGAGGCACTTACCTGCCTTAATGCATGGATCATTCTTACCTATCATCAAAAGGTCTCAAAGGAGCACTTTCTAAGAAGAGAGAAGGAAAGGAATTATAGAGAGCATTTCCCCAGTAACTAGTTAGTCTCAAAGGGGCACCTTTTAGGTGTTTCCCCAGTAACTACTTGGTCTCAAAGGGGTGCTTGAAAACAATTCGATCATTTTTTTTAAACATACTTCTAGTGAAAGTGTTTCTCGAACCAAGTTGCAGTAAGTCTCCAATGGAAAATCGAGTACTGTCCGATATGGGGATTTAAATCTTTTCTTTGGATACCTCCTATAGACCGTGTTAGAAGGTGAAATAGGGTTCTTATCAAATAGGCAAAAGGAATTTCATGATCCACCAATGTTTAGTTGTATTACGCTAGATGATATAAAAATGCAATCGTTATGATATATGAAAAGATGCAAATAAAATAGCAATAACCAAACTAAAAATCTAAGTAGAACATATAAGCAAGAAAGGATGTGCATCAAAACTCACAAAATAGTTCAAGGTGGTCAATGGTCATCGCCTTCACTACTAGCATCCTCCTCCGCCCACCTCGCCATTGCTCTTGGTAAAACTCCCGGGACTCTTGTCGAAATCTATCATCATCTTCCCTCCGGGCGGACTCAGCAGTGAAAAACTCATCAGCTCTCCTGTAAAAATCAGCTGCCCTATCCAAATGTTGTGTCACCATGCGATGGTGCTCCTCTGTAGCTTGGGCATACCGATCCCACACACCAATGTGCGAGGTATGCTCGACCCTAAATGCTTCGAATGATGATCGGAATCTCAAAAATCAAAAGAAGAGTACCCTGCAGAAACATTGTCAGTAGGAAACCGTGGGGGTTCAGGAGTCGAATGTGATGGCTCAGGGGCTATGTGAGATGGCTCCCTAGCAGGGGGTGATGGAGCATGGGCAGTGGGGGTAGGAAAGGGTTCCTGAACATCTCTAAAAAGCCAATTGGATGAATTACGCACATCCGCTCGTGGTTCTAAGAGGGATTTTAATTCCATTTCTTAACACCAAACGATATCCCTCGTCACATGCCTCAATCATCTTCATATTTATACAAGCATCCAAATCCAATCTAGGGCTAGCAGGACAATATTCAAGGTCATCCAAATCACATCCTAAGGCTACAAAGAATCCTAGTGATAATACCCCTATGACTATGACTCGGATGGGCTATTACTAACCTTAACTAAATGCCTAACCATATGGGCTCCAATCAATCTTAACTTCATTTAGCATGGCCCATAAAAATTGTAACTCACTGCCTAGCCACCCCTGCACTATCATATCTCCCTGAGATTGTATTAGCCATGAATCTAAGGAGATAACGGAAAGTAGGATTAGGGATGTTAAATGATTTAGATCTAGATGCATCGTAAGGGCGAGGGTCATCAGAAATTAATCTCCAAAATTGATGATCAATAAAATGTCTATGAATTTGCCTCTCCCCTCCGCTAGGAAAATCAAATATCATATTAAAATCACTTAGAGAAAGGGTAAATTCATGGTTCATTAATCTAAATTTTATTTTTCCTTCCTCACAATCCTTTCCTTGCAGTATTTCAGCGGACAGGGAGCTAAGGAATTCAAGAGTGATGCTAGGGTAAGTAAGGTGATGGTGTGTGATAAACTCGGTCCAGCCTATCCTATTTGTTAACCAAGTTATGTCATCTCTTAACCCTAAGGTGGTCAACGTGTAGAAGTCTATAGTTCTCGTAGATACTAACTTCCTTTTTTTCAAGCTTACTGAATTTAGTCTTCATAATATCATCCCTAAAAACAATTCCATAAGGATGGCTAGAGGTCGGAGGAGGTTCGTTACCCAAATCCTGAGCTTTTCTTTTCCCCTTGTCCTTTGCCGCAGAGGAAGAAGCTCCTCCTCTAGTCTTCACTCGCTTGCTCATGGCGTTGGGAATGGAGAGACAATGAGTTTGCTCCTCGGTACGCTTGAGAGGGAGAGGCGCTTCAACCTTGTATCACGAGTGGAAGATTAGGGCGTGCTCGGGCTGGTTTTAGAGGGCTATCCGCGATAGGCGTGTCGGCATGCTCTTACGCAAATACCCGACCCGTTTAGGTGCGACATGGCGTGCTCGTCGCTCCCAGCGTGTCGCGATCCGGCCAGCGCGTGCTAGGTTGAGAAGTGTGCGACATGGCGTGCTGTCGAGACGCCACGCCTATGTTGTCTTCGGTACCAACAACACGCTGTGTCGTTCGGCCGCAGTAGGTCATGTCAACTTGCGCGGGCACGTATCCTAAAACTGAAAAATAAAAATAGAATAAAGAATAAAATAAAATAAAATAAAATGACTAAAAAAATGAAAATAGCATGGGTTGCCTCCCAAGAAGCGCTTGTTTAAGGTCTTTTGCTTGACCCCTCAGTTACTCCTTAGTTTTGGGGATATGGCTTGAGTATGCTCTGCCTCTCCTCATCTCCAATCAGCTCAACAGAATTATTTGCGAAGTATCTCTTAAGTCTTTGACCATTTACTTTGAAAATTCGTAGACTCACTAGATATATCAATAGCTCCATGAGGATAAACCTTTTCAATTCGATATGGCCCCACCATTTGGATTTCGACTTCCCAGAAAGAGTTTCAATCTGAAGTTGAATAGTAATACCAAGTCTCCTTGATGGAATTCTCTACGCATGATATTCTTGTCATGCCACCTCTTCGTTTTCTCCTTATAAGACCTCGCATGTTCATAAGCATCAAGGCGTAGTTCTTCAAGTTCGTTTAGCTGCAGTTTTCTTTTCTCTCCGGCTTTCTTCAAGTCAAAATTAAGCCATTTAATTGCCCAATATGCCCTATGCTCTATTTCAACTGGAAGATGACATGGTTTTCCATAAACTAATCGAAACGGAGTCATTCCAATGGGTGTCTTATAGGCAGTTCGATAGGCCCATAGAGCATCATCAAGTCTTAAAGACCAATCCTTCCTTGATCTTGATACTGTTTTTTCCAAGATAGTCTTGATTTCCCTATTGAAACTTCTACTTGCCCACTCGTTTGTGGATGATATGGTGAGCGATAAAGTGTGAGCCTCCATCAGGGAAATATTATACTCTTAAAGAGCTTAATGAGCATCACAAGAGGGATGGTAGAGCCTCAACCCATTTAGACACATAGTCCACTGCTACGATATAGGTGTTTTATAGGAAGTAGGGAAGGGTCCCATATAGTCAATTCCCCATACGTCGAACAATTCGACTTCCAATATCAAATTTTGAGGCATCTCATGTCTCCTTGATACGTTCCCGGTCCTTTGACAGCGGTCACAAGTCGTCACATAATTCCGAGAGTCTCTAAAAATGTGAGGCCAATAAAATCCCGCTTGCAAAACCTTTGCAGCAGTCTTGTCTGTGCTCGCATGACCTCCATATGCAAAAGAATGACAGTGGTACAATATATCCTCAATCTCTTCTTCGGATACGCATCTTCGATATATAGCATCCGCCCCTTGCTTGAAAAGGAATGGTTCGTCCCACACATAATGCTTTACATCCGAAAGGAACTTCTTCCTCTGATGATAACTCATGTTAGAAGGTATTATCCCGCAAGCTAGGTAGTTGGCAAAATCAGCATACCACGGAGCTTTGATTGTTCGAATCGCTAGTAGCCGTCATCCGGAAAGAAATCATTTATAGCAAGATCGCTCCTTTCCCGCATTTGGTTCTAGATGAAGCCTCGATAGATGGTCTGCAACACGCTTCTCCGTTCCTTGCTTGTCTCGAATTTCTAAGTCAAACTCTAGAGAGAAGTATCCACCGGATAAGTCTTGGCTTAGATTCTTTTTTACTCAGCAAGTATCTTATGGCTGCATGATCTGTATAAACTATCACCTTGGTCCCTATGATATAAGATCTGAACTTGTCGAAAGCAAATACTATAGCCAAGAGTTCCTTCTCCTGTGGTAGCATAATTCATTTGTACTTCATCCAATGTCTTACTAAGCGTAGTAGATTGCATACACCTTATGATCCTTTCTTTGTCCTAACACGCGCTTCACAAAGAAAATCACTTGCATCACACATAATTTCAAAGGGGAGACTCAATAAGGTTGCATTATTGGGGCGGTTGTTAATGCTTCCTTTAACCCGAAAATGCATCAAGACAAGGGTTATCAAAGTGAAACACAACATCTTTAGCAAGCAAATTAGTTAATGGCCTTGAAATTTTTTGAGAAGTCCTTGATGAACCGTCGAGAACCACGCATGTCCTAAGAAACTACGCACTCTTGACATCAGTTGGAGGTGGCAACTTCTTGATCACTTCCGCTTTTAGCAATATCCACCTCGATACCACTGTGAAATTAGGTGTCCAAGTACTATGCCTTCTCGCACCATGAAGTGACACTTCTCCCAATTAAGCATTAAATTCATTTCCTCGCATCTCCATTCGCTATCGGATATTGGATAGATAATTCCTGCATCTAGCAATTTCATGACCTCTTTCTTGACTATCTCTTTCATGGCTGGGTTCAATCTTCTTTGATGCTCTATAGAGGTTTTAAAATTGTCTTCTAATAAAATTCTGCATGCAAACCGATGGACTAATTCCTTTAATGTCATCAATCTTGTATCCAATGACATTCTTATATATTTTCAATACCTCAATCAGTTTTTCAGTCTCTGCATTACTCAGATTAGCATTAACGATCATAGGGTAAGTAGAATTTTCGCCAAGAAACTTCGTACTGAGTGTCGATGGAAGAGGCTTAAGTTCTACCGTGGTGAGATTGGAATCGGAAATCTCCGGTTCTTTATCTTCAAAATCCCCTCCGAGCTTATTAAGATGAGTTTGTTCTGGTGCTCCTTTTAGTGCTGTTGACTGGAAACTGTCAATCCTATAACAAACATCAAAAACAAAGGGTTGTTTAACAGCTTTTGAAAGGTCAAATTCAATTTTGTTCGCTCCAAATGCAAGTGAAAGTTTGTGGTTTTTGACATCTATCATTGCTTCGCAGAGCTAAGAAAGGTCTCCCCAAAATAAGTGGGATACATGGGTCTTCATCCATGTCTAGTACTACAAAATCACTGGAACAATAAAATTTCCCACCTGACCGGTACATCTTCTAAGATTCCCAAAGGATATCTAATGGAGCGACGGCTAACCGCAAGGCCATAGTAGTTAGTTTCATTTCTCCCAAATCCAGTTTCTTGCATATGGAAAGAGGTATCGATTTACACCGGCGCCAAATCGCAAAAAGCCTTATCAAAATTTGAGTCATTGATTATGCAAGGTATAGAAAAGCTACCGGATCATTTAGTTTGGGAGGTACCATGTTCTTAATTAAGGCACCGCACTCCTCAAGAAGAGCCACGCTACATGCTCCTCGACTTTTCTTTTATTGGTTAAGATGTCCTTCAAGAACTTAGAGTATGTAGGCATTTGTCAAGAGCTTCGTAAAAGGTATATTGATATACAACTTCCTAATTACCTCAAGGAACTTACCAAATTGTTCATCCAATCTTTCCTTAATCAGTCTTTGAGGAACGGATAGGGGCTTATATGTTCTTGGTTCCCTATTCGACACGCTGTGTTGTTTGGCAAGACACCGGGCGTGTTGTCTGCCGGAATGACCCGACACGGGTGTGTCGGTACCGACACGCTGTGGCCTCAGCGTGTTGAACAACACGCCTGGTCGGTGTGCGGTTCCTTTCTTTGTTCAACCAGCGCTTCTTCCAACTCCGACACGCCGCGTGTCCTTCTTTCTCCTTCTAAAATCCTTCCACTTCTCAAACTTATGGAATTACAATGCTCACTGGGTTTATCAATTTCCGTGAAATCGGTGGGCCCTTGATGGCCGAAATGCAATTTGGGAAATTTGATTTTCCAAAGATTCTAGTGTGATTAGTCAAATTATCAACCTTGCCTCCCAATTGCTTGATTGCCTCGGTATTATTTTGATGTTGCCGATTTGATTCTACAATATCTTTGTCAAAATTCATCATTTATCTTCCTCGACACGTAATAAAATTTTCCATCATCTTTTCTAAGTTCGACTTTGGTCCATTTGAAATCCCGAAGGTGCTCCAAATTGTCATGTAAGAATTTTGATGGGCTCTATACTAAAAGTTGGGATGATTCCTCCAACCGGATTGTACGTGTTTGAGTAAGGGTTGCCACCATTAGGCTTCGATTAAAATTATTCAGCGATCTACTTGCTCAATCCCAACTCCTTCGATGATGGTGCGTAGGATTTGTGAATTCCATCGCTACTGTCCTGTTACACCACATATCTCGCAAGTGACATTAGATGAGTTTACAGCCGATACATTAAAATGTTCGAGCTTTTGAGTTAACGCATCAACTTTTGCACTGAGTAGATCAATGGTACTTACCTCAAACTTACCTGGCATTTTAGTTTGATATCCTCGCTCTGTAGCCCATTGGTGAGAATTCATTGCCACATTCTCGATGATCTCAAAAGCTTCATCCAATGTTTTGTTCATAAGAGCTCCTCCTGCAGCAGAATCAAGAGAAACCTTAGTAGCATACGAGATTCCATTGTAGAAAGTATGAACAATGAGCCACTTCTCCAGCCCATGATGAGGGCATTGCTGTAGTAATCCCTTAAATCTGTCCCAGGCTTCAAATAATGTTTCTCCATCCTTTTGCACAAAATTAGTGATTTGATGGCGAAGACTTGCAGTTTTGCTGGGTGGAAAATACTTGTCTAAAAATCTTTGCTCCAGCTGATCCCAGGTAGTTATACAATCTGCTGGAAGAGAGTGTAGCCAAGCTCTAGCTTTGTCCCGCAATGAGAAAGGAAACAAGCGCAATCTAATAGCATCAGCTGAGGCTCCATTCAGTTTTAAAGTCTCGCAAAATTCCAAAAATACTTCCAAGTGCAGATTTGGATCTTCAGTAGGTGCTCCTCCGAATTGATGCTGTTGGACCATAGATAGTAGCTGGTTTTAATTCAAATTGTTTGCTTCAATAGGGTCTTCTAATACTCGATCTCAATCCCCTTGTACTAGGTGCTGCATAATCCCTTAAAGGTTTATTTTCGTTCTGGTCAGCCATGTCGGAGGTCAGATTGTTTTCCTGAGGTTGCTGAAATCGTCTTCTAGCAAGGAAAGTTCTCTCTATCTCAAGATCAATATCGAGAATTTCCCTATTAAGTCTGTGCATGCAACAACAAGAGAGGCTCCCAAAACAAGAATTCAGAATAGATACAAAAGAAAAATAGGAACAATCAATATTCAGAACAAGAATGCAGAACAGAAATCTAGATTAACTAAATCACGCTCAATTCAATATTGAGTGCCACTCCCCGGCAACGACGCCAAAAACTTGATGTGTTATTTTCCGCAAGTGCACGGTTGTCGTCAAGTAATAAAAATATCGATCCCACAGGGATTGGAACAATTACCGAATGATCGTGATACCAAGTTATCTAGTCAATCAATTGTGGTTTAAGCAAAGAACCCGAGCAAGTCAATAACAACGAATGAGAAGAACGAGCTAAAAGTCAAGAGTTGAGGAAAATCTCAGGATATGGGTTTCACCACGTCAACGATTTATAAGGTGATTTAATTCTTTCCTACCCCTAGTAGAGTTGTTTTGATGGAACCTATCATAAGGTAAATCAATGGCCTCTTTCGAGGTCTACGCTAATCGCATCTATCAAACTCAATTTATTGTCACGGTATTCGAGCATAGGGATCATAATCACCTAAGGGACTGTCATGAGACCCCGCAAAACCTCCCTAGTCTTGCCTCCGCTATTTGGTAAAAAACTGGATTTGATAGATCCATTAAGTCCATAAGAGTTCCTTTAGAGTCAAATTTCCTTTTCACGGTAGGTTTGCACACGGGACCATAATCGCCTAAGGGGACTCACGAGACCCCCGCAAGCCCTCTTAGATACACTACCACTACTTGGCTGGAGTTATTCCCTAGTTGGTTCTAGGTTTCGGGAACTTGGGTTCACTGTTAGGTACTTCCCCTTAGCTCCTTAGGTTTATCAATAAGAATCCAAAAGAACCAGATCAAAACAAACAATAGTTCAGGTAGTATAGATTATATCATCCATCATAAATCGTCAAGGGCTACTCCCATCCTAAGATTACAAGACACTACTCCATAGTCGACAAGAGTTGCTAGAGAAAGAAAATACAGATGCCATCGTTCCTCTGTCGACTCCTTCTCTTTTTGCTTCTTCCGTTTGTCGATCCTTTGCCGCCTTCTCGCCCTCCTTTTTGACCATCCGCCGTCCCCTTTAGGGTTAGAATATCTTCTCTTTTATAGCTTTGGCCACCTCTTCAATTAAGGCAATAGATTTCCCTTTAATTCAGACGAAGATCCTGAATGCTCGCAGAAAAGGAATCTCGGAGTCGAGCCAACACGCCTGCGTGCCACATGAGACAGCGCGTGTCGGATTTCCCACAGGCGTGTTCTGATTTGAGGGCATGTCGCGAGCACTAGGGCGTGTCGGCTGCTAGAATCACTGACACGGGCATGTTGTTCTTTGACTCGGGCGTGTCGTCCGCTGGTTCTCATGACACAGGTGTGTCGATTCCCAACACGGCTGTGTTGTTTTGATACGCCTTCTCCTTTGCCCTGTTAACACAAAAACACCCAAAAGCAGTCTCTTCTTCCCAAAATATGCTAAACTTAACTGAATCATGATAAAATACATGCCTAGGATATGAAATGAGATAAAATTCACATATATAAAGTAGTGAAAACATAGCATGATTTACACACATCATAGTGCACCTCTAATGAACGGACTCTACTTTCTAGACTTAGAGAGCCCTATCTATAACATAAGTACCAAGAGGTTCAAGACAAATAAGTTGAACCAAACCTATCTCTGGCACTGTCGCTTAGGTCACATAAATGAGAGTCGCTTATCTCAGCTCCATAAGGATGGGCTGCTAGACTCATTTGATTTTGAATCATATGAGACATGCGAGTCTTGCCTTTTAGGCAAGATGACCAAGACTCCCTTTAGTGGACACAGCGAAAGAGCAACAGATTTGTTAGGACTTATACATAGTGATGTATGTGGTCCTTTCAATGTTGCTACTAGAGGTGGTTACAGGTACTTCATTACATTTACTGATGACTTCAGTAGATATGGTTATGTGTATCTCATGACACACAAATCAAAATCCTTTGAAAAGTTCAAAGAATTCAAGAATGAAGTACAAAACCAGCTTAGCAAGAGTATTAAGATACTTCGATCAGATCGAGGTGGTGAATACCTTAGCCATGAGTTTCATGACTATCTAGCTGAGTGTGGGATTCTATCCCAACTCACTCCTCCTGGAACACCACAGTGGAATGGTGTATCCGAAAGGAGGAATCGTACCCTATTAGATATGGTACGATCTATGATGAGTCACACAGATCTTCCTATATACTTTTGGAGATATGCTCTAGACACAACAGCCTTTACCCTTAACCGTGTACCATCCAAGGCTGTGATAAAGACACCATATACGATATGGATAGGGAGAAATCCCATGATGTCTTTCATGAGGATTTGGGGTTGTGAGGCTTACGTTCGACGTCAAGTCTCGCATAAACTGGGACCCTAATCCGATAGTTGCTATTTTGTTGGATATACCAAGGTAACATAGGTTTTTTTCTTCTACATTGGGAGTGTGCACAAAGTGTTTGTGTCAAAGACTGGGGTTTTTCTAGATAGGGATTTTGTTTCTAGAAAAACTAGTGGGAGTACCTTCGATCTTGAAGAAATTCAAGATAAGGACCATAGCACTGAGGCCTTGATGGAGGTTGAACAGGAACCACAAAGTGTTGTGGGTGATGAGGTTGTTGCACAAAGAGTTGTGGAACAACCAATTGCTCATGTAGACCTACCTCTTCGCAGTCCGATAGAGTACGCCGTCAACCGAGAGATACTCATTTCTCTTGTCCGACCATGATGACGTTATGCTCATTGAGAATGAGCCTACCTCCCATCAGAAGCCGTGATGATGAGCCCAGATTCTCGAGAAATGTCTAGAGGCCATGAGATCCGAGATGGAATCCATGTACACCAACCAAGTATGGACTTTGGTTGATCCACCAAGGGTCAAACCCATTGGGTGTAAGTGGGTCTTTAGGAGAAAGACTGACATGGATGGACTTACGATACCTATAAGGGTCGATTGGTGGCTAAAGGTTTCAAGCAAATTCATGGTATTGAATATGATGAAACCTTTCTCCAAAGGGCGATGTTTAAGTCCATTCGATCTTGCTTGCTATCGCAAAGATACCACGATTATGAGATCCGGCAGATGGATGTCAAAACTGCGTTCGAATGGAAACTTACTCGAGGATGTGTACATGACACAACCCGAGGGTTTTGTAGATCCACAAAGATACCGGGAAGGTATGCAAGCCGCAAAGGTCCATTTATGGGCTAAAGCAAGCTTCTGAGTGGAATCTTCGATTCGATGATGCGATCAAACAGTTTGGTTTCATCAAGAATGAAGATGAACCTCGTGTCTACAAGAGGGTTAATGGGAACACAGCTTGTCTTCCTTGTATTGTATGTGGATGACATACTACTCATTGGGAATGACATCCCTTCGCTATAGCCTGTGAAGACTTGGTCGGGACATGCTTCTCAATGAAGGACTTAGGTGAAGCAAATGTATTCTAGGCATCAAGATCTATAGAGATAGATCTAAGAGATTGCTTGCCTAAGTCGAGTACATACATCGACACGGTATTACTACTTTTGCCATGCAATTCCAAGAAGGGACTTCGCCGATGTCACACATGGTGTGAGTCTTTCAAGACTCAAAGTCCTCTTCTAGAGAGGAGAGAGATGCATGGATAAGATCCCTTACGCATCCGCTATAGGATCTATCATGCACGCTATGCCATGTACTGCCTGATGTCTCGTGATGCTTTGAGCATGACGAGTAGATACCATCGATCCGTGAGCGCCATCGATAGTAGCCAAGAATATTCTTAAGTACTTGAGAAGGACTAAAGAATATTTCTTGATATTTGGAGGCGATGAGGAGCTAGCTGTAAAGGGTTACAGCGATGCCAACTTCCAAACTGACCAGGATGATTATAGATTGCAGTCAAGGTTCCTGTTTTCCTTGAATAGTGGCGTTGTTAGCTGGAAGAGTTCCAAGCAGGACACAATTGTTGATTCTACAACAGAGGCCGAATATATCAGTGTTTCCATCTCATTCGAGAGATTATCGATAAAGGAGATGTGAAAATTTGCAGAGTACCCACAGAGGCTAACATCGTAGATCCCTTGACCAAGGCTTTGGCACAAAAAAAGCATGATGGTCACACTAGGTCATTGGGTATTAGATACTACGGTGATTGGCACTAGTGCTAGTGGGAGATTGTTAGTGAAATCCCTAGAGCCAATCAAGTGATGATTGTTGTATGGACTTTATTGTATCATATTCCTATTTATAAAGGCATGGTTATTATATTTACTTGTATTGGTGCCAAATAACTAAATATAATAATGTCCTTGAGTAGTAGGTTCTTATCTATATCAATCGATTGGTTGAATCGATAATGAGATGATATAGAGAACACTACTCTTAATCATTCCTAGTCAAGTATTAACATTCAGTGACAATGTTAATGCTAGAGACTAGCATGTAGGTCAACATGATGACTTGATCTCACAAGTCATGGATATGAGATATCAAGTCGACACATGGGTATGCATCGAGAATGTATATCGAATGACCCGCCATGAGAAAGTATCATGGATCGTTATATGAGTGTCATATACTTTCTCATGTGGCTATTAGTATGACTATTAGTCCTTAGACCTGAAGTCACCATGGTTCCCTACATAAGGAGTTGCATACTTTGGCTTCGGCCGTCACCCGTATGGGTGGACTATAAAGCGATTCTTGGGTATGTAACAAATTATGCGGAGGGATGTGAGTGATGTAGATAGGATCTATCCTTCCTATATGACAGGAGTGACATCGATATTCTTGATAGAGTGAGACCATGAAGTGCATGGCCATGCCCAAATGAGTCAATATGAGATATTGAGCTCATTTGATTAGAGTGAGTCTACTTAGAGATCAAGATTTAGATTGTCTGAGGATGATGACGGTCTATGCCTCGATTGGTCAATCTAGATGTCAAGGATAGAGGGACATTGTCACATATTGTGAGAGTCACAATTAGTAGTCACAAAGGTGATGTTGGAGCTCAACATTCTTGTAACTTGGGTAGCAATGATGTGTTGCTAGAGACCGCTCATTGCTTATGTTCCTAAATCTGTTTAGGGACATTGCCAACGTTACAAGAACCTATAGGGTCACACACATAAGAGCAATTAGATGGAGATTAGGTTCATATGATGAACCATGAGGATTAGGTTCATGGGATGAACCAAATTGGATTAAGAGTAATCCAAATTAGACTAATTGAGTTAGACTCAAGTTGATTCAAGTGTTGAATGAGTCTAATTTAGATTTGATTCATCAAATCAATTTAAATTAATGAATAGAGATTCATTAAATTAAATTGACTTGAGTCAAGTGGTTAGATTTGATCAACCATGGGAGATTTGAGGTCAAGTTTGACTTGACTTGAAAGGGAAGATGAAAGGTCAAGTTTGACTTGACCAAATGCCATGTCATGATGATGACTTGGCATGGCCGGCCAATGATGATGCTCCACATCATCATTGACTTGGTCAATTGGTGCCACATCATGAAGGAGACCAAGGGTCATGGGAGTTACATGCATTCATGTAACCCCCCTTCCATGAAGTGGCCGGCCACCATTCCATTAGTGAGGAATTCATTTGGTGAGTTACTCATTCCATCATCTTCTTCCTTGGTGCTCTTCCTCTCAAGCTCTCCCTCTCCTTCCTCATCTTACCGAGATCTTCTAGGAGTGCTAGCACACTCAAGTTTGTCTATTTCTCCACCTATTGCTTGTGTGGATACCAATAGAGGAGTGTGCACTTGACACTCTCAAGTTCCGGCAACCCTTTTGGACGAGCGGGATTTGCGAAGGGTGTCGCATCGAGGGTAATGATCTCACCTCTTAGATCTAAGGTAGATCTAGGGTTTTTAGTAAGCACATACATGTTTTATTTTAATATATCTTCGTACGGATCCGTGTCTGGGGATTCCGAGGTTTCCACAACGCAAAAAGCGGTTTTTGTGGCTCGAAAAAACCCAACAAAAACTTATGACAAGCATGGAGCTTGGTGTGGGAAAGTCCAACATGGAGTTGGCATGGAATATCCAAGCATAGAGCTTGGTGTTGAAAAGTCCAAAGCATTGCGAAGCCGTGCGCTTGGTGCTTTGTGAGAAATGCATTGCGAAGCCATGCGCTTGGTGCATGTGGGAAAGTCTTGAGGACTTGGTAAGTTCACTAGGCTCGGGGTCCTTGAGTCGGTGAAGGACGGCATTGCGAAGTCGTGCGTTTGGTGGATCCGAGGGACTGCCGGACGGGGAGCAAATGGAGTGAGGCCAAAAGGAAGCATACTTCGAGGGCATGAGACGTGAAGGATGGCATTGTGATGTCATGCGCTTGGCGCATCCGAGGGACGTAGGCCGAGGGAAGAGACTTCGGTGGAGAACTCCATGAGGGATGAGGTGGACTTGGCCAAGTGGCTAAGATTGAGTGTCGGATGCTCAAACAGCTTGATGTTTGAGGTTTTACCCGACATCAGTCGACTGGCAAAGGTGTTAGTCGACTGCTCTGAGTCGACTAAGGTTGACGGTGTTGTGGTTTGTTTTGCTTATCGCCCGCATATGCCATCGATGTGTAATCGAATGTCGTCGGATGATAGGAATAATCGATGGGGAGAATGTCGCAATGCTCTATAGCCTACTGGGCAATCGACTACTAGGTCACCAGTCGACTGATGGGCATCATCAGTCGACTAGTAGGTGATCCATTGGAAATTGTCCAACGTGGATCTGGTCGTTATGAGACAACGGCTACAGGGTGTAACGCCCGTAAAATTTCTAACCATTTTACGAGAATTTTTGGCTTGACGATAATGGGCTTTATGTGGGCTTTTTCAAAAATAAAAGAAAATAAGCCAAAAAGGGGTGCAAGGCCTAGGAATTGAACCCCAAACCTCTAGAGATAGACAAGCCCTATAGATGCACCCACTAACCAGAAGCCCAATAGGATTATATAATTAGAGGAGTAGGGAAAATTATGGTTAAGTGTAAGGTAGATCAAGGGGCTCTTCAAATGAATTAATAGGGGGGGATGAGGGGGCATGAGTATCCAAACTTCATTTCTCCTCTTCTCTTCTTCTTCCTCACCGAAAACCATCCCTCCCCCTCTCCATTTTCACCCTTTGGCCGAACCCCATCCAAGCAAGGAGAAGGCTAGTTCTTTGCTTCCATAAGGTCATCTACCAACTAAAAGCAAGCGAAGGATGTAAGATTTCCTCACCTGCAGTATATTAGTTTTGTAGGACATGTTACATGAAAGAAATATGAAGTTTTGTGCCCTACATGTTTCGGCCAACCATGTCTTTGGGGCTAGGGTTTCATGAAAGTGATGCTAAGGATCTTTTACAAGTTGTATGCTTCATGTAGGAATTTTTAGGTGACAAAAATCCAAGTTTATAGCCCCTACAAGTTTCGGCCAACCATGTATTTGGGGCTAGGGTTTCATGAAAGTGATGCTAAGGATCTTTTACAAGTTGTATGCTTCATGTAGGAATTTTTAGGTGACAAAAATCCAAGTTTATAGCCCCTACAAGTTTCGGCTAACCTTGGGTTTAGGGTTAGGGTTTCATGAAAACATCCCTTGTGAAGTTATATCATGTTGTATGCCTTCATGTAGGAGTTTATGTAACAAAAAAATAAAGAAATTGGTACCCTACAAGTTTCGGCCAACCTTGGGTTTAGGGTTAGGGTTTCATGAAAACACCCCTTGTGAAGTTATATCATGTTGTATGCCTTCATGTAGGAGTTTATGTAACAAAAAAATAAAGAAATTGGTACCCTACAAGTTTCGGCCAACCTTGGGTTTAGGGTTAGGGTTTCATGAAAACAACCCTTGTGAAGTTATATCATGTTGTATGCCTTCGTGAAGGAGTTTGTGTAAAAAAAAATAAAGAAATTGGCACCCTACAAGTTTTGGCCAACAATGGTTGTAGGGCTAGGGTTGCATGAAAACACCCCTTATGAAATCAGAACATGTGGTATGCTTAGGTGATGAACATGATTATGATTTTTATATGCCATGAAATATGCTTAGGTGATGAACATGATTATGATTTTAATATGCCATGAAATATGCTTGTGTGATGAACATGATTATGATTTTTATATGCCATGAAATATGCTTATGTGATGAACATGATTATGATTTTTATATGCCATGAAATATGCTTATGTGATGAACATGATTATGATTTTTATATGCCATGAAATATGCTTATGTGATGAACATGATTATGATTTTTATATGCCATGAAATATGCTTATGTGATGAACATGATTATGATTTTAACATGCCATGAAATATGCTTATGTGATGAACATGATTATGATTTTAATATGCCCTGAAATATGCTGATGTGATGAACATGATTACGCTTTAGGACCCCTTTAGGGTACTCTTACGTTATGAATGCATATATGTTATGACATGTCTAAGAGATGCTTCCCTTTCAAGTAGGGATTAAGATCTCTCCTTATGATAAGATAAGATGGAGATGCTTCCCTTTCAAGTAGGGATTAAGAGCTCTCCTTATGATAAGATAAGACAGAGATGCTCCCCTTTTTATTTGGGGGATTAAGAGCATTCTTTATGATATGACAAGAAAGAAAGGAATTAAGTATTTTACTTTGCAAGAGGTTAAGTACCCGACCCGTCAGGTGGTCGTTAATCAAATCCAAAGGGACATAAGAAGACGTAAGAGGTCTTGCCCTGGTAAGACGTAAGAGGTTTTGCTCTAGTAGGTCTGGTGGCTCGCTACTGACTATTAGGGAACGCAGCATTATGTGGTACTTAACACAGGGCCCCCATTCAAGTTATGATTATGTTGAAGTACCTATATGTATATGTTTTGAAAAGAAAGGACTTGTATGAAATTATGAATGCTTAAGTCAAGTTTAAGAATGCTTATGATTATGTCCTTGATGCTTGTCTTTGATTTATGAAATTATGAATGCTCATGTCAAGTTTAAGAATGCTTGTGATTATGTCCTTGATGCTTGTCTATGATTTATGAAATTATGAATGCTTATGTCAAGTTTAAGAATGCTTATGATTATGTCCTTGATGCTTGTCTATGATTTATGAAATTATGAATGCTTATGTCAAGTTTAAGAATGCTTATGATTATGTCCTTGATGCTTGTCTATGATTTATGAAATTATGAATGCTTACGTTAAGTTTAAGAATGCTTAGGACTATGTCCTTTATGCATGTTAGGGTTGATGATATCATGAATGCTTATGTTTAATTTATGCCCTGCTTAGATTTAATTATGTTTAGCATGCTTATGTAAATTGTATGTCATGCTTATGTTTTCATTGCGTGGGTAAGTTGATACATAGTGTTGTTATGAAATACTTATGCTATTTATGCTAGTATGCTCCTGTTTTTCTAATTGTTCGATGAGGTTTGTGGCTTTTGTGAGTAGGCAAGAATCTTACTAAGCTATATGCTTATAGTTTATGTTGTCCATATACTGCAGATAAAGGAAACATGAACTAAGAGGAAGTAGCGGAGGGCCAAGTGGGTGTGATAGTGGCATGGTGGAAAAAGACCCTATTACTATCTGCTTATATTTATATGCTCAGTGAACACCTTAAGACATTTTCTTCCGCTTATAAGACTTGAGATTTATTAGTACCATGTTGAATGTTGCTTAGTTATGTTACTGTTCAGTTACTTATAAAAGTTTGATATGCTAGAACTCATGAATGGATATTTTATGTTATGCATGTTATAAAAAGAGATAAGAGATGTTAACATGCTTATTATGAATATGATAGGTAATGCATGTATAAGAGAAGGTTTATGCCATGAAAACACGTTAAGTACGTAGATTGTGAAATGATCCCTATATGTCATGTTATAAAAAAAAAAAAAAAAAAAGTAGCGCCAGAGAAGCGAGATAAGGCAGGCGTTACAATGACCGATCGGTGCCTTTTGGCGGTCGGCAATGAACAAACATTGATGATTATAAATGGAGCTCAAGTGGGAGGATTTTGCCAAGACTTTAAGGAAGCTATTGGAGGGGAATTGCTGCTGCATTCCAGTCCTTCAAGAGCCATCCAAAGCAAGCAACAAGAAAGGGTTCAAAGCAAAGAGTTTTAAAGTGTTCTTTACTTGTATTTCTTAGTGTCTTTGTATTTCTTGTAGTATTACTGTTGTAATAGCTTGTGAGAGGTTTCTCCACCTTCAACGTGTAGTCGAGAAAGAGTTTAGTTAATGTCGTGCGCATAACTAGAGCTCGGTGAGCTCGCCCGTGGAGTAGGAATCATTCGGTTCAGAACCACGTATATCGTGTGTGTTTGCGTATGCTTGTATTGTTGTTAGTATTATTATTGTTTCTATTGTTTCCGCTGCGCAAACGACAAATTGTATATGAGCACGCAACGAGAACGATCGTATTCCACCACACGATGAAAGAGGGATATTCACCCCCCTCTAGTCGGCCAACATATCGACCCTACAAGTGGTATCAGAGCCAAGGAGCTTGTCAAGGACTAACCGCCGACACAAGAACTACAAGATGGCCGGCTACAACATCCATCCACAAAAATTCGATGGAGATTTTGCTTGGTGGAAGAAAAGGATGGAGGTATATCTCGAAATAGGTATTGGGTTCCTAGAATTGTGATCGATTCACGCTAGATGGGTTAGGGTGTGTCAACCCTAAGTGGATGGATAGTTAACCTAGCCATGATGAGTTGACACATTAGGATGTGCCAATGTGCTTGAGAAGTTGAAAAATGATTAAATTGGCACAAATAGGTCTTAAAGGTATTGGTGTGCCATTTTGGGTTTATGGCACACTTGGGAGATAATGGCATTAAGGCAAAAATGGACTTAACCCTAGAAATGGCAATTTGGATTCAACACGTAGGTATTCTATACCTTAGCATATTTTACTTGCCATGATTTATTTGCCTTGCCATGTCATGACATCATTTTCATTTTTATCTCTAAAAATGTCATGATCATGTTTAGACTTATTTTTATATGTCATGTATGCTAAAATTTCATTCACATACCATGACATCATGATTTTGGCACATGTTTAGTTATATCATATATATGCCATAATCATCATCATGCATAAAATAAAATGGAATTAAGGACAATGGCATAATTTGAAGTCCCATGCATAAGAGAATCAAATAGAGTTGTCTTAGAATATGCATGAGACCATTAAAGAACAAAAACCCACATCTCACTAGAATATTTGACTTGAATATGTTTTGCACATTTAGATACAAGTGAGATGTTTAGGAAAAATGAATTAAAGGTTTTGAAAACATGTTGAAAATATTTTGGAAAACCTTGGTGAAGCCTATCTTTTGATAGCTATCACCATTGAATGGGATGATACAAAGAGGGCTGAATATTGAAGCTTTTCTTAACTTTTCGACTTTGTATCAATCTCCTAATTTAGTGGGTAAAATAATTTTCAAATATTTTTCACCCATAGTGTTTATGATAAGTATTATACGTATGAATTTTCAAGATTTTTAAAACTATATATATTTACTTATGGATTTCAGAAATTCATTTCTGAAAAAGCTGAAAACTACAAGTGTAGTTATCAATCGATTGCCATGTAGGCCTGGGTGATGTGTGGCAAAATTGATCGGTTTTTGAATTGATCGCCGCGAGTTGATTTCGGGTAAACCTTGATGGTTAGGCCTATGTTCAGCTATGTTTTGGTCCCCTAACCACTCCTAACCCTAGGACATGCTTGAGAGAGCATTAGAAAGGGTGGAAATCCATTGGATATGGATTAGGAGAAGTGTTTAGGGAGAGTATCAATTTTAAGGTGGATGAGAGTTCATTGTTGAACTTTGCCTTAATTTTGATTGTTTAAATGTCCTATTATCTTAGGGACTCTCCAAGGACATTGTTGGTGCAATGGTCAAGGGGGAGCAAGCCTCTAGGGGGAGGTATCCATCATGGGAAGATGGATTTGTATTTTCTCATGGGAGAAAAATTGGGTTGCCTATCTTAAGTGATATGGGATCACTAGAAAGATTGTAGGCATGTGTTTCCTCAAAGGGAGAGATTATAAGATCTCATTGGGATATGAGACATTCATACCCTTGGGGAGGACCTTTTTGATGTAATGTCAAAAAGGGGGAGAAGTTACCAATTAGGGTTCATTGGAATTCTCATTGGGATGTGAGAATTGCCAATATGGTAGAATTGGTAGACTTGAGATGGTAGTTTTGTCAATCAGCAAAAAGGGGGAGATTGTTGGTGCAATCGGTGCAGGTTGACTCGAGTTTGACTCGAACAGTATTTTGATGATAGACAAAACTTATGACAAGCATGGAGCTTGGTGTGGGAAAGTCCAACATGGAGTTGGCATAGAAAATCCAAGCATGGAGCTTGGTGTTGAAAAGTTCAAAGCATTGCGAAGTCGTGCGCTTGGTGCTTGGTGAGAAATACATTGTGAAGTCGTTCGCTTGGTGCATGTGGGAAAGTCTTGAGGATTTGGTAAGTTCACTAGGCTCGGGGTCCTTGAGTCGGTGAAGGATGGCATTGTGAAGCCGTGCGCTTGGTGCATCTGAGGGACCACCGGACAGGGAGAAAATGGAGTGAGGCCAAAGGGAAGCATACTTTGAGGGCATGAGACGCGAAGGATGGCGTTGTGAAGTCATGCGCTTGGCGCATCCGAGGGACGTAGGCCGAGGGAAGAGAGCTTCAATGGAGAACTCCATGAGGGATGAGGTGGACTTGGCCAAGTGGCTAAGATTGAGTGTCGGATGCTCAAACAGCTTGATGTTTGAGATTTTACCCGACATCAGTCGACTGGCATATGTGTCAGTCGACTGCTCTGAGTCGACTAAGGTTCGACTGGTGTAAGATTGTGGTTTGACAGTAGTCGACTGCCGAGGGATGGCAGTCGACTGATGGGAATGTCGCGAGCACAGAACGCTCCGTAGCCGACTGGGCAGTCAACTACTAGGTCACCAGTCGACTGATGGGCATCATCAGTCGACTGGTAGGTGATCCGTTGGAACTTGTCCAACGTGGATTTGGCCATTGTGAGACGACTATAGGGGCAGTCGACTGGTGACTTTTGGCAGTCGACTGTTGGGCACAAAAACAGCTTGATGTAGATTATAAAGGGAGCTCAAGTAGGAGGATTTCACCAAGACTTTAAGGAAGCTATGGGAGGGGAATTACTGCTGCATTCCAGTCCTTCAAGAGCCATCCAAAGCAAGCAACAAGAAAGGGTTCAAAGCAAAGAGTTGTAAAGCGTTCTTTACTTGTATTTCTTAGTGTCTTTGTATTTTTTGTAGTATTACTATTGTAATAGCTTGTGAGAGGTTTCTCCACCTCTAACGTGTAGTCAAGAAGGAGTTTAGTTAACGTCGTGCGCATAACTAGAGCTTGGTGAGCTCGCCCGTGGAGTAGGAACCATTCGATTTCGAACCACGTATATCGTGTGTGTTTGCGTATGCTTGTATAGTTGTTAGTATTATTATTGTTTCTATTGTTTCCACTGCGCAAACGACAAATTGTAGATGAGCACGCAACGAGAACGATCGTATTCCACCACACGACGAAAGAGGGCTATTCACCCCCCCCCCCCCTCTAGCCAGCCAACATATCGACCCTACAAGTGGTATCAGAGCCAAGGAGCTTGTCGAGGACTAACCGCTGACACAAGCACTAAAAGATGGTCGGCTACAACATCCATTCACCAAAATTCGATGGAGATTTTGCTTGGTGGGAGAAAAGGATGGAGGTATATCTCGAAACCGACTTTGATTTTATGATATTGTAGAAAATGGTTTTGAGATGCCTAGGGATAAAGACAACAAGCAAATTGAGAAGTCAAGGTGGACCCAAGACCAAATCAAGGACTTCGAGACAAATCTCAAGGTAATCGAATTATTTAGTGATTTGATTCCTAACAACATTTGGTCTAGGTTGGGTAATTTTAGAGATGCAAAGGAATTATGGGAGAAGATAATAAAATTCCAAGAAAATTCCCAACCAGCACAAGTAAAGGAGAATGCCGAGGAAGAATTGCCATCCACATTTGATGATGTTGATGATTTGGTGGAGACCTCCACCTCTAGCATTGAGGGGGAGGAGAGGCAATCTTCCACTCCGGAGGAAGATCAAAACGAGGCATCTACCTCCGGAAGAAGTGACCAAGAGTCCTCCACTTCCCTAGGTAACTCAAGTGTTATAATCTTAAATAAAGATCATATAATATGCTTTGAGTGTAGGGAGAAAGGGCATTACAAGAGTAAATGCCCAAAATTGGCTAAGAAGAAAACACCAGCACCAAAAGTCAACCCAAAGTCAAAGGATACCGGAGTCCCTACAACTAGAAGCAAAGAGCACATTATGTGCTTTAAATGCAATCAAAAGGGCACTACCGAAGCCAATGCCCTAGGGGGAGGAAGAAAGGGCAAGAAGGTGTATCTCATGTAGTGGGAGCTCATAAAGCTAACCCTAAGGTATATTCAAATAATGCACCTTCTATTTCTAAAGTTAAAAGGCATGCTAAAAATTATTTTAGTTCTCTTGCCATTATAAATGAAAAGCATGCTAATAGAAATAATAAGTTTTATTGTTTAGGTGCGAAGCATGTTCATGTAACTAAGGAAAAACCTAGGACTCATAATTCTAGAAATATTTTACCAAAAGAGTCCATTAGGAGAATAGAAGAAAATTTGGGTATTAATCCCAAAAAGTCTAGGCACATGCCTAAGAACAAGAGGTCTTCCCAAAAACCTAATGAAAATTCAAAATTGAGGAAATTGGAGTTAGAAAACCAAGTCCTGAGGTCAAGACTTGAGAGAATGTAAAAGACCCTTAAAATTATAGAAAATTCTATTCAAGGGTCAAATGTCCAAAAGTTCCATTTAATTATGGGACGACATCTAGGTCTAGGAAAACCAAGGCAGATAGGGAAGCTATCCCTAAGACTAGCCATGGTGTTTGCTTAGTGGCTAAGGACTTAAGAAAAACCAAGAAAGTCACTAAGAAGGTCAAAGGGGGAGTTACCTCTTAAGTTGACCTAAGTAAGACCCAAAAGACTATGGCTTCAAAGCCTAAAAGGGTCATTAGGAAGGTATCTAGGGAAGTTATCCCTAGTGAATACCTTGTTAACCCAAGGAGCTCCAATAGGTATTGGGTTCCTAAAAGCGTGATCGATTCACGTTAGATGGGTTAGGGTGTGTCAACCCTAAGTCGATGGGTAGTTAACCTAGCCATGATGAGTTGACACATTAGGATGTGCCAATGTACTTGAGAAGTTGAAAAATGATTGAATTGGCACAAATAGGTCTTAGAGGTATTGGTGTTCCATTTTGGATTTATGGCACACTTGGGAGATAATGGCATTAAGGCAAAAATGGACTTAACCCTAGAAATGGCAATTTGGATTCAACACTTAGGTATTCTATACCTTAGCATATTTTACTTGCCATGATTTATTTGCCTTGTCATGTCATGACATCATTTTCATTTTTATCTCTAAAAATGTCATGATCATGTTTAGACTTATTTTTATATGTCATGTATGCTAAAATTTCATTCACATACCATGACATCATGATTTTGGCACATGTTTAGTTATATCATATATATGTCATAATCATCATCATGCATAAAATAAAATGGAATTAAGGACAATGGCATGATTTAAAGTCTCATGCATAACGAAATCAAATAGAGTTGCCTTAGAATATGCATGAGACCATTAAAGAACAAAAACTCACATCTCACTAGAATATTTGACTTGAATATGTTTTGCACATTTAGATACAAGTGAGATGTTTAGGAAAAATGAATTAAAGGTTTTGAAAACATGTTGAAAACATTTTGAAAAACCTTGGTGAAGCCTATCTTTTGATAGCTATCACCATTGAATGGGATGATACAAAGAGGGCTGTATATTGAATCTTTTCTTAACTTTTAGACTTTGTTTCAATCTCCTAATTTAGTGGGTAAAATAATTTACAAATATTTTTCACCCATAGTGTTTATGATAAGTATTATACGTATGAATTTTCAAGATTTTTAAAACTATGTATATTTACTTATGGATTTAAGAAATTCATTTCTTAAAAATCAAAACCGATCGTCATGTAGGCGATTGATGGGGTGGCAATGATCGGTTTTTGAATTCAATGATCGCCAAGTTGATTTCGGGTAAACCTTGATGGTTAGGCCTATGTTCAGCTATGTTTTGGTCCCCTAACCACTCCTAACCCTAGGACATGCTTGAGAGAGCATTAGAAAGGGTGGAAATCCATTGGATATGGATTAGGAGAAGTGTTTAGGGAGAGTATCAATTTTAAGGTGGATGAGAGTTCATTGTTGAACTTTGCCTTAATTTTGATTGTTTAAATGTCCTATTATCTTAGGGACTCTCCAAGGACATTGTTGGTGCAATGGTCAAGGGGTAGCAAGCCTCTAGGGGGAGGTATCCATCATGGGAAGATGGATTTGTATTTCCTCATGGGAGAAAAATTGGGTTGCCTCTCTTAAGTGATATGGGATCACTAGAAAGATTGTAGGCATGTGTTTCCTCAAAGGGAGAGATTGTAAGATCTCATTGAGATATGAGACATTCATACCCTTGGGGAGGACCTTTTTGATGTAATGTCAAAAAGGAGGAGAAGTTACCAATTAGGGTTCATTGGAATTCTCATTGGGATGTGAGAATTGCCAATATGGTAGAATTGGTAGACTTGAGATGGTAGTTTTGTCAATCATCAAAAAGGGGGAGATTGTTGGTGCAATCAGCGTAGGTTGACTCAAGTTTGACTCGAGCAGTATTTTGATGATAGACAAAACTTATGACAAGCATGGATCTTGGTGTAGGAAAGTCCAACATGGAGTTGGCATGGAAAATCCAAGCATGAAGCTTGGTGTTGAAAAGTCCAAAGCATTGCGAAGTCGTGCGCTTGGTGCTTGGTGAGAAATGCATTGCGAAGTCGTGCGCTTGGTGCATGTTGGAAAGTCTTGAGGACTTGGTAAGTTCACTAGGCTCGAGGGCCTTGAGTCAGTGAAGGATGGAATTGCGAAGTCATGCGCTTGGTGCATCCGAGGTACCACCGGACGGGGAGCAAATGGAGTGAGGCCAATGGGAAGCATACTTCGAGGGCATGTGACGCAAAGGATGGCGTTGCGAAGTCGTGAACTTGGCGCATCCGAGGGACGTAGACCGAGGGAAGAGAGTTTCGATGGGGAACTCCATAAGGGATGAGGTGGACTTGGCCAAGTGGCTAAGATTGAGTGCTAGATGCTCAAACAGCTTGATGTTTGAGGCTTTATCCGACATCAGTCGACTGGCATAGGTGCCAGTCGACTGCTCTGAGTTGACTAAGGTTCGACTGGTGTTAGACTGTGGTTTTGTGCTTGGCAGTCGACTGTCGAGGGATGGCAGTTGACTAATGGGAATGTTGCGAGCACAGAACGCTCTGTAGTCGACTAGGCAGTCAACTACTAGGTCACCAGTCGACCGATGGGCATCATCAGTCGACTGGTAGGTGATCCTTTGAACTTGTCCAATGTGGATCTGGCCGTTGTGAGACAACGGCTACAGGGGTAGTCGACTGGTGCCTTTTGGCAGTCGATTGGTGGGCACAAAAATAGCTTGATGCAGGTTATAAATGGAGCTCAAGTGGGAGGATTTCGCCAAGACTTTAAGGAAGCTATTGGAGGGGAATTGCTGCTGCATTCCAGTCCTTCAAGAGCCATCCAAAGCAAGCAACAAGAAAGGGTTCAAAGAAAAGAGTTGTATAGCGTTCTTTACTTGTATTTCTTGTAGTATTACTGTTGTAATAGCTTATGAGAGGTTTCTCCACCTCCGACGTATATTCGAGAAGGAGTTTAGTTAGTATCGTGCGCATAACTAGAGCTCAGTGAGCTCGCCCGTGGAGTAGGAACCATTCGGTTCCGAACCACGTATATCGTGTGTGTTTGTGTATGCTTGTATTATTGTTAGTATTATTATTGTTTCTATTGTTTCCGCTGCGCTAACGACAAATTATAGACGAGCACGCAATGAGAACGATCGTATTCCACCACACGACGAAAGAGGGCTATTCACCCCCCCCCCTCTAGCCGGCCAACATATCGGCCCTACAAGTGGTATCATAGCCAAGGAGTTTGTCGAGGACTAACCGCCGACACAAGCACTACAAGATGGCTAGCTACAACATCCATCCACCAAAATTCGATGGAGATTTTGCTTGGTGGAAGAAAAGGATGGAGGTATATCTCGAAACCGACTTTGATTTTATGATATTGTAGAAAATGGTTTTGAGATGCCTAGGGATAAAGGCAACAAGCAAATTGAGAAGTCAAGGTGGACCCAAGACCAAATCAAGGACTTCGAGACAAATCTCAAGGTAATCGAATTACTTAGTGATTTGATTCCTAACAACATTTGGTCTAAGTTGGGTAATTTTAGGGATGCAAAGGAATTATGGGAGAAGATAATAAAATTCTAAGAAAATTCCCAACCGGCACAAGTAGAGGAGAATGCCGAGGAAGAATTGTCATCCACATTTGATGATGTTGAAGATTTGGTGGAGACCTCCACCTCTAGCATTGAGGGGGAGGAGAGGCAATCTTCCACTACGAAGCAAGATCAAAATGAGGCATCTACCTCCGGAAGAAGTGACCAAGAGTCCTCCACTTCCCTAGGTAACTCAAGTGTTATAATCTTAAATAAAGATCATATAATATGCTTTGAGTGTAGGGAGAAAGGGCATTACAAGAGTAAATGCCCAAAATTGGCTAAGAAGAAAACACCGGCACCAAAAGTCAACCCAAAGTAAAAGGATGCCAGAGTCCCCACAACTAGAAGCAAAGAGCACATTGTGTGATTTAAATGCAATCAAAAGGGGCACTACCGAAGCCAATGCCTTAGGGGGAGGAAGAAAGGGCAAGGTGTATCTCATGCAGGGGGAGCTCCCAAAGCTAACCCTAAGGTATATTCAAATAATGCACCTTCTATTTCTAAAGTTAAAAGGCATGCTAAAAATTATTTTAGTTCTCTTGCCATTATAAATGAAAAGCATGCTAATAGAAATAATAAGGTTTATTGTTTAGGTGCTAAGCATGTTCATGTAACTAAGGACAAACCTAGGACTCATAATTGGCACAAATAAGTCTTAGAGGTATTGGTGTGCCATTTTCGATTTATGGCACACTTGGGAGATAATGGCATTAAGGCAAAAATGGACTTAACCCTAGAAATGGCAATTTGGATTCAACACTTAGGTATTCTATACCTTAGCATATTTTACTTGCCATGATTTATTTGCCTTGCCATGTCATGACATCATTTTCATTTTTATCTCTAAAAATGTCCTAAGGCAATCGCCTTATGTTTGGACCATTTATATGATAAATGAATATTCACTATTTGAGTATACATGTTTTCATGTATTTGATTAGATCTTAAACTCATTTACTGAATGTGTATGATACGATTCACAGCATGAGAGATTTTGTGATTGGATCACAACTAGTGAGTATCTCTACATGTGTAATTGTGAAGTATCAAAATTATCCCTAGTCAATGAATTGATGGATTTGGACACCATTGATTCTGTTGAGACTAGCACGAGGTATACTCCTTGGTGTATCCAAGCAGTTGATTCTCACTGGCTGGAGATATTGTGATACCCGAGTTAATTGTAGATGCAAGTTATGGTAACTAGTTCATTGGAGTGACCAACCGTAAGACTTCATATGGTTCTCTGCATTTATATAGATATGTCAATGAAGTTCTTACTGTAGCTTAAGTGCGATGTTCCTTTGACTTGCGGTATTCAAGTCATCTTGATCATAAAGACTTATGCTTTGACATCTTAAGCAAGCATCTCTTTGGAGATGTGGACCCGGGATGATTGGGTATAAGTCGAAGTGATCGAAGGTGTTTGAATAGCCTATAAAGGATTCACCACTCCATGCGAGGAGATGTATACCCATGGCCTCTCGTCGGATTGTTACTAAAGTCTTTGGCCAAAGCAATACATGTTTAGAGTAAGGTACTCTTCGATACATGTGCAGTAACTAGAATTCGTAGGACAAGGAAATGATACTTGGGCTAGGTGTGACGTAGTCAACCTAGTGGGGACTGACACTATAGACCATGTCCTGAACCAAGTGGGTATAAGATGAGTGAAGGGAATGGGGCACGATTCATTCGAGTTGCTGAAGGGTTTCAGAAATAGTTCGGGATCAACCGTTAATCTTTTCGGTTAATTGGGGATCATGATGTACTACTAGGTGCCACTCATAATTATTCTATAATTAATGGTTAATTATAGACAGCCAACATAAATCGAGAACCTATTTGGTCACACGCGCAACGAGCGTAATCCGAAGGATTTAAAACGAGCTTGAGAATGAGATTCTCAGACCGAGAGAAACTAGGTTTGGTTGGATCAAACAAGGAGCGAGCATGAAATCGTTTCAGTCGCAATGGAAGCATGGATGGGTCGTGTCTTATGAAGACATGATAGATGAACCAAATTGGTTTGGTTCTAATCCAATGGAGGAGAATAAACCAAAGGGGTTTGGTTTGTTTTAAATGAATGAACCAAAGTTGGTTCGGTTCATTTTAACTTAAAATAGACCAACATGGTTTAGTTTATTTTAACTTAAATTAATGGAGCGGGTTAACGGGCTTTTGGTTATGATCCGATAACCATTAAGAGAATTTGTTCTCTATAAAATAGGGCTTAAGGGTTTTGTTAAGCCCGCCCCTCCTTCCCTAGTCGCGCCGCTCCTCTCCTCTTGCCGATCAGCTGATCGCTGCTGGCGACCCTCCGGTGATCTTCTTTGGGTCTGGCAACAAGGTGAGCATCAAGCTTCCTTATTTGGCCGGCCCCTATTCGTCCACCAAAGCTGTCCAATTTTCTGGACAGCTTGTTTATTTCTTGTTGGAGCGTCGTTTGGACGACGTTTGAAGCTCCGACAGCGGCTTCCTTGCCATGGATTCGATCTCTAGTAATCCTCATAGGTGTAGGACGAAGGATTCGTCAAACGGTTGACGAATACCTCTCCGGAGAAGCGAGTTTTTGAGGACTCATTTTGGATCCGAATTTTTGATTCGGATTGTGATCTTCTCTCGATCACATCGTCTTCAAAACGAGGCTAGTAACTCGTACGAAGACGAGGCTCGTGACTTTGTAAAGTCATCCTGAAGATACTCGGCGTAGATATGAATAGAGGCGATTCTAGCGAGGATCGCTCTGGTTGATGTCTTTCCCGCTACACGTGATACGTCAGGTATACGTAATATAAATTTTATTTTATTGCAAAATTTTAATTTATGGTTATGTCTACACATGTTGTATTATGCATGCGTGTGGTGTGTGTGTTATAATAAATTAGATTTATTATTTTTATTTCTTCCACTGTGCACATGTTTACGAAACATGTTCGAACACACACTCGTCGAGGTGTCGGAAACCCAACAGTGGTATCAGAGCCCAGGTTGTGTTTCGACATAATCGTAAAATTATTTTGTGATAGTTGTAATGGTATTTATGGAAATTTTCTACTTTTGGAAAGTTAGAATTATTTATGGAAATTTTTATTTTTGGAAAGTCTAGAAGTATTTATGAAAATCTTCTACTTTTGGAAAGTTAAAAGTATTTATAGAAATTGATATTTTCCATAAATAAAATATTTGATTAGATTTGAAAATTTGTTTCCTAATTTAATCATGATTTGATTTGGAAAATCAAATCTTAAAATATTTTATTTCCATAAGTAGTTTTGATGATTTAGGAAATTTATTTCCTAAATTGACTTTCCTTAATCAACACTTTCCACAAATAAAATATGTGATTAGATTTGAAAATTTGTTTCCTAATTTAATCATGATTTGATTTGGAGAATCAAATCTCAAACATATTTTATTTCCATAAATAGTTATGACATATAAGGAAATTTTGTACATGTCATAATTGTATGACATGTAATTGCATTAGATGCATATCATTATGTCATGCGTGTCGTGACATGTAGATGTATGACATGTATGTCATGCCATGTAGATAATAGTTATTTGCATGCAAAGAGGATGAGACATAAAAACCCTTACTCAATATTAAAGCCTACACCTTCCATTAATATGGTTAGAACCAGAGTTCCATTTCTTGTTTGGGTTGTTGGACTCTCTCCAAGCCCGGCTCGAACCCGAACATGTTCAAACCATGGAATAGTTTAATACTAATATGGTAAGAGTCAGAGGTCAATCATTAACTTTGGTTGTTGGACTCTCTCCAAGCCGGGCTAATTGGTTGAATGCGCTCTAGCCATATTAAAACTATTTCTCGATTAATGGGTTGGCTTTAACCTGGAGCATCGGCTTGTTGGACTCTCTCCAAGGTCGATGTGAAGGGAGGTGAAGTTGGGTGCTATGCATATGATGCATACTTTTTAATGTGTTAACAACCCGATGTATGTGTGAACATTCAATAAGTTGATAGCACATTGTGATAGTTGCATATATGTGACATGCAATCGGTATATTTGATACCTACCATCATAGCTATGAATGGCTTGTTGGACTCTCTCTAAGGTTGTTCATATCTATGATGGATATCAGCCCATTCAGAAATGGACCTACGATCTCCCGAAGTGATTTTGGGGTTTTTGAAATTCTAAAAATGAATGGGATTTATGAATGCATATTGATGCATTTTAAATCATCTTTCTCATATATGATCGTTTTGTATTTCTAAGTTAATCTATTGATCATGATGTCTTTGAATTTGCGTTCCATTTTGGATTCGAATAAATTGACTGGGCCGAACTTCTTGGACTGACTTAGAAACTTGAGAATTGTTCTCAAGGTTGAAAAGCTTGAAAATGTCCTCGAAGCGCCTCTTCCTACCCGTCCTAGTGACAATGCAACTCTGGACCAATTATTGGCCTATCAGAAACATGTGACTGATTCTGAAATGGCGAGTTGCATCATGCTAGCCACGATGGTACCTGAGCTATGGAAGCAGCATGAGTATATGAATGCTCATACCATAGTCTTTCATCTTTATGAGTTGGTTGATGAGCAAGTGAGATTCGAAAGGTTTGAAGTCTCCAAGCTCCTCTTCACCTCTGAGATGCAAGAATCTGTGGTACTGCTCAACATGCTGAAGACTGTGGAGTCTTCTGTGAAGCATGAGCAGGGGACGGTGCTGTAAGTTGATTCCTCGAAGAAAGGTTCTAAGAGAAAGTCAAAGGAATAGCAGAAGGGGAAGAAAAAAGCTAAAAAGGCAGAATCAACTCAAAAGGGCACTTGCCATCATTATGGCAAGGAGGGCCATTGGCGAAGAAATTGCAAGATTTATCTTGAGTTCATGAAGAAGAATAAGGCATCGGATGCCCCATATTCTTCAGATATCTTCGTTATTGATTGTCATTCTATTTCATCAAATACTTGGGTATTGAATACTGGGTGTGGCTCACATATATGTAATGACATACAAGGGCTAAGGAATAGAAAAAGATTCGTCAGAGGGGAGTCAAATTTGCGAGTTGGCAATGGAGCAAAGGTTGTTGCGGTCGCCATCGAAACTTATTTGCTGAAGCTCCCTAGTGGACTAGTCTTGGAACTGGACAATTGCTATTGTGTTCCTTCTCTAATAAAGAACATTGTTTCTATTTCCTGCTTAAATAGAAATGGTTACCATTTGACGTTTAGTAACAATTGTTGTTATATAACTTTAAATGGCATACTTTATGGAACTAGAACTTTGAGCAATGGTATTTATACGTTGGACGTATCCAGTGACATTTTCAATATCGAAGCGAGCAACAAGCGTGCTCGAAAGGATAATTAATTAGACTCCTACACGTGGCATTGTCGTCTTGGCCATGCAAGCAAGAAACGCATGTCCGAATTACATCGATGTGGAATTCTGGAATCGTTTGAATTTGATTCATACGATACATGCGAATCATGCTTGAAAGGCAAGATGACTAAGTTACCTTTTACAGGAAAAGGTGAACGAGTGAGAGAGTTGCTAGGTCTAATACATACTGATGTATGTGGACCTATGTCAACTCAAGCTTTAGAAGGCTATAGCTACTTCATTACCTTCACCGATGATCACTCACGGTTTGGGTATGTGTTCTTGATGAAACACAAGTCTAAAGCCTTTGAAAGGTTCAAAGAATTCAGAAATGAAGTAGAGAAACAACATGACAAGAGTATTAAAATACTTCGATCGGATCGAGGTGGTGAATACTTAAGTCAAGAGTTTCTTGATTATCTAAGAGACAATGGTATATTGTGTCAATGGACTCCGCCATATACACCACAACATAATGGTGTATTTGAGAGGCGTAACCGGACATTGTTGGACATGGTCAAGTCAATGATGAATCATGCGAATCTTCCCAAGTCCTTTTAGGGCTATGCACTTCAGACAGTTGTCTACTTGTTAAACAGAATGTCAACCAAGGTAGTCTCTACTACTCCATATGAGATATGGAATAGTAAGAAATCTCATGTATCTTACTTGAAGATATGGGGTTGTCCTGCTTATATGAAGCGGACTGTATCAGACAAATTGGATGATAAGTCTGATAAATGTCTATTTATTGGATACCCTAAGGAAACAAGGGGTTACCAATTCTATCATCCTGTGGAACAAAAGGTGTTTGTTTCAAGGCATGTTGTGTTTCTAGAGAAAGAGTTTCTCTTGCAAGAAAACAGTAGGAGTGTCGTCGAGCTTGAGGAGGCTCGAGAGACTCAAATAGACATTGATGAGATACCTGGTGAAGCACAACAGTCGATAACTCATAGTGATGAGCAATCGGATGGACCTATTGAAACACCACATCTTCGTAGATCTGGTAGAACACGCAATAATCCTGAGAGATATGGATTTCTCGCAAGTGAATCGAACGACATGTTACTCATTGATGATGAGGAGCCTACCAGTTATGAAGAAGTTCTGACAAGTTCAGAAAGGGATAAGTGGCTTGAATCCATGAAGTCGGAAATGGATTTCATGTATGAAAACCAAGTTTGGAACTTGGTTGACCCACCTGAAGGCATCAAGCCTATAGGGTGCAAGTGGGTTTTCAAGAAGAAAACTGACATGGATGGTAATGTGATTACCTATAAGGCTAGATTAGTGGTGAAAGGATATCGTCAAAAGCAAGGTGTTGATTATGACGAAACCTATTCGCCTGTAGCTATGCTTAAATCCATTCGGATGCTCCTGGCCATAGCGACTCATTATGATTATGAGATATGGCAAATGGATGTGAAAATAGCTTTCCTTAATGGAAACCTGCTCGAGGACGTGTATATGATACAGCCTGAGGGTTTCACATCGGTTGATAAAACCAAGGTATGCAAATTGCGACGGTCCATATATGGATTGAAGCAAGCATCCAGGAGCTGGAATATCCGTTTTGATGAGACAATCAAAAAGTTTGATTTCTCACAAAATCCAGACGAACCTTGTGTGTACAAGAAGGTGAGTGGGAGTGCAGTCGTGTTCCTAGTATTGTATGTCGATGACATATTACTTATAGGAAACGATGTTTCAATCTTACAGTCAGTTAAGATTTGGTTGTCCAAGACATTCTCCATGAAAAACCTGGGAGAAGCAACCTACATTCTCGGGATTAAGATCTATAGAGATAGATCGAAATGGTTGCTTGGTCTTTTACAGTCTACATATATAGACCGAGTGCTAAAGAGGTTTAGCATGTCAGAATCCAAGAAAGGTTTCCTACCCATCAGGCATGGGATACACCTTTCGAAGTCTATGTGTCCGCGCACAGAAGACGAGAGGATTTGCATGAGTAAGATTCCCTATGCATCCGCAATAGGATCTATCATGTATGCTATGTTATGTACGAGGCCCGATGTATCGTATGCTCTAAGTGTCACGAGTAGATACCAGTCTGATCCAGGAATGGATCATTGGGCGGTTGTTAAGACAATCCTTAAGTACTTGAGAAGAACTAAGGATGTGTTCCTAATATATGGAGAAGGGGACATGGTGATATGCGGGTATACGGATGCCAGCTTCCAGACAGACAAGGATGATTCTAGGTCTCAGTCTGGATACGTGTTCACCTTGAATGGGGGCGCAGTGAGTTGGAAAAGTTCTAAACAAGACACTGTTGCTGATTCTACCACTAAGGCAGAATATATTGTAGCTTCGGAAGCAGCAAAGGAAGCGGTTTGGATCAAGAAGTTCATTTATAAACTTGGTATGGTTCCAGCCATTGTTGAAGCAATACCGGTCTACTACGACAATAATGGAGCAATTGCACAGGTGAAAGAGCCAAGGTCTCATCAACGATCCAAACATGTGCTTCGTCGTTATCATCTGATCAGAGAGATCATTAGTAGGAAGGAAATACAAATCGAGAAAATCCCCACTCAAAGGAACTTAGCGGATCCTTTGACTAAGGCATTACCTCAAAGTAAGTTTGAGGGTCATGTTAGAGCTTATGGTATTAGATACCGTAGCGATTGGCATTAGGCGAAGTGGGAGTTTGTTAGTAATATATGAGAGATGTCCTAAGGCAATCGCTTTATGTTTGAACCATTTATATGATAAATGAATATTCACTATTTGAGTATACATGTTTTCATGTATTTGATTAGATCTTAAACTCATTTACTGAATGTCCACGATATTATTCACAGCATGAGAGAATTTGTGATTGGATCACAACTAGTGAGTATCTCTACATGTGTAATTGTGATGTATCGGAATTATCCCTAGTCGATGAATTGATGGATTTGGACACCATTGATTCTATCGAGACTAGCACAAGGTATACTCCTTGGTGTATCCAAGCAGTTGATTCTCACTGGCTGGAAACATTATGATGTCCGGAGTTAATCGTGGATGCTAGTTATGGTAACTAGTTCATTGGAGTGACCAACCGTAAGACTTCATATGGTTCTCTGCATATATAGATATGTCAATGAAGTTCTTACTGCAGCTTAAGTGCGATGTTCCTTTGACTTGCGATATTCAAGTCATCTTGATTATAAAGACTTATGCTTTGACATCTTAAGCAAGCATCTCTGAGGAGATGTGGACCCGGGATGATTGGGTATAAGTCGAAGTGATCGAAGGTGTTTGAATAGCCTATAAAGGATTCACCATTCCTTGCGAGGAGATGTATACCCATGGTCTCTCGTCGGATTATTACTAAAGTCTTTGGCCAAAGCATTACATGTTTAGAGTAAGGTACTCTTGGATACATGTACAGTAACTAGAATCCGTAGGACGAGGAAATGATACTTGGGTTAGGTGTAACGTAGTCAACCTAGTGGGGACTGACACTATAGACCATGTCCTGAACCAAGTGGGTATAAGATGAGTGAAGGGAATGGGGCATGATTCATTCGAGCTGCTGAAGGGTTTCAGAAATAGTTCTGGATCAACCGTTGATCTTTTCGGTTAATTGGGGATCATGATATACTACTAGGTACCACTCATGATCGTTCTATAATTAATGGTTAATTATAGACGGCCAACATAAACCGAGAACCTATTTGGTCACACGCACAACGAGCGTAATCCGAAGGATTTAAAATGAGCTTGAGAATGAGATTCTCAGACCGAGAGAAACTAGGTTTGGTTAGACCAAACAAAGAGCGAGCATGAAATCGTTTCAGTCGCAATGGAAGCGTGGATGGGTCGTGTCTTATGAAGACATGATGGATGAACCAAATTGGTTTGGTTCTAATCTAATGGAGGAGAATAAACCAAATTGGTTTGGTTCTAATCTAATGGAGGAGAATAAACCAAAGGGGTTTGGTTTGTTTTAAACGAATGAACCAAAGTTGGTTCAGTTCGTTTTAACTTAAAATAGACCAACATGGTTTGGTTTATTTTAACTTAAATTAATGGAGCGGGTTAACGGGCTTTTGGTTATGATCCGATAACCATTAAGAGAATTTTTTCTCTATAAAATAGGGCTTAAGGGTTTTGTTAAGCCCTAATCTAAGCAATCCCTAGTTGCCGCCCACCCCTCCTCTCCTCTAGTGGTCGACGCCCAACCCTAGCCGCCGCCCAGCTTTGTGCCACCGTCCAAGCTAGTTGCCAGCATCCAAGCTTCAGTCGGTGATCCTCCGGCGACCCTCCGGTGATCTTCTTTGGGTTCGGCGATAAGGTGAGCATCAAGCTTCCTTATTTGGTCGGCCCCTATTCGTCCACCAAAGTTGTCCTTGTTTGTTTGGACGACGTTTGAAGCTCCGACAGTGGCTTCCTTGCCGGGGATTCGATCTCCGGTAATCCTCATAGGTGGAGGACGAAGAATTCATCAAACGGTTGACGAATACCTCTCCGGAGAAGCGAGTTTTTGAGGACTCATTTTGGATCCGAATTTTTTATTCGGATTGTGATCTTCTCTCGATCACATCGTCTTCAATACGAGGCTAGTAACTCGTACGAAGACGAGGCTCGTGACTTTGTGAAGTCATCCTAAAGATACTCGGCGTGGATACGGATAGAGGCAATTCTAGCGAGGATCGCTCTGGTTGATGTCTTTCCCGCTACACGTGATACGTCAGGTATACGTAGTATAAATTTCTTTTTATTATAAAATTTGAATTTACAGTTATGTCTACACATGTTGTACTATGCATGTGTGTGGTGTGTGTGTTGTAATAAATTAGATTTATTATTTTTATTTCTTCCGTTGTGCACATATTTACGAAACATGTTCGAACATACACTCGCCGCGGTGCTGGAAACCCAACAGTTATCACTGACCATCACCTAGGTAGGCGAAATCCACTTCTTCTAGGACACATTGAATCAAAGTCAGATCTTGTTTGGAGAGCATTTATCCCCTTTGTCGGGGATATGATTAGTCATCTCTTTGTTAACGCCTTGACCATTCCCTACACTAACTCTTCAGTTACCCATCTCGTCATTCCATATTTTTTCTCTTTTTTAAGAAAATGAATAAATTAATGCCCCCTGTCTTCTACAAATACCTCTCGTGAAACCTTCTACCCTCATACTACCTCCTCCTTTCGACTCTTCCAATTGCTAACCCCTCTGAACCACAAAATATGGCTCTTTCTTCAGAATCCCTCATGGAAGACCAACAATGTATAGCAGAGCTAGAGAATATAATAAGAGATTTGAGGAGCCATCTCCAAGTATCCTCCACACGAACTTACACCCTTCACCAGGAGCTACTCATTGCTCGGCCCAGTTTGATAAGACTTCACACAACCCACCAAGCTCTTAGCAGTCGTTACATACTAGTTGCATCTCTTCGCGTCGTCAATTCACCCCCCAACATTCCCTTAGAAGAAAAGATCATCCATGAAGTAACCTAGCTTTTTCATTTTTAGCATGACTGTAATGAATGCTAGACCTTTGAATAAATATATTATGTGAAAATTTCTATCTTATTCCAAAAGAACATGGTGCTTCATAAGAAAATTTACCCTTAATGTAATTAAACAACATACCTCCCTTAATAAAATGTACCTTCAGAATCCTTCCTCCGAGCCCCACATTCACTATGCATAGTAGCATCCTCAATTCGCCAATGTGTTTCCCGACGTTCTCCATTGCTCCAATTCGTTGTTCTTACATAATGAAATGTATTTCGTCGCTCTTACAAAATAAGATTAACTTTTTCGATCTATCACCATACATAAATGAACAATTCAATTATAGCTGAGTTTATACCGGACTCTTCTAATCTGCCACCGTACAGGGATCAAGACCTCAATTATAGCTGAGTTGAGACTCAACTCATCCGATCCACCACCACATGGGGATAAAGACTTCAATTATAACCAAGTTGGAAATCGACTCTTCCGATCCAACACCACACGAGGATAAAGACTTCAATTATAGCCAAGTTGGAACTCGACTCTTCCGATCCACCACCGCACAAGAATAAGAGATTCGACTATCATTGAGCTGTAAAAATAGTGACGATCTACTTTAAGGTCTTGCCTTGTTATATCAGAATAAATTTTTTTACTTCCGTCATCTTCCATAGTGTATCTATCTTGAACCCAACTCCTCCGATCTGCCACTGCACGGGGATAAGAGCTTCTGCTAAAGCTGAGCTGTAAAAATAGTGATAATCTAACCTAAGGCCTTGCCTTGTCAAATCGAAATAAATTTTTTACTTCCATAATCTCCCATAGTGAATCTACCTTGAACCTCCTTTGATCCGTCATCACACGGGGAAAAGAGCCTCGGTAAAAGTCGAGCTGTAAAAATAGTGACTATCTGACCTAAGGCCTTGCCTTGTCAAATCGAATTAATTTTACTTTATCTACCTTCCAATATCTAACCACTCACCGACTACGAGGATAAGAGCTTTGACTAAAGTCGAGCTGTAAAAATAGTGACGACCTGACCTAAGGCCTTGCCTTATCAGATCGGAATAATTTTTTACTTCCATCATCTTCCATAGTGAATCTACCTTGAAATCTACTCCTCCGATCCGCCATCACACGGGGATATGATCTTCAGCTAAAGTCGAGCTGTAAAAATAGTGGCGATTTGACCTAAGGCCTTGTCTTGTTAGATCGGAATAATTTTTTACTTCCTTCATCTTCCATAGTGTATCTACCTTAAACTCAACTCCTCCGATCCACCAACACGTGGGGATAAGAGCTTCAGCTAAAGTCGAGCTATAATAATAGTGATGATCTACTTTAAAGCCTTACCTTGTTAGATCGAAATAATTTTTTACTTCCTTTATATTCCATAGGTATCTACCTTAAATCCAACTCATCCAATCCACCAACGCACGGGGATAAGAGCTTCAGCTAAAGTCAAGCTATAAAAATAGTGATGATCTACTTTAAAACCTTACCTTGTCAGATCGGAATAATTTTTTCTAGAGGAATCATTGATCGCTAGAGGATGGGGTGAATAGTCATTTTGCATTGCTTGATGGAATTTGATCGCATGCTTGCTTGTCTACAATACTTGTTAATGCAGCGGAATAATGAGATACAATATGAAGACAAACATAAACACACAAGCACAATTAAAACACAAGATATAACGTGGTTCGGAACCTTAGGGTTCCTACTCCATGGGGCGAGCTCAAACGAGCTCTAGTGATGCACACCACCGCTAATGCACTCCTTCTCGGAACAATCCAAAGGTGGAGAAATCTCATACAAATGATTACAAAAGTAATACAATGAAATACAACAAGTAAACTAAGCAATACACAAATACAAGTAAAGAAAACTTTACACAAAGAACTTTGGATTTCTTGCTTATTGATTGCTTTGGACTGGCTTTGACTGGAAAGCACCAACTATTCCCCTTCAAATCACCCCAAGAACCATAGCCAAAATCCTCCTCTTCGAGCTCCTTATAAAGCTGCAACTCGGGCTGATTTTACTAGCTGATCTACCATCATCGGTACATGCTCCGTAGTCGCTGTGAGATAATGAGATAATGACTTAATCCACGCTGAAAAAACTCCAACGAATAGCTCATCAATCGACAGCCAAACCCTAACAGTGGACTACTACCCCGTCAGTCGACTGCCCAGTCGACTATGGAACTTTTTATGCTCATGGTTGCAAATAGTAGTCGACTGCCCTCCATGGCAGTCGACTGCTCGACCAATCAACTACCCAAATCTGAAAGTCATTGCCGAGCCACGCCATCGCGATCACGTCGGTCGACTCAGGCTAGTCGACTAGTCATGGTAGTCATTCGGAGTCGACTCGGTACGCCAAGTGTCAAAACACTTGACCGTCGTCTATAACCACCCGATCGAGTATAACCTCGATCAGCTAAGCCTCAAACATGAAGTTTACCCCAAGCATGATCCCCTCATACTTGCTAGACCACCCTAAGCCTTCTAGCCACCTCCATCAGCCTCACGCCTATTGGATCCCTCCAAGCCATCCATGACTTGTTCATCCATACACTAGCCTTTAGGTGCTTCCATCGGCTATTGTCATGATAATCGGGTCTACACCGCCAAGGAACATTTGGACTTACGCTGCCAAGATACACGCTTGGACTTTACGCCGCCAATATCACACCCTTGGACTTTTCCTTGTCAACTCCATGTTGAACTTTCCAAATGGCAAGACCCATGCTTGGACTTTCCATTGCCAAGTACCCATGACTTGGACTTTACCATTGCCAAGACCCATGCTTGGACTTTCCATGCCAAGAACACAAGACTTGGACTTTCCATGCCAAGTACACAAGACATAGACTTTACATGCCAAGTACCCACTTGAACTTCTCCATCATATGGTCAACCCCATATCAACCATATAGTCAACCCATTGTCAAACAATGGTCAACCCATTGCCAAACATCAAAATACTACTCGAGTCAAACTCGATTCCGGACAATCGTAACCTGGGTCAATTGCACCAACATTTTTTACTTTCGTCATCTTCCATAGTGAATCTACCTTGAACCCTACCCCTTCGATCAGCCACCTCATGGGGATAAGAGCTTCGGTTAAAGCTGAGCTATAAAAATAGTGACAATTTTCTTTAAGGTCTTGCCTTGTCAGATCGGAATAATTTTTTACTTCCGTCATCTTCTATAATCAATCGATCTTGAACCCTACTCCTCTGATCTGCCATCGCACAGGGATAAGAGTTTCAATTAAAGTCAAGCTATAAAAATAGTGACGATCTAACCTAAGGCCTTACCTTGTTAGATCTGAATAATTTGGCCTTGCCTTGTCATATCGGAATAATTTTTTACTTCCATCATCTTCCAAAGTGAATCTACCTTAAACCCAACTTCTCCGATCTACCATCACATGGGAATAAGAGCTTCGGCTAAAGTCGAGCAATAAAAATGGCGATGATCCCACCTAAGGCCTTGCCTTATAGATCGAAATAATTTTTTACTTTCGTCATCTTGCACAGTGAATCTACCTTGAATCCTACTCCTCCGATTTGCCATCGCATGGAGATAAGAACTTTGGCTAAAATTGAGCTATAAAAAACAGTGACGATCTGATTTAAGGCCTTATCTTGTCAGATCGGAACAATTTTTTACTTCCGTCATCTTCTATAGTAAATCTACCTTGAACCCTACTCCTCCAATCTGCCACCGCACATGGATAAGAGCTTCAGTTAAAGCTGAGCTGTAAAAAGAGTGACGATCTGACTTAAGGCCTTGCCTTGTTAGATTGGAATAATTTTTTACTTCCGTCAACTTCCATAGTGTATCTACCTTGAATCTAATATCTCCGATCTGCCACCGCACAAGGATAAGAGCTTCGGCTAAAGATGAGATATAAAAATAGTGATGATCTAACCTAAAGCCTTGTCTTGGCAGATTGGAATAATATTTTACTTCTGTCATCTTCCATAGTGAATCTACCTTGAACCCTACTCCTCTGATCCGCCATTGCACGGGGATAAAAGGTTCGGCTAAAGCCGAGTTGTAAAAATAGTGACGATCTGACCTATGGCCTTGCCTTATCAGATCAGAATAATTTTTTACTTTCCTCATCTTCCGCAGTGAATCTACCTTGAACCCTACTCCTCCAATCCGCCACTGTACGACGATAAGAGCTTCGGCTAAAATTGAGCTGTAAAAATAGTAACGATTTAACCTAAGGTCTTGCCTTGTCAGATCAGAATAATTTTTTTACTTCTGTCATCTTCGATAGTGAATCTACCTTGAACTCTACTCCTTCAATCCACCACAGCACAGGGATAAGAGCTTCGACTAAAATTGAGCTGTAAAAATAGTGATGATCTGACCTAAGGTCTTACCTTATCAGATCAGAATAATTTTTTTTCTTCCGTCATCTTCCATAGTGTATCTACCTTGAACCCAACTACTCTAATTCACCACCACACGAGGATAAGAGATTTAGCTAAAACCAAGCTATAAAAATAGTGACAATCTGGCCTAAGGCCTTGCCTTGTCATATCGGAATAATTTTTTCTCTTCCGTCATCTTCCACATTGAATCTACCTTAAACCCTACTCCTCTGTCGAACCACGAGTAAGAGCTTCGATCTTAAAGTTGAGCTATAAAAATAGTACTTATGACATAAGGCCTTGTCTTATCGGGGAAATAATTTTACTTAGTACATCTATACCATACTTCTCATCCACCAATAAGACCTTTAGTAAAAGTTTTAAAATAGACTTCTTATATATATATATACTTCTTCTTAACATCGGGCATGCATCATAGCATATATAGATACTTCTTCTTACTTCTTCCTTACTTCTTCTTATTAACATAGAGCATGCATCATAACATCTATAGATACTTAGTGCTTAGTTCAAGTTCTTAAACATCATAAATCATACGGAGACATAAGTAAGGACATCCATAAACGTCATCATCATAGGTAAACATATATATATAGACCTAACGGATCTTCTCCACCATGCCACTGCCACACACATTTGGCCCCTCCTGCTGCTCCCTTTAGTTTATCCATCCCTTACCCTTATCTGCGATCTGAGGAAAGATAAACTATAAGCACATAGGCTTAGTAAGATCCAGTCCTACTCACAAAACCATATATCGACATTAATCATGGCATGTAACATTCCTAACATATAAGCATGTAACATTCATAACATATAAGCCATATAACATGTAACATACATGGCGTAATCAACTTAACATGTAGCATAAATAACGTGATTAAACAAAACATGTATCATCCATAGCATGGCAGCATAACATGTATAATCTATAACATAGAATCATATCATGTACATTTATGACTTAATTAAACATAACATATAACATATATAGCGTAGCAAATCAACATAACATACAACATATATGTATGACCTATCAAACATAACATACATCATGTGTAACATAGTGACATAACATGGCATATCAAACGTAACATACATCATATGTAGCATAGTGACATAACATGGCATATCAAACATAACATACTTCATATGTAACATATCAACATAGCATGTAACATAACAATCTAATCAGGTAACATATGCAAGATGCTTTTGAAAACATATATTATAGGTACGTAAATATAAATCTCAACATATTTGGGCCCGGCATTGTACCACTTCTTCATTATCATAGCGCGCATCCCTAAATAGGCCCGAGGTAGCAAGTCTCGAACCTAATAGGTTACTAGGCCCGATCTTAGTCTGTCGACCTAGGGCAATCGTCATAGCGTAGAAGCCCATCCTAGGACTGAGTCTTACTCCATCGACCTAAGGCATCTTGGAGCCCATCCCGTACTAGGCCCGAGTCTTATTCCATCGACCTAGGGGCAATCATACATAGAAGCCCATCCTAGGCCCGAGTCTTATTCCATCGACCTAGGGCATCTTAGGAGCCCATCCCTTCTTGGACCTTATTAGGGTCTTGGTACAAGCCATGCAGAAGGTAAAATACTTATATGCTTATTTTTATAACATAGCTTATTTCATTTTGCAAACATAGCATACTTCATTTCATAACACATCATGCTTCCCCTTCATGAACATATCTTCGTAAACATACCATTCTTCATTTCATAACATATTATTCTTCATTTCATCCTCATGTCATATTCATGTCGTGAACATATCGTTTGTTTCATTTCATAATCTTATCTTTTTCCATTTCATAACATATTTTAAATATCGCATACACATAGACATGGCATAAAGCATGGCATCAAAAGTAAGTAAACACTAACCTAAGGCATGTTATCTTCATCTAGCATTATTTAATATCACAAGTCAACATGACTTCACCCAACATAAAACACATATTAACCTATTCATTTAACTTAACAACAACTTCATATGCACATAAGAATTGAATTAAAACTTCATTTAATCCCCAAAAATACATGATGGCCGAATGGTCCATAGGGTTTTCTAGGGTTATCTTTTAACCTAATTCATTTTAGCATAACAACAACTTCATTTGCATATAGAACATGAATTAGACTTCATTTAACCACCCAAAACATAGGTTGGCGAATGATCCATAGGGTTTTATATGGTTATCATTTAACATGAATCATTTAAAATAAAACAACAACTTCATTTGCATACAAAACAAGAACTAGACTTCATTTAATCACCCAAAACATAGGTTGGCCGAATGATCCATAGGGTTTTCTAGGGTTATCTTTTAACCTAATTCAATTAACATACTAACAACTTCATATGCATATAAAACATGGGTTAAACTTCATGGAGTCATCAAAATAGGTGGCGAATGGTCCAAGTAGGTTTTAGGGTTAGCTTTTGTCCTAATCCATCTTAAATCCTAACATCATCATATAGTTACAAAAACATAGCATAGAACTTCATTAAAACCCTAAAACATGGTTGGCCGAATGGATCTTAGTGGCTATTAGGGTTAACCTTTAACCTAATTCATTTTAACATAACAACAACATCATAAGCCTACAAAAATATGGATTAAACTTCATTGAATCATCAAGATCTAGGGGTGGCCGAATGGTCATGTAGGTCTTTAGGGTTAACCTTTAACCTAATCCATTTTAAATCCTAGCATCATCATATAGTTACAAAAAACATAGCATGGAACTCATTGAAACCTAGAATCATGGCTTGGCCAAATAGGCTTTAGTGGCTATTAGGGTTAGCTTTTAACCTAATCCCTTTTTCCATGTTAACATCATCATCTACTTCCTAAACATAGCATACAACTTCATTGATAAACTAAAACATAGCTTGGCCGGATATAACATATAGATTTCTTTTACAAACATCAATCGAAGCTACTCGTATGCGGTGAGGATACTTACATCCTTAAGCTTTGTTTGTAGTGTGAGATAACCTAAGGAACACAAAACCTAGCCCTTGCTTCTTGCTTGAAGGAGTTTAGGCCAAGAGTGGAAATGGAGAGGAAATGGAGAGGAGAGCTTTAGGGTTTGGTGAGAAGAAGAAGAAGTGGAGAAAGTGAAGTTGCTCACTCATGCCTCCTCATCCCCCTATTTATTCACCTAAAAGAGTCCCTTAATCTCCCTTACACTTAACCATAATTTCCCTTATTCCTCTAATGATATATCCTATTGGGCTTACTGGTTAGTGGGTGCATCTATAGGGCTTGGCTATCTCTAGAGGTTTGGGGTTCAATTCTAGGCCTTGCACCCTTTTTGGCTTATTTTCTTTTATTTTTTTTGAAAAAAGGCAAAGCCCATTATCATCAAGCCAAAAATAATTGTAAAATAGCTAGAATTTTACGGGCGTTAAAATCCTTCATACTTTTTAAAAGTATCGTCCACGAAACTTAGAACAATTAATGGGTACTTACGCTTCATGTCCTCCTCGCGTTCCCGGGTAGCTTCCTCGTACGATTGATTACCACAGGACCTTTACTAAGGGCACCTCTTTGTTCCTTAGCCTCTTGATTTCTCGGTCTAGTATTTGGATAGGTGACTTTCAATACTCGAGTCCTCTTGAACTTGTATCTTGTTTGTGGCTCGATCACTTGGTCCGTCTTTGGAAATGCATTTCTTGAGCAGAGACATGGAACACGTTGTGAATAGCCGACATCTCTTGAGCGGCTCTAGCTTGTAAGCTACCTTGCCAATCCTCTGCTCGGATCACGGTCCCACGTAGCGTGGACTCGGTTACCCTTCCTTAGAATCTCATCACTCCCTTCATAGGAGCCACTTTGAGAATACTAGGTCCCCAACTTGAATTCTAACGGTCTACGCGCATATCGCATAGCTCTTTTGTCGGCTCTGGCGGTTTCAATTCTCGGCGGATGTTCGTATAGCTCGGGTGGTGTCGTCGATGAAATCCGTCTGAGTCCCATCCTCTTCTTTTCACCACCCTCGTACCCGTATGGGAGATCTACATTTCCTCCGTATAGAGCCTGCGTAGGGTGCCATTCCAATAGTAGCTTGGTAGCTATTATTGTAGGCGCGAACATACATAAGTATCGGCACGGCTACCTTTGAAAATCCAGGCGGGCTCGTAACATATCCTCCGATGCTTGATTTACTCTTTCGGTGCATCATCAGTGCAGGGATGGAAGGCGATCTTGAACAATAACCGTGCCTAGGGCCTTCGAACACATTCCCGAAATGGGAAATAAAGCGACCATCTCATCGAAATGATGGTCTTAGGAATTCCATGTAGTCTCGATGATTTCCTAGCATATAAGCCAGGCGGTTGCTCAGTCGAATAGGTCATCTTGATTGCTAAGAAATGGGCGGACTTCGTCAATCATCCATAATTACCCATATAGCATCATAACCGCTTTGTCGTCTTGGGCAATCCTAAGATGAAATCCATAGAAATGTCCTCCCATTTCCATTCGGAATCTGGATCATTGCAGTGTTCCTCCGAGTCTCGGTGTTCGCCTTAACCCTCTGGCGGTCGGGGCAATCTTGACATCTTGAGCCACATCTCTTTTCATTCGAACCACGGAACTTTCATTTTAGGTCTTGGTACATCTTGGTGGTTCGGGATGCATCGCATAAGGAGTTCCGTGAGCTTCCTCAAATATCTCCTTCCGTAATTACGGATCGTCGGGAATATACAAGCGATCCACGAGGTAGAGTACTCCACTATCGAGATCCAAACCGTCCTTTCCTTCTAAGACCTCTTGCTTGATCCTCGAAGGCTTGGGTCACGGGCTTGCTTTTCGAGTATATCATCGAGCATCGGTGTTATATCGTCATGGTCGAGCTGTCAGGAGATGATTTCAACCCGTAACGCATAATCTCTTTTTCTAAGGGTCGAGATAGCACGATAGAGACATCAAGGTGGCGCGGACTTCTGGAGTGCATCGACCACCTTGTTAGCTTTCCCGGATGGTAAAGAATCTCGCAGTCATAATCCTTGTGAGCTCGAGCCATCTGCTGTCTCATGTTCGGTCCATACGTGTGAAGAAATATTTGGACTACGGTAGTGTATAGATCCTACACGAGCTCCATAGAGATAATGCCTCCATGTTTTGAGAGCAAAGACCACTAGCTAGCTCTAAATCGTGGGTGGGATAATTCCTTCGTGTTCCTTGAGTTGCCTAGAGGCGTAGGCAATGACCTTGCCGATTCTACATAAGTACACTCGAGTCCCAACTTGGGCGTCCAGTACATGTCGAAGCCTTCATTCTTGTCAGGAAGAGCAAGGATTGGGCGGAGTCTCCTTTTTAATTCTGTGAAACTCCTCTCAGCGTCCGTCCACTCATATTTTTGTTCTTTCGTGAAGAATGTCATAGGCGGCAATCACGAGAAGTTCTCTACAAACTTCCGGTAGTAAGCTTGCTGGCCAAGAAAGATTCGATTTATTTGGCATTCTTTGGTCGGTTCGTTACTCACGGCTTCAATCTTTATTGGGTCTACCATCACTCCGTGCTTGGATATCACGTGACCCAAAAATGATACTTGTTCGCCGTAACTCGCATTTGGAGAACTTTGCGAATAGCTATTTTTCCCGAAGAATCGCAATACCACATTCAAGTGTTTGCGTGCTCTCGGGGTTCTCGAATATATTAGTATGTCGTCTATGAAGGCGATCACAAACTTGTCGAGGAATGCCGAGAATACCCGATTCATCAAATCCATGAGCAGGCGGTGCATTCGTCACTCGAAGGGCATAACTACGAACTCGTAATGTCCATACCTTGTCCGGAAGGTGTCTTTGGTATATCATCTAGTTTTACTTTTACTTGATGATAGCGGACCTCGAGTCAATCTTAGAGAAGGCGGCACCTTTTAGTTGGTCGAAGCAGTCATCAATCCGCGGTAAAGGATCCGGTTCTTGATCGTCACATTGTTCCGGTAGTCTATGCACATTCGCATAGACCCATCTTTCTTCTTCACCAACAAGATCGAGCTGGGCTCCCCATGGAAGCGACTTGGTGAATAAGTCCTTGTCGAGTAACTCCTGTGCTGTCCACAGTTCCTTTAATTCGGTAGGCCATACGGTAAGGTGCTTTAGAGATCGGGTTAGTACCAGGAATCAACTCGATCTCAAATTCAACTTCTCTATCTGGGGCTAACCCTGGTAGTTCATCTGGGAATACCTCTGGGTAGTTGCATACAACTCTGACATTCTCTAGCCGGTCCTCATCTTGACTTGTATCAACTACGTGTGCGAAACCCGGTGCACCCACTAACATCTTACGTGCTAGGGCTAATAAAATCTTATTGACTCTTCTCCTCGGTTCTCCGATAAATTCGAACTTAGGCTCCGCCTCCGGCTGGAATACCACTTTCCTTTTTCGGCACTCGATCGAAGCATCGTGCTTGCTTAGGAAATCCATGCCCAATATAATGTCATAATCCTGCATATCGAGCACTATCAGATCGTAGTAGAGTTCTCTGTCTGCAATTCTGATGGGTGCGGCTCGCAGCATATGAGTGGAGGGCATTACTTCTCCCGAGGGTAGAGTGGTTAAGAACTTGTGATCTAGAGCTTGTGGTGGTATGTCTATCTTTCCAGTAAAGTGTGTAGAAATAAACGAATGTGTTGCCCCAGTATCAAATAATGCAGTAGCATCTTGTAAAATAAATATCGACTGTGACAACTGTAGAGGCATTTGCCACATCTTCTTGGGTGAGAGAGAATACCCTAGCATCTGTCATAGCTAGTGGGGCTTCTAGTCTCCCTTGGTGGATTGGGGTTCCTTCGATTGTGGCCTGCATCTGATGTAACTGTGGAGGAGCACTCCTGGGCTGGGCATACGGCTGAGGAGGTGCCTGAACCTGGATAGGACAGTCCTTGATTCTATGCCCTGTCCGTCCACAGTTGTAACATCGATTTGTGCCTTGGTAGCATACTCCAGGATGTATCTTCCGAGTAGCACACAGAGGGATCCTGGGCTGCTTGCTCGCTGGACCTCCTCTAGGATTCTCCCATTGTCTTCTCTTGCCAGTGGGGTTCCCTTTCCAAGCACTCTGGTTCCTCGACCTCCATCTGGGCCTGACCTGCCTTCACTCGGTGCTTTCTTTTCTTTGATTAATGTTGTTCATGTAATGCTCGTAATTAAGGCACTCTTGAGCGGCTCCTCTGCGATCTGCGGTCTATGAACTCCGCAGCCACATTCGAGCTATTTCGGGTGCATCTTGACATGAGTCCGACCCTTTCTCTTTCCGTCTTGACCAACTCGGGCAAGCGCATACATGCGAAGTCGGTTGAATCTCTTCACGGCCGGTCGATAGGTCACCTTGCGAACCCAGTGAACTCGTCGTAATGCTTGTTGGTCACCCTCATGTGGAAGAATTCTTCGAAGAACTCGTACTCGAAATCTGTCCATCTCATCTAATTTACTTGTCTCTTTGCTTTAACCCGTTCCCACCACATCCGAGCATCTCCCGAAAGGCAAAATGATGCACACTTAATCTTCTCGCATTCGGGCCAGTCCAGTAGCTCCACGATGCTTTCCACCGTCTTGAACCAGGCCTGGGCATCCGATGGCTCACCAGTACCAGAGAAATTTTCCGGCTTTAGTCTACGCCCGATCGGGTAAGCTTCTGTCGAACCATCGGTCGGGCCCGCTGGTGGGCGATAGGTTTCTCGATTCATTAGAGTATTTATCACTTGTTGTTGTTCTGTGACTTGTCGTTGGAGTTCTGTGACTACGTGTGTAAGGTCATGCGGGGGTGCTAGCTCATCAGCTCTACTACTGCGTCTTCCAGACATGTTTATCTTCATATATTAAGGTAAAGCTAGTATAAGTTTTCATTCGTTGACCTACGCATAATTAGACTGAAGCTAGCATAAAGTCATTTTAAGCTTAAGGCATCATTCATGTTCTCATGCATAGTTTAAGCTTAAGGTATTTTACATCATACATGATCAAGCATAAGGGTATCACACATATTTTCATGCATATTTAAGCTAGAAACATTTCCTATCATACATGAAAAAAAAACATTTAACAAAATTAGAGTAGACATAGAATTCTTACTTGGAGCGGCAAGATTTGGAGCTTAATGTGTGTGTAGTGGAAAGGAAGATCAGCTCTGATACCAACCTATCACGCCCGCCCTTCTCGGACCCAGAACCCGGAGGGGCGGCGCGTGACGCGACCGTACATACATACATTACATACAGCGGAAGACTTTATACATACTTCTTTTTTTTTCTTTTAAACATATGCATTGACATATACATATATATATATATATATACTTCTTCTTCTTAACATAGGGCATGCATCATAGCATATATAGATACTTCTTCTTACTTCTTCCTTACTTCTTCTTATTAACATAGAGCATGCATCATAACATCTATAGATACTTAGTGCTTAGTTCAAGTTCTTAAACATCGTCGTCATACGGAGACATAAGTAAGGACATCCATAAACGTCATCATCATAGGTAAACATATATATATATAGACCTAACGGATCTTCTCCACCATGCCACTGCCACACACATTTGGCCCCTCCTGCTGCTCCCTTTAGTTTATCCATCCCTTACCCTTATCTGCAGTACGAGGGAAAGATAAACTATAAGCACATAGGCTTAGTAAGATCCAGTCCTACTCACAAAACCATATATCGACATTAATCATGGCATGTAACATTCCTAACATATAAGCATGTAACATTCATAACATATAAGCCATATAACATGTAACATACATGGCGTAATCAACTTAACATGTAGCATAAGTAACGTGAGTAAACATAACATGTCTCATCCATAGCATGGCAGCATAACATGTATCATCTATAACATAGCATCATATCATGTACATTTAGGACTTAATTAAACATAACATATAACATACGTAACGTAGCAAATCAACATAACATACAACATATATGTATGACCTATCAAACATAACATACATCATGTGTAACATAGTGACATAACATGGCATATCAAACGTAACATACATCATATGTAGCATAGTGACATAACATGGCATATCAAACATAACATACTTCATATGTAACATATCAACATAGCATGTAACATAACAATCTAATCAGGTAACATATGCAAGATGCTTTTGAAAACATATATTATAGGTACGTAAATATAAATCTCAATATATTTGGGCCCGGCATTGTACCACTTCTTCATTATCATAGCGCGCATCCCTAAATAGGCCCGAGGTAGCAAGTCTCGAACCTAATAGGTTACTAGGCCCGATCTTAGTCCGTCGACCTAGGGCAATCGTCATAGCGTAGAAGCCCATCCTAGGCCCGAGTCTTACTCCATCGACCTAAGGCATCTTGAAGCCCATCCCGTACTAGGCCCGAGTCTTATTCCATCGACCTAAGGGCAATCATACATAGAAGCCCATCCTAGGCCCGAGTCTTATTCCATCGACCTAGGGCATCTTAGGAGCCCATCCCTTCTTGGACCTTATTAGGGTCTTGGTACAAGCCATGCAGAAGGTAAAATACTTATATGCTTATTTTTATAACATAGCTTATTTCATTTTGCAAACATAGCATACTTCATTTCATAACACATCATGCTTCCCCTTCATGAACATATCTTCGTAAACATACCATTCTTCATTTCATAACATATTATTCTTCATTTCATCCTCATGTCATATTCATGTCGTGAACATATCGTTTGTTTCATTTCATAATCTTATCTTTTTCCATTTCATAACATATTTTAAATATCGCATACACATAGACATGGCATAAAGCATGGCATCAAAAGTAAGTAAACACTAACCTAAGGCATGTTATCTTCATCTAGCATTATTTAATATCACAAGTCAACATGACTTCACCCAACATAAAACACATGTTAATCTATTCATTTAACTTAACAACAACTTCATATGCACATAAGAATTGAATTAAAACTTCATTTAATCCCCAAAAATATATGATGGCCGAATGGTCCATAGGGTTTTCTAGGGTTATCTTTTAACCTAATTCATTTTAGCATAACAACAACTTCATTTGCATATAGAACATGAATTAGACTTCATTTAACCACCCAAAACATAGGTTGGCCGAATGATCCATAGGGTTTTCTAGGGTTATCTTTTAACCTAATTCATTTAACATAACACAACAACTTCATTTGCATACAAAACAAGAACTAGACTTCATTTAATCACCCAAAACATAGGTTGGCCGAATGATCCATAGGGTTTTCTAGGGTTATCTTTTAACCTAATTCAATTAACATACTAACAACTTCATATGCATATAAAGCATGGGTTAAACTTCATGGAGTCATCAAAATAGAGAGGTGGCCGAATGGTCCAAGTAGGTTTTTAGGGTTAGCTTTTGTCCTAATCCATCTTAAATCCTAACATCATCATATAGTTACAAAAACATAGCATAGAACTTCATTAGAACCCTAAAACATGGCTTGGCCGAATGGATCTTGGTGGCTATTAGGGTTAACCTTTAACCTAATTCATTTTAACATAACAACAACATCATAAGCCTACAAAAATATGGATTAAACTTCATTGAATCATCAAGATCTAGGAGTGGCCGAATGGTCCATGTAGGTCTTTAGGGTTAACCTTTAACCTAATCCATTTTAAATCCTAGCATCATCATATAGTTACAAAAAACATAGCATGGAACTCATTGAAACCTAGAATCATGGCTTGGCCGAATAGGCTTTAGTGGCTATTAGGGTTAGCTTTTAACCTAATCCCTTTTTCCATGTTAACATCATCATCTACTTCCTAAACATAGCATACAACTTCATTGATAAACTAAAACATAGCTTGGCCGGATATAACATATAGATTTCTTTTACAAACATCAATCGAAGCTACTCGTATGCAGGTGAGGGATACTTACATCCTTCGCTTTGTTTGTAGTGTGAGATAACCTAAGGAACACAAAACCTAGCCCTTGCTTCTTGCTTGAAGGAGTTTCGGCCAAGAGTGGAAATGGAGAGGAAATGGAGAGGGAGAGCTTTAGGGTTTCGGTGAGAAGAAGAAGAGAAGTGGAGAAAGTGAAGTTGCTCACTCATGCCTCCTCATCCCCCCCTATTTATTCACCTAAAGAGTCCCTTAATCTCCCTTACACTTAACCATAATTTCCCTTATTCCTCTAATGATATAGTCCTATTGGGCTTCTGGTTAGTGGGTGCATCTATAGGGCTTGGCTATCTCTAGAGGTTTGGGGTTCAATTCCTAGGCCTTGCACCCCTTTTTGGCTTATTTTCTTTTATTTTTGAAAAGGCCCACATAAAGCCCATTATCATCAAGCCAAAAATTCTTGTAAAATTTCTAGGAATTTTACGGGCGTTACACATAATGTATCTAACTTGAACCCAACTCCTCCAATCTGCCATCGCACGGGGATAAGAGCTTCGGCTAAAGTCGAGCTATAAAAATAGTGACGATATGACCTATGGCCTTGTCTTGTCAGATCGAAATAATTTTTTACTTCCATCATCTTCCATGGTGCATCTACCTTGAACTCAACTCCTCCTATCCACCACCGCACGGGGATAAGACCTTTGGCAAAAGTCGAGCTGTAAAAAATAGTGATGATCTGACTTAAGGTCTTGCCTTGTCAGATCAGAATAATTTTTTTACTTCCATCATCTTCCACAGTGTATCTAACTTGAACCCAACTCCTCTGATCCGCCATCGCATGGGGATAAGAGCTTCAGCTAAAATCGAGCTATAAAAATAGTGACGATGTAACCTAAGGCCTTGCCTTATCAGATCGGAATAATTTTTTACTTCCGTCATCTTCCACAGTGTATCTACCGTGAACCCAACTTCTCCGATCCACCATCGCACGGGAATAAGAGCTTCGGCTAATGCCTAGCTATAAAAAATAGTGACGATCTGACCTAAGGCCTTGCCTTGTTAGATCAGAATAATTTTTTACTTCCGTCATCTTCCACAGTGTATCTACATTGAACCTAACTCCTCCAATCCACCACCGCACGGGGATAAGAGCTTCGGCTAAAGCCGAGCTGTAAAAAATAGTGACGATCTGACCTAAGGCCTTGTTGATGTGTGTAAATCGTGCTACGTTTTCACTACTCCATATGCATGCATTTTATCTCATTTCATGTACTAGGCATGTATTTTGTCATGATTCAGTTAAGTTTAGCATATTTTGGACGAAGAGACTGCTTTTGGGTGTTTTTCATGTTAACAGGGCGAAGAAGCAGGTGTATCAAAACAACACAGGCGTGTTATCAGTGACACATCCATGTCAGGAGTTCCAGCGCTCAACACGCCCTGGTTCAGCAACTGGCACACCCCGTTCAAGCGTTGGCACGGCCGGTGAGAAATGTGCGACACGCCTGTGCCCTCATTTGGCACGGGTGTGTTGGCCTGATTCCAGACTTCCTTTTCTGTGAGCAACTCGACGAAGCTGCGATCTTCGTCTCAATTAAAGGAAAATCTTTTGCCTTAATTGAAGAGGAGGCCAAGGCTATAAAAGAGGAGATATTCTAACCCTAAAAGGGGAGGCAGCTGGGTAAAGAGGACGATAGAAGAACGAGGAGAACGAAGGAGTCGACGACAGAGGAACACAGATGGCACTAAGTATTGTAATTTCTTTCTCTAGCAATTCTTGTCTGACTATGGAGTAGTGTCCTGTAATCTTAGGATGGGGGAGTAGCCCTTGACGATTTATGATGGATGATGTAATCTATACTACTTGAATTATTGTTTGTTTTGATCTGGTTTTTGGATTCTTATTGGTAAACCTAAGGAGCTAAGGCGAAGTACCTAACAAAGGAACCCAAGTTCCCAAACCTAGAACCAACTAGAGATTAACTCGTCAAGTAGTGGTAGTGTATCTATGAGGGTCATGGGGTCTCGTGACAGTCCCCTTAGTCGATTATGGTCCCGCAGCAAACCTATCATGAAAAGGAAATTTAGACTCTAAAGGAACTCTTATGGACTTAATGGATCTATCAAATCCAGTTTTTTCCAAGTAACGGTGGTAAGACTAGGGAGGTTTACGGGGGTCTCGTGACAGGTCCCCTTAGCTGATTATGATCCCCTACGCTCGAATACCATGACAGGTAAATTAAGTTTGATAGGTACAGTTGGCGTAGACCTCGAAAGGGGTCGTTGATTTACCTTAGGATAGGTTCCATCAAAACAACTCTAACAGGGGAAGGAAAGAATTAAATCACCTTATAAATCGTCGACGTGGTGAAATCCATATCCTGAGATTCTTCTCAACTATTGACTTTTAGCTCGTTCTTCTCATTCGTTGTTCTTGACTGCTCAGTTTCTTTGCTTAATCCACAAATTGATTGATTAGATAACTTGGTATCATGATCATTCGGTAATTGTTCCAATCCCTGTGGGATCAATATTTTTATTACTTGACGACAACCGTGCACTTGCAGAAAATAACACATCAAGTTTTTGGCACCGTTGCCGGGGATTGGCACTCAATATTGAATTGAGCGTGATTTAGTTAATCTAGATTTTTATTTTTGTTCCTATTCTTTGTGTCTATTCTGAATTCTTGTTTTGGGAGCCTCTCTTGTTGTTGCATGCACAGATTTAATAGGGAAATTCTCGATATTGATCCTGAGATAGAGAGAACGTTCCTTGCTAGAAGACGATTTCAGCAACGTCAGGAAGAAAATCTAACCTCCAACATGGATGATCAGAACGAGAATAAACCTTTAAGGGATTATGCAGCACCTAGTACAAGGGGATTGAGATCGAGTATTAGAAGACCCCCTATTGAAGCGAACAATTTTGAATTGAAACCGACTCTACTATCCATGGTCCAACAGCATCAATTCGGAGGAGCACCCACTGAAGATCCAAATCTGCACTTGGAAGTATTTTTGGAATTTTGCGAAACTTTAAAACTGAATGGAGCCTCAGCTGATGTTATTAGATTGCGCTTGTTTCCTTTCTCATCATGGGACAAAGCTAGAGCTTGGCTACACTCTCTTCCAGATTGTATAACTACACGGATCACCGAGCAAAGATTTTTAGACAAGTATTTTCCACCCAAAGAAACTACAAGTCTTCGCCATCAAATCACTAATTTTGCACAAAAGGATGGAGAAACATTATTTGAAGCTGGGATGATTTAAGGGATTACTACAAAGAATGCCCTCATCATGGGTCGGAGAAGTGGCTCATTGTTCATACTTTCTACAATGGAATCTCGTATGCTACTAAAGTTTCTCTTGATTCTGCTGCAGGAGGAGCTCTTATGAACAAAATGTTGGATGAAGCATTTGAGATCATCAAGAATGTGGCAATGAATTCTCACCAATGGGCTACAGAACGAGGATATCCAATTAAAATGCTGTAAGTTCGAGGTAAGTACCATTGATCTACTCAAGGCAAAAGTCGATGCGTTAACTCAAAAGCTCAACATTTTAATGTATCACCAGAAACTCATCTAATGTCACTTGCGAGATTTGTGGTGTAACAGGACATGTAGTGATAAATTGCCAAATCCTACACGCACCATCATCGAGAGCTGGGATTGAGCAAGTAGATGCGCTAAATAATTTTAATCAGAAGCCTAATGGTGGCAACCCTTATTCGAACACGTACAATCCCGGTTGGAGGAATCATCCCAACTTTTCGTATAGAGCCAACCAAAATTCTTCTGGACAGAACAGTTTTGGAGCACCTTCGGGATTTCAGCCAGGACCCAAGTCAAGCTTAGAAAAGATGATGGAGAATTTTATTACGTGCCAGGGGAAGATAAATGATGAATTTCGACAGCATATTGTAGAATCAAATCGGCAACATCAAAATAATACCGAGGCAATCAAGCAATTGGGAAGAAAGGTTGATAATTTGACTAATCACACAAGAATGCTGGAAAATCAAATTTCCTAAATTGCCAGCTCAGCATCAAGGACGCCCGACAGATTTCTTGGAAATTAAGAAGTAAACCCAGCCGAGCATTGTAATTCCATAAGTTTGAGGATTTTAGAAGGAGACAGAGCTCAACAAGCGGCCCCTATGCTAAAGGACACGAGCTTGTCAGAGTTGGAAGAAGACAGCAGCACACCTGGGTTGAATAGCAAAGGAAGCCGACAACACACCCTGACCCAGGGCGTGTTGTTCAACACGCCTGAGGAAGAGAATGCCCACGAGCGCGTGTCAGCCGACACACCCGTGTCGGGTCACTCCAGCAGCCAACACGACCAGCCTATGCCGAACGACACAGGCGTGTTGAACAAGGAACCAAGAACGTATAAGCCCCCTATCCCGTTCCCTCAGAGGTTGATTAAGGAAAAATTGGATGAACAATTTGGTAAGTTCCTTGAGGTAATTAGGAAGCTATATATCAATATACCTTTTACAGAAGCTCTTCAACAAATGCCTACATACTCCAAGTTCTTGAAGGATATCTTAACCAACAAAAGAAAAGTCGAGGAGCATGTAACAGTGGCTCTTACTGAGGAGTGCAGCGCTTTAATTAAGAACATGGTACCTCCCAAACTAAATGATCCAGGTAGCTTTTCTATCCCTTGCATAATTAATGACTCAAATTTTGATAAGGCTTTTTGCGATTTGGGCGCTAGTGTCAATCTGATACCTCTTTCCATATGCAAGAAATTAGATTTGGGAGAAATGAAACTAACTACTATGGCCTTGCAGTTAGTCGATCACTCCATTAGATATCCTTTGGAAATCCTAGAAGATGTACCAGTGCAGGTGGGAAATTTTATTATTCCTGCCAATTTTGTAGTGCTTGACATGGATGAAGACCCATGCATTCCACTCATTTTAGGGAGACCTTTCTTGGCTACTGCAGGGGCAATGATAGACGTCAAGAACCACAAACTCTCACTTGCATTTAGAAACGACAAAATTGAATTCGACCTTTCAAAAGCTGTTAAACAACCTTCTGTTTTTGATGTTTATTGTAGGATTGACAGTTTCCAGTCAATAGCACTAGAAGGAGCACAAGAACAAACTTATCTTAATAAGCTCGAAGGGGATTTTGAGGATAAAGAGCTGGAGATTTCCGACCCCAACCTAACACCACAGGTAGAACTTAAGCCTCTTCCATCAACACTCAAGTATGAATTTCTTGGCGAAAACTCTACTTATCCTGTGATCATTAATGCTAATCTGAGCAATGCAGAGACCGAAAAATTGATTGAGGTATTGAAAACACACAAGAACGTCATTGGATACAAGATTGATGACATTAGGGGAATTAGCCCATCGGTTTGCATGCACAGAATTCTACTAGAAGACAATTTTAAAACCTCTATAGAGCATCAAAGAAGGCTGAACCCAGCCATGAAAGAGATAGTCAAGAAAGAAGTCATGAAATTGCTAGATGTAGGAATTATCTATCCAATATCCGATAGCGAATGGGTAAGTCCTGTCCATGTTGTGCCAAAGAAAGGGGGGATAACGGTGATAAGGAATGCTACGAATGAGTTAATCCCCATGAGAGCGGTTACGGGATGGAGAATGTGTATTGATTATAGGAAATTGAATAAGGAAACTAGAAAGGACCACTTTCCCATCCCATTTATTGACCAAATGCTAGACCGGTTGGCAAAACACTCGCATTTCTGTTACTTAGATGGATACTCCGGTTTCTATCAAATCCCTATTTATCCTAATGACCAAGAGAAAACAACTTTCACCTGCCCATATGGTACTTTTGCTTTCAGGAGAATGCCTTTTGGACTATGCAATGCACCCGCCACTTTTCAGAGGTGTATGACTTCAATTTTTTCTGATATGATCGAGAATATAATGGAAGTATTCATGGATGATTTTTCTGTATATGGTGCAGATTTTGATATATGTTTATCTAATTTGGTCAAGGTATTGCAGAGATGCGAGGAAATGAATTTAATGCTTAATTGGGAGAAGTGCCACTTCATGGTGCGAGAAGGCATAGTACTTGGGCACCTAGTTTCACACCGTGGTATCGAGGTGGACATTGCTAAAACTAAAGTGATCAAGAAGTTGCCTCCTCCAACTAATGTCAAGGGAGTGCGTAGTTTCTTAGGACATGCAGGGTTCTATCGACGGTTCATCAAGGACTTCTCAAAAATTTTGAAGCCATTAACTAATTTGCTTGCTAAAGATGTTGTGTTTCACTTTGATAATCCTTGTCTTGATGCATTTTCCAGGTTAAAGGAAGCATTAACAACCACCCCAATAATGTAACCTCCATATTGGAGTCTCCCTTTTGAAATTATGTGTGATGCAAGTGATTTTGTTGTGGGTGCAGTGTTGGGACAAAGGAAGGATCGCAAGGTGTATGCAATCTACTATGCAAGTAAAACATTGGATGAAGCACAAATGAATTATGCTACCACAGAGAAGGAATTGCTTTCGACAAGTTCAAATCTTATATCATAGGGACTAAGGTGATAGTTTACACAGATCATGCAGCCATAATATACTTGATGAGTAAAAAGGAATCTAAGCCAAGACATATCCGGTGGATACTTCTTCTACAAGAGTTTGATTTGGAAATCCGAGACAAGCAAGGAACGAAGAACGTAGTTGCAGACCATCTATCGAGGCTTCATCAAGAATTAAATGCGGGAAGTGCTGATGATCTTGCTATTAATGATTTCTTCCCGGATGAGCAGCTACTAGCGGTCAGGACAATCAAGGCTCCGTGGTATGCTGATTTTGCCAACTACCTAGCTTGCGGGATAATACCTTCTCACATGAGTTATCATCATAAGAAGAAGTTTATTTCGGATGTAAAGCATTATGTGTGGGATGAACCATTCCTGTTCAAGCAAGGGGCAGATGCTATATATCGAAGATGTGTATCCGAAGAAGAGATTGAGGATATATTGTATCACCGCTATTCTTCAAAGATATGGAGGTCACAGAGCACAGCATAAGATCGGCAAAGGTTTTGTAAGAAGGATTTTACTGGCCTCATATTTTTAGAGACTCTCGGAATTATGTGACGACTTGTGACCGCTGTCAAAGGACCGGGAACGTATCAAGGAGACATGAGATGCCTCAAAATTCGATATTGGAAGTCGAATTGTTCGACGTCTGGGGAATTGACTATATGGGACCCTTCCCTACTCCCTATAAAATACCTATACCGTGGCGTGGACTATGTGTCTAAATGGGTTGAGGCTCTACCATCCCCCTCTTGTGATGCAAAAACAGTCAAAAAGCTCTTTAAGAGTATAATATTTCAAAGATTTGGAATACCGAGAGAAGTAATAAGTGATGGAGGCTCACACTTTATCGAAAGACAATTTGAAAGCCTTCTCAAGAAGTATGGAGTAACCCATAAACTAGCCTCACCATATCATCCACAAACGAGCGGGCAAGTAGAAGTTTCAAATAGGGAAATCAAGACTATCTTGGAGAAAACAGTATCAAGATCAAGGAAGGATTGGTCTTTAAGACTTGACGATGCTCTATGGGCCTATCGAACGGCTTACAAGACACCCATTGGAATGACTCTGTTTTGATTAGTTTATGGAAAACCATGTCATCTTCCAGTTGAAATAGAGCACAGGGCATATTGGGCAATTAAATGGCTTAATTTTGACCTAAAGAAAGCCGGAGAGAAAAGAAAACTGCACCTAAATGAACTTGAAGAACTACGCCTTGATGCTTATGAACATGCAAGGTCTTACAAGGAGAAAATGAAGAGGTGGCATGGCAAGAATATCATGCGCAGAGAATTCCATCAAGGAGACTTGGTATTACTATTCAACTCAAGATTGAAACTCTTTCCTGGGTGTTAGGAATATTGGAACGGCTAGAGGGGGGGTGAATAGCGTTTCGCCCGATCGTGGATGGAATTCAATCTCGTTCGTGTCTACAATTCCGTTAGCGCAGTGGAATATATATAATAATAAAAGCAATAACGAAATGGACACAACACAAATCACAACAAGAGCATATAATGTGGTTCGGAATCGAACCGGTTCCTACTCCACGGATTGGGTTCGTACGAACCCTAGCGATGCCACAAACACCACTACCCAATAAAACTCCTTCTTGACACAAGTCAAGGGTGGAGAAACCCCTTACAAATAATCTTACAACAATAAGATACAAATACAAGCAATTACAATAATGAATACGAAATACAAGTAAAGAAAAGACTTTACAACACTTGTTTTGATTGCTTGAATGCTTGGTTGCTTGCTTGCACTTGGAGACCTGATTTGCACCAACAAATCGCCCCAATAGCCCTCAAGAACCGATTACTTTTTCCTCCATCACGAGCTCCATATATAGCTTCAACCTGTGCTGGAAAAAGTCGATCAGTCGACTGATCGGGACCATCAGTCGACTGATGCCACTATTGTCGGGAGACAACGGCTAGATCCACGCTGGATAAGTCCAACGGATCTACCATTAGTCGACTGATTGTGACCATCAGTCAACTGATGGAGTCCTCACTCGACCAGTCGAGTCTCGACTCCATTCTGTGGCCGAATTCTCGAGCACTAGTCGACTGATCACACGATCGGCCGATCGCTCGAACCATCACGACCGCCACCTCCGGCAATGATCGCAGGCCATAACCCGTAGTCAAACCCTAGTTGACTCCGTCTAGTCGACTGCCACATGGCACCAGTCGACTGGTACACCTCAAACATGAGGTTTTAGCCCAAGTATGGTTCCCCCATACTTGCTAGACTACCCTTAGCCTATACCTAAGCCTTCTAGCCACCTCCATCAGCCTCACGCCTCTCGGATCCCTCCAAGTCATCCATGACTTGTTCATCCATTGCGCTAGCCTTCAGGTGCTTCCATTGGCTATGTCATGCTAACGGTGTCTACACCGCCAAGACTCCGCTTGGACTTTACGCCGCCAACCATTGGACTTATGCTGCCAAGACTATCGCTTGGACTTTACGCCGCCAATATCAAACCCTTGGACTTCTCAAATGCCAAGACTCAAACTTGGACTTTCCTTACCAACCCATGTTGGACTTTACATTGCCAAGACCCATGCTTGGACTTTCCATGCCAAGTACCCAAGACTTGGACTTACCATGACAATTACATTGTCATATGTTTTTGTCGAAATATCAAAACACATCAAAACATCACTCGAGCCAAACTCGAGTCCTGGTCAATCGTGACCTGGGCCGATTGCACCAACAATCTCCCCCTTTTTAATGTTTGACAAAAACCAAACAAATGATTGAGTTAGAATACTAACTCCAATCCTTTACCAATTATCCCAAATTGGTAAATACTCTCCAAATGTTCTCCCCCAAACATTCTCCCCCTTTTTGACTAACATCAAAAAGGTTTTCTCTCCAAGGAGGTCAATGTCTCATGTCCTAATGAGATCTTACAATCTCCCCCTTTATCCAACAATACTTAGGATGCCTACCATCTTCCTAGCGATAAGTCCAATATCACTCAAGAGAGACAATCCCATTTACTCTCCCAATTTCCAAATTGGGTCTCTCAAAAGTCCCATCAATTTCCCAATTGATGTCATATTCTCCCAATAACTTCTCCTTTTCAAGGAGAAAAACACATCCATCATCCCAAGATGGATACCTCCCCCTAAAGGCTTGCTCCCCCTTGACCATTGCACCAACAATGTCCTTGGGCAGTCCCTAAGCCAATAGGAACTCTAAACCATCAAAATTAAGGTTAGAAATTCAACATTGAACTTTCCAACACCTTAAAATTGATACAAACCCTAAATACTTCTCCTAATCCATATCCAATGGATTTTCACCCTTTATAATGCTTCCCAAAGCATATCCTAGGGTTAGGAGTGATTAGGGACCATAGCCGTAGTAGCTGAAATCGGGTTAAACAACTTTGGTAACCCCAAAATCAGTTATCAATCGACTCATCTGATACATACCGATGTGTCCATCACCGACCGCACGAGGCAACAATGATGATGATACAATCGAGTCCAACGCTGCCCATCAATCGATCGCAGAAGGTCGATCGATAATAAAACCCGATTTTAAATCGACTAAACTTTGAAATTCATAAGTAATTCTCGTAAATCAAAAATCACGAAACTTGATACGTATATTACTTATCACACATACAATCAGTGAAAAATTTTGGAAAAATATTTTTACCATTGAAATAGGAGATTGGTACAAAGTTCAAAACTATTAAAAACTTTAAAGTTTTTGATCTACTTTGTATCAACTTCTACAATGATGATGACTATCAAAAGATAAATTTCACCAAGGTTTTCTAAATTGATTTTAAGATGTTTTTGAAAGCCTATTTTGAACCATAATTTATTGGCTAAATATACATAGCTTGTATATTAGCTTTCCTTATGATTCTTGGTGATAATTAAAATAAGTTTAAGTTCATCTAGATGCACTACCTATGCACCTTGAACCTAACTTATTATCCAAGCATCTCACATGTATCTAGGATGTATAAATACACATACATGTCAATGTGATGTGAGATGTGGGTTTGAGTTCACTTTATCTATGGTTTCATACATTTCCTAGGCAACCCTACTTGATTCCCTTATAAATGGGACTTCAAGTCATGCCATAGTCCTTAAATCAATTTCAACCAATCGCCTTAAATGCATGAATGATTATGGCATTAGAAGTGATATAAATAAGCATATGCTCATAATCATGATGTCATGGCATAAGATGAAATTTAAGAACACATGACATCTAAACTAATCCTAAGCAATAACATGACATGGTATATAATAGGATGCAATTTCATGTCATGATATATCAACTTTCATAAGCAATACAATCATACAAGTACTCACACAAGATTTTCATAAACAAAAATTTCATTTAGCTTAAAAATTTTAGTCTTTTACATTCAAAATCGAGATTGGCTATGCTCAATCTCACTACAGAAACTGACAACAAAAGAAAATCTAACATCCTAAATATCTAATCGTCTGCAGGAGGTGGCGGTGGAGGTCACGACTCAGTGGTCCAGCCCGCATCATCTCTAACATATCGAAATGACATCGCCGATGCGACTGACTCCTCCATCCGATCAAGACGCGGCGCCGAAGGATGCTCGCTCGCCAATATCTCGATACTTAGAGTCAACCGATCCCGATAGTCCTAAAATCGACTCTAGCCGCCACGGTGATCGATGGACTCGGCCGATGTGTTCGCCGGCAGATCGATCATCTCATCGTGGTATCAGATCCTCGTAGTCCTCTGCCGCCTCTCGGGTACCGGAGGAGGCTCTCTCAGGCGCTCGGGTGGTCGAGGCGCCAACTCCATCTCGCCCAGCGCCATCCGTAGCTTTGCTAACGAGAAGTTACGAATCGATATACCAGACACCTCCGATAGCGCCTCGTGAGAACCTCTGATGACGCCACGAGTCTAGCCATGCTGTGATGATATGACCAAATGGCATATGCACTTTCCCTGTACAGGGAAGTGAAATGCATAATGCAATGAAACATGTTTAATGCAAAGTTAATGTCTAACATATATGACGCATGGCGTATAAAAGAAAGAGATGGGGAGGCCGAATCTTGGCCAGACCCCGAGTGACGATGGGAAGAAAACACCCAACAATGACCTTGTAAAGGACATTGTCAGGTGCAGATAACTCAGTGATAGGAAATAGATTCTGGGCCGGTGGACGAGGATAACCAAAGATATGCTCATGCATGGACTCCATAGAGATATGGTCAAAAGGCTCAGGTAAAGGAAAATCCATGGTAGGGTAAAAGATAAAAGTGTCATCTGAGGGCCTACACTCGAGAAACTCCTGCAGTATCGCAGGAGTGAACTCTAACTCGCGTTTTGCAATGCGAGTAGTGTAAGTAGGGCCGTCATCCACCTTTTTTAGGTTTTGATAAAATTCCTTAACAAGGTCATCATTAATTGGATGCGTGCATAAGACGATTTTCATTAGATTGTAGTATGCAATTAATTCCATGACATCACTACAATGTCGATTGAAAAAATCCCTATCGATGTACCTAACCAACATAGGTTGGTAATCGAGATTCACCTCGGGTGGATCATTCCTACGGGCTCTCCTATTATGAATGCAATGTAATGATATGACATGCAATGGCAATAATACACGATTAGATAAACCTAAATTGTAATGGAAATGAAAATTAGGGCTCGGAAAAAAAATCGTTACTTAGGCGCCATTTGAAGGTGTGGCCGGAGGGAAGACTCAAATGTTCCGAGGATCGGAAAAGTCACGAGAACTTCGACACGAACCCTAATCGGAACAAGCAAGGATAAACCCTAAACGCGTGAACTAGGGCTCAAATAGGTCAAAAAATGGAAGAGGAGAGGCTTATCAAACCTAACACTTTGGAAGGTTGGCACGGAAGAGTCGGTCGGAGAGGAGACGGCGATCGGAGAAGGAAGGAGAAGAAAGGCGTGAAGACGCCAACCCTAGCGTTCGGCATTAAAACGTGAGATCCGATCGTGGAGCATCACGATCGATGATAGCGGTTTATTACCGGGTTTACTGAGCCGCAATGATCGATCCGCCGGCAATCGATCAACCTTCAGCGTGCTACGGTATCGAGTATCCCGATCGATGTGCACATCACTCGATCGCCGTCGAGCACTGATCGATGGCCTTCGGCCTCGGTGAATACATCACGATCGATGGATCATCATCGATCGATGTTCAATCAATCGAGTCATGAAGTTAGCACTGATCGATGGCATATCGTTATCGCATGCCGATAATCGATTATCGGGCCGATCGATATCTCGATTTCCAAATTCAAAATCGTAAGATCTCGATTTCATCATCTTAATTATTCCATTTTATCACGTTAGATCTTGTATATCGAATGTATTGATGTTATACTTTATTCATGTATTTGTTAATGTATTTTAATGTTTTATTTCATTTTTGCAAACATTAACATTCAATGATTTCAAAACCTAACATCTCACCCTTTCTAAGTGTTAAAATACACAATCAAGGTAAACGACTTGTTTTGTGAGATGTAATCTATCCTAGACATTCCTTCCATGCAAACATATGGTAAAACATATGAAGCATGGTGAGTACACGACATCAAGTTGTGTGGCACTTGAGTATCACTTCTAGATGTTACTTTTACATCTTAAACACACATCTCTTGATACATGAACTTCCAAAGTGTGCCAATAATCAAAGTTACACACTATGACATCTAAATCTAGATCGTGTCAATTTTATTGATTTTCATGTTTTCAAGATATATATTGACACATCCTAAAATTCTTTGAAATTAAGGCTCAAGGATATTTCCAAGGTAACCATAACCTTGAAAGTAACCTAAGGTGCCACCTTTATCATGGTTGAGTTAACTACCCATCCAATCAAGGTTGGCACACCCTAAACCCATTTAGCGTGAATCAATCACGCTCTTAGGAACCCAAAACCGATTTGAGCTCCTAGGGTTAATTAGGTATTCCTTAGGGATAACCTCCCTAGATACCTTCCTAATGACCCTCCTAGGCTTATTAGCCTTGGTCATTTTGGTCTTGCCTAGGTTAACCTTAGGGATTGCCTCCCTAACAACCTTCTTAGTGGTCATCCTAGGTTTCTTCGAAACCTTGGCCATTAGGCACAAACCTTGGTCAACTCTAGGAATGACTTCCCCATTGACCTTGGTCTTCCTAGACCTAGTTAGTGTCCCATAGTCAAATGGAACACTATGGTAAGTCACCTTGGACTTAGGTTTGTGACCCAAACCATTCTTGCCCTTGGTTGACTTTTGACTCTTAGGTCCTAGATGTTGACTTTGACTTCTTGACCTAAGAGTTTGACAATTAGACCCTTGAAATTGATTTTGTATCTTGTTTAGGGTCTTTTCCAATTTCTCAAGCCTTGACCTCAAGGCTTGGTTCTCTAATTCTAATTGCCCAATTTTAGAATTTTTATTTAAATCTTGGGCATTGGACTTTCTTGGCATATGCCTAGTCCATTTTGGATTAAAAACTAGATGTTCTTATATTTTCTTAATAGATTCCCTAGGTATAGTTTTTCTAGGGACATTAGTCCCAAATTTTTCCTTATTCTTAAGGTGAACATTCTTAGCTCCTAAACAAATATATTTGTTATTTCTAGCATGCTCTTTATGATACATAGCAAAATTGCTAAAATTAGTTCTAGCATGCTTTTTAATATTTAAATTAGACGGAGCATTATTTAAATGTACCTTAAGGTTTGCCTTAGTGGCTCCCCCTACTTGTGATGCTCCCCTTTGTCCCTTCTTCTTCTTTGGACATTGACTCCGGTAATGACCCGATAGTCGGCATTTGAAGCAAATGACATGCTCCTTGCTCTTTTGACTTGACGAACCGGCATCCGTTGACTTTTGTTGACTTTTAGGCGCCGGAGGAGCTTTCTTGATCCTCTTTGGGCATTTGCTCTTGTAATGCCCATACTCCCTACACTCAAAGCACATAATATGATTTTTATTTGACAATAACGTGTTTGAGTTACCTAGGGTGGTGGTAGGTGCCGGAGTTGAATTTTGAGCTTCCTCATCTTGATCGGATGTTGAAGGCTCTTCTTGAGGTTGCTCCGGTGTAGAGGATGATCTCTCCTCCTCAATCCTAGAAGTGGATACTTCTTCCACTTCTTCCACCTCTTCTTTCTCCGATTCAGAAGTTGACTCCATCTCAACTTCCGATTCCTCACTTTCACTAGAGGATGAGCTCTCTTCATGGAATCTTGCCAATTTCCTCCATAGCTCCTTGGCATACATGTAATCCCCTAGCTTGCACAAAATATCATTAGGAATTAAATCTTCCAAAAGTTTCGTTACCTTAATTTCGATCTTGAGCTTTTGGCGTTGCTCTTGGGTCCACTTTTTCAATTTTAGGACATTCCCTTTCTTATTCCTAGGGGGTTCAAAACCTTCAACGAGGATGAACCAATCCTCTATGTTCATCATCAAGAATGTTTCCATTCTTGCTCTCCACGCCGGAAAATCTTCTGGATCATATAGAGGTGGAGTGTTGATTTCCCATCCAAGCTTGTCTTGGAATTCCATCTTCACCCTCTAGCCTTTTGCCTTAGCTCCCGGTTGTTAATCCGTAGAAGAGCCCCGGGCTCTGATACCACTTGTTAGGAATATTGGAACGGCTAGAGGGGGGTGAATAGCGTTTCGCCCGATCGTAGATGGAATTCAATCTCGTTCGTGTCTACAATTTCGTTAGCGCAGCGGAATATATATAATAATAAAAGCAATAATGAAATGGACACAACACAAATCACAACAAGAGCATATAACGTGGTTCGGAACCGAACCGGTCCCTACTCCACGGATTGAGTTCGTACGAACCCTAGCGATGCCACAAACACCACTACCCAATAAAACTCCTTCTTGACACAAGTCAAGGGTGGAGAAACCCCTTACAAATAATCTTACAACAATAAGATACAAATACAAGCAATTACAATAATGAATATGAAATACAAGTAAAGAAAAGACTTTACAACACTTGTTTTGATTGCTTGAATACTTAGTTGCTTGCTTGCACTTGGAGACCTGATTTGCACCAACAAATCGCCCCAATAGCCCTCAAGAACCGATTACTTTTTCCTCCATCACGAGCTCCATATATAGCTTCAACTGTCTTTGGAAAAAGTCGATCGATCGATCGGGACCATCGATCGTGATGCCACTTTGTTGTCGGAGAGACAACGGCTAGATCCATTGGATAAGTCCAGCGGATCTACCATCGATCGTGATTGTGACCATCGATCGTGATTGGACTCATCGATCGTGATGGAGTCCTCACTCGACCCGAGTCTCGACTCCATTCGTGGCGAATTCGAGCACCGGTCGGTGATCACACGATCGATCGGCCTTTCGGGCCATCGATCATTGCGACCTCTGGCGATCGAGGCTATAACCCACAGTCAAACCCTAGTTGACTCGGTCCAGTCGACTGCCACATGGCATCAGTCGACTGGTACACCTCAAACATGAGGTTTTAGCCCAAGTATGGTTCCCCCATACTTGCTAGACTACCCTTAGCCTAGACCTAAGCCTTCTAGCCACCTCCATCAGCCTCACGCCTCTCGGATCCCTCCAAGTCATCCATGACTTGTTCATCCATTACGCTAGCCTTCAGGTGCTTCCATCGGCTATGTCATGCTAACGGTGTCTACACCGCTAAGGCACATTGGACTTACGCCGCCAAGACTCCGCTTGGACGTTACGCCGCCAACCATTGGACTTATGCTGCCAAGACTACCGCTTGGACTTTACGCCGCCAATATCAAACCCTTGAACTTCTCAAATGCCAAGACTCAAACTTTGACTTTCCTTGCCAACCCATGTTGGACTTTACATTGCCAAGACCCATGCTTGGACTTTCCATGCCAAGTACCCAAGACTTGGACTTACCATGACAATTACATTGTCATATGTTTTTGTCGAAACATCAAAACACATCAAAACATCACTCGAGCCAAACTTGAGTCCTGGTCAATCGTGACCTGGGCCGATTGCACCAACACTGGGAAGCTGAAATCCAGATGGTCGGGACCATATCAAGTTGAAAAGGTTTATCCTCATGGAGCTATTGATATATCCAGTGAGTCTACAGGAATTTTTAAAGTAAATGGTCAAAGACCTAAGAGATACTTCGCAAACAATTCTACTAAGCTGATTGGAGAGGAAGAGGGGCAGAGCACACTCCTCGAGCCATATCCCCAAAACTAGGGAGTAACTGAGGGGTCAAGCTAACGACCTTAAACAAGAACTTCTTGGGAGGCAACCCAAGCTATTTTTTTACATTTTTTTTTGAGTCATTTTATTTTATTTTGAGTTTTACATTTTTTTCAGGTTTACAGGACACGACATGTTAAACGTGCCACTGCATGCCAAATTGACACGACCCGCCTATGCCGAACGACACAGGCGTGTTGAGGTTACCCGAAGACAACACAGGTCGAGCGTGCTGTCGAGCACGCCCGTGTCGCACTTTTCTCACCTGCGGCACGCCTGGGCCGGACGGAAGCACGCCTATGCCACACTTAAACGGGTCAGGTATTTGCGAAAGAGGATGCCCGACACGCCTATGTTGCGGCTATCCCTCTAAAGTCAGCTCGAGCACGCCCTAATTTTCCACGCGCATTACAAGCTTGAAGCAGCTGCCGCCGGTCTCTCTCGAGCAACCGAGAAGCTAACCTGTTGTCTCTCCCTCCCCAACGCCATGAGTAAGCGAGTGAAGACTAAAGGAGGAGCTTCTTCCTCTTCGACAAAGGACAAGGGAAACAGAAAAGCTCAGGACTTGGGCAACGATCCTCCTCCGACCTCCTGCCATCCATATGGAATTGTTTTTAGGGATGAGGTTATGAAGTCTAAATTCAGTAAGCTTGAAAAAAAAAAGTTAGTATCTACAAGAACTATAGACTTCTACACGTTGACAACCCTAGGGTTAAGAGATGACATAACTTGGTTGACCAATAGGATAGGCTGGACCGAATTTATCACACATCATCATCTTACTTACCCTAGTATCACTCTTGAATTCCTTAGCTCCTTGTCTGCTGAAATACTGCAAGGAAAGGATTGTGAGGAAGGAAAAATCAAATTTAGATTAATGAACCATGAGTTTACTCTTTCTTTAAGTGATTTTAATACAATATTTGATTTTCCTTGCGGAGGGGAGAGGCAAATTCATAGACTTTTTATTGATCATCAATTTTGGAGAATAATTTCTGATGACCCTCTCCCTTATGATGCATCTAGGTCTAAATCATTTAACATCCCTAATCCTACTTTTCGTTATCTCCTTAGGTTTATGGCTAATACAATCTCTGGAAGATATGATAGTGCAGGGGTGGCTAGGCAGAGTGAGTTACAATTTTTATGGGCTATGCTAAATGAAGTTAATATTGATTCTGGAGCTCATATGGTTAGACATTTAGTTAAGGTTAGTAATAGCCCATCTGGGGTCATAGTCATAGGTGGTATTATCACTAGGATTGTTGTGGCCTTAGGATGTGAATTGGATGACCTTGAATATTATCCTTCTAGCCCTAGATTGGATTTGGATGCTTGTATAAATATGAAGATGATTGAGGCATGTGACGAGGGGTATCGTTTGGTGTTAAGAAATGGAATTAAAATCCCTCTTCCAAACCCTGAGCGGATGACTGTACGTAATTCATCCAATTGGCTTTTTAGAGATGTCCAGGGACCCTTTCCTACCCCTACTGCCCATGCTCCATCACCCTCTCCTAGGGAGCCATCTCACATAGCCCCTGAGCCATCACATTCGACTCCTGAACCCCCACGGTTTCCTACTGACAATGTTTCTGCAGGGTACTCTTCTTTTGATTTTTTCGGATTCCGATCATCATTCGAAGCTTTCAGGGTCAAGAATACCTCTCACATAGGTGTGTGGGATCGGTTTGCCCAAGCTACAGAGGGGCACCATCGTATGGTGACACAACATTTGGATAGGGCAGCTGATTTTTACAGGAGAGCTGATGAGTTTTTCACTGCTGAGTCCGCCCGGAGGGAAGATGATGATAGATTTCGACAGGAGTCCCAGGAGTTTTACCAGGGGAGCGACGTAGGTGGGCAGAGGAGGATGCTAGTAGCGAAGACGATGACCATTGACCACCTTGAGCTATTTTGTGAGTTTCGATGCACATCCTTTACTGCTTATGTTGTCTCTACTTAGATTTTTAGTTTGGTTAGTGCTATTTTTTGTTTGCATCTTTTCATATATCATAACATTGCATTTTTATATCATCTAGCGTAATATAACTGAACATTGGTCGGATCATGATATTTCTTTTTGCCTATTTGATAAGAACTCTATTTCACTTCTAACACGGTATATAGGTCTGAGGTATCCAAAAAGGATTTAAATCCCCCATATCGGACGAGTACTCGATTTTTCATTGGAGACTTTCCTGTGCAATTTGGTTACTAGAGAAACACTTTCCCTAGAAGTTTTTGTTTGAAAAAAAAAAGAAAAAAAAAGGAGACTGGAATTGTTTTCAAGCACCCCTTTGAGACCAAGTAGTTACTGGGGGAAACACCTAAAAGGTGCCCCTTTGAGACTAACTAGTTACTGGGGAAATGCTCTCTATAAATTCCTTCCCTTCTTTCTTCTTAGAAAGTGCTCCTTTGAGACCTTTTGTTGCTAGGTAAGGATGATCCATGCATTAAGGCAGGTAAGTGCCTCTATGCCAGAAATAAGAATGTTCTACGATAGAAGGGATGTCAAATATGGATTGGTGACCAATGACTTTAGTTCAACTTTTCACGTGCACAATATAAGGATCTTTCAAGCTTGGCAACTAGGAATGATTTGATAAGATTAAGATCAGATTGTATACCTCTGGATGGTGTCTAGCATTTCCACAATTAAGTTGTTTTTTTTTTGTGTTTTCTTTGCTTGAGGACAAGCAAAAGTTTAGGACTAGGGGATTTTGATGTGTGTAAATCGTGCTACGTTTTCACTACTCCATATGCATGCATTTTATCTCATTTCATGTCCTAGGCATGTATTTTGTCATGATTCAATTAAGTTTAGCATATTTTGGATGAAGAGACTGCTTTTGGGTGTTTTTCATGTTAACAGGGCGAAGAAGCAGGCGTATCAAAACAACACAGGCGTGTTATCAGTGACACATCCGTGTCAGGAGTTCCAACGCTCAACACGCCTGGTTCACAGCCGCATGCCCGTTCAAGCACATGGCGGTGAGAAATGTGTGACACGCCTGTGCCCTCATTTGGCACGGGCATGTTGGCCTGATTCCAGACTTCCTTTTCTGTGAGCAACTTGACGAAGCCGCGATCTTCGTCTCAATTAAAGGAAAATATTTTGCCTTAATTGAAGAGGAGGCCAAGGCTATAAAAGAGGAGATATTCTAACCCTAAAAGGGGAGGCGGCTAGGTAAAGAGGACGATAGAAGAACGAGGAGAACCAAGGAGTCGACGACAGAGGAACACAGATGGCACTAAGTATTGTAATTTCTTTCTCTAGCAATTCTTGTCTGACTATGGAGTAGTATCCTGTAATGTTAGGATGGGGGAGTAGCCCTTGACGAATTATGATGGATGATGTAATCTATACTACTTGAATTATTGTTTGTTTTGATCTGGTTTTTGGATTCTTATTGATAAACCTAAGGAGCTAAGGGGAAGTACCTAACAGTGAACCCAAGTTCCCGAAACCTAGAACCAACTAGAGATTAACTCCTGTCAAGTAGTGGTAGTGTATCTATGAGGGCTTGCAGGGGTCTCGTGACAGGTCCCCTTAGCTGATTATGGTCTCGTGTGCAAACCTATCGTGAAAAGGAAATTTAGACTCTAAAGGAACTCTTATGGACTTAATGGATCCATCAAATCCAGTTTTTATCAAGTAACGGTGGTAAGACTAGGGAGGTTTGCGGGGGTCTCGTGACAGGTCCCCTTAGCTGATTATGATCCCCTACGCTCGAATACCGTGACAGGTAAATTAAGTTTGATAGGTACAGTTGGCGTAGACCTCGAATCGAGGTCGTTGATTTACCTTAGGATAGGTTCCATCAAAACAACTCTAACAGGGGAAGGAAAGAATTAAATCACCTTATAAATCGTCGACGTGGTGAAACCCATATCCTGAGATTCTTCTCAACTATTGACTTTTAGCTCGTTCTTCTCCTTCGTTGTTCTTGACTGCTCAGTTTCTTTGCTTAATCCACAAATTGATTGACTAGATAACTTGGTATCATGATCATTCGGTAATTGTCCCAATCCCTGTGGGATCGATATTTTTATTACTTGACGACAACCGTGCACTTGCGGAAAATAACACATCACATGCCTTGTCAAATCAGAATATTTTTTACTTCCGTCATCTTCTATAGTGAATTTACCTTGAACCCTACTCCTCCGATCCGCCACTGCACAGAGATAAGAGCTTTGGTTAAAGTCGAGCTATAAAAATAGTGACGATCTAACCTAAGGCCTTGCCTTATCAGATCAGAATAATTTTTTACTTCCGTCATCTTCCACAGTGAATCTACCTTGAACCCTATTCCTCTGATTTGCCACTGTATGGGGATAAGAGCTTCGACTAAAATCGAGCTGTAAAAATAAATAAAGGCGCAACCCACCAATAAATCACGCCTAAACCTTATTTAGGGCTCATAGTCTTGCCCACATACCCAATTACCTTACTTAACAAAAATATACTAACATCTTTCAAATTTGACTCCTTGCCTTCCCCTTCTTCATCCTCCGCTCTTCCTACCTTCGAAAGCCTTCCAATTACCCCTGCTTAGCACAAAGATTCTCCTTTCTCCTTGCATCCCACCCTTTCCCTTCCTTCCTTCTTACAAAATGAAAGCTCTCATAAAGAATGCTACCCTTCGACGATTGCAAGAGGAACAGATGGACGCCGTTCAGGTGCCTGCCAACCCTGCACCACCGTCGGCTACTTTGGCTCTCATTAAGCCCCCTTCTGTCACCTCCTTCTTGGCATCAACTTCCTCTCCATTAATGACATCTTCCTCGATTGCCTCACAGTCTTCTACCACCAATCTTCCTCAGGTACTATCATCTCCTTCTTTCCCCATTATACCACCACTAAACCCTAGCCTTTCCTCTTCTTCACCCTCGCTTCTATATGGCCTTGTGTTACCTCCGGCGTCCCTAAATATCAAAGTTGTCTTGCGAGGAGCTGCTCGTCGAAGAATTCAGGAAGAAGATGTTACTGACATTCTCCCCTCTTATTCTCTTGCTTCACTTATAGATACTGAATCGACTCTCGTCATACCCCCCTCATCTTCCATTTCATCACCCCTATTGGAACCATTACCTCTCCCTTTAGATACCCTTCTCTTTGCCAATCCTCCCACTGTCTCTAACGACCTCTGTCAATGGCTCAACCCTAACTCGCTCTCTGGTGCTCCTTCCCTTGCTGAAGGAGTGCCTCCAATCATCACATCCCCTCTGGTTACCTTCATGCCTTCCCCATAGCCCTCACCCCGATGTCCATATCACCCTCATGATCAAATTCCCCTATTCCTACTTCATCTTCATCTTCAGAGTATACCCACTCTTCTTCTTCAACCCCCAACTCCAACCTGTCACCTTGCCCTTCCTCCCCAGATATGAACACAATTCAATATGAACATAATACATCCATCAGTCCTTCAAGGTCAGTGCCATCGTGTTAGTAATATTTGAGAGATGTCCTAAGGCAATCGCCTTATGTTTGAACCATTTATATGATAAATGAAGATTCACTATTTGAGTATACATGTTTTCATGTATTTGATTAGATCTTAAACTCATTTACTGAATGTCCACGATATGATTCAGAACATGAGAGAATTTATGATTGGATCACAATTAGTGAGTATCTCTATATGTGTAATTGTGATGTATCGGAATTATCCCTAGTCGATGAATTGATAGATTTGGACACCATCAATTCTGTCGAGACTAGCACGAGGTATACTCCTTGGTGTATCCAAGCAGCTGATTCTCACTAGATGGAAACATTGTGATATCCGGAGTTAATCGTGGATGCTAGTTATGGTAACTAGTTCATTGGAGTGACCAGCTATAAGACTTCATATGGTTCTCTACATATATAGATATGTCAATGAAGTTCTTACTGCAGCTTAAGTGCGATGTTCCTTTGACTTGCGGTATTCAAGTCATCTTGATCATAAAGACTTATGCTTTGACATCTTAAGCAAGCATCTCTTTGGAGATGTGGACCCGGGATGATTGGGTATAAGTCGAAGTAATCGAAGGTGTTTGATTAGCCTATAAAGGATTCACCACTCCTTGCGAGGAGATGTATACCCATGGCCTCTCGTCGGATTGTTACTAAAGTCTTTGGCCAAAGCAATACATGTTTAGAGTAAGGTACTCTTCGATACATGTGCAGTAACTAGAATTCGTAGGACAAGGAAATGATACTTGGGCTAGGTGTGACGTAGTCAACCTAGTGGGGACTGACACTATAGACCATGTTCTGAACCAAGTGGGTATAAGATGAGTGAAAGGAATGGGGCACGATTCATTGTAGCTGCTGAAGGGTTTCAGAAATAGTTCTGGATCAACCGTTGATCTTTTTGATTAATTGGGGATCATGATGTACTACTAGGTGTCACTCATGATCGTTCTATAATTAATGGTTAATTATAGATGGCCAACATAAATCGAGAATCTATTTGGTCACACACACAATGAGCATAATCCGAAGGATTTAAAACGAGCTTGAGAATGAGATTCTCACACTGAGAGAAACTAGATTTGGTTGGACAAAACAAGGAGCGAGCATGAAATCGTTTCAGTCGCAATGGAAGCGTGGATGGGCCGTGTCTTATGAAGACATGATGGATGAACCAAATTGGTTTGGTTCTAATCTAATGGTGGAGAATAAACCAAAGGGGTTTGGTTTGTTTTAAACGAATGAACCAAAGTTGGTTCGATTCGTTTTAACTTAAAATAGACCAAATCGGTTTGGTTTATTTTAACTTAAATTAATGGAGTGGGTTAACGGGTTTTGGTTATGAACCAATAACCATTAGGAGAATTTGTTCTCTATAAAATAGGGCTTAAGGGTTTTGTGAAAATCTAATCTAAGCAACCCCAAAGTTGCCGCCAACCCCCCCCCCCTCTCCTTCTCCTCTTGTGGTCGGCGTCCAAACCCTAGCCACCTCCCACCCTTGTGTCGCCATCCAAGTTGTTGTCGGTGTCCAAGCTTCAGCCGGTGATCCTCCGGCAACCCTACGATGATTCTCCTTGGCTCCGGTGACCAAGGACTAGCTGGCCCTCTTCCCTTTGGTCGGCGCTAACTCCTCCACCAAGCTGTCCAATTTTCTGGACAGCTTGTTTCCTTCGTGTCGGAGCATCATTTGGACGACGTTTGGAGCTCTGACAATGGCTACTTTGTTGGGGATCGATCTCTGGTAATCCTCATAGGTGGAGGACGAAGGATTCGTCAAACGGTTGACGAATACCTCTCCGGAGAAGCGAGTTTTTGAGGACTCGTTTTGAATCCAAATTTTGATTCGAATTGTGATCTTCTCTCGATCACATCGTCTTCGACACAAGGCTAGTGACTCGTACGAAGACGAGGCTTGTGACTTTGTGAAGTCATCCCAAAGATACTCGGCGTGGATACGGATAGAGGCAATTCTAGCGAGGGTCACTCCGGTTGATGTCTTTCCCGCTACACGTGATACGTCAGGTATACGTAGAATAAATTTCCTTTTATTGCAAAATTTGAAACTACGGTTATGTCTACACATGTTGTACTATGCTTGTGTGTGGTGTGTGTGTTGTAATAAATTAGATTTATTATTTTTATTTCTTCCACTGTGCACATGTTTATGAAACATGTTCGAACACACACTCGTCGTAGTGCCGAAAACCCAACACATCGTCCCTCCCTTCTTTATCTGATCTTGCTCACAATCCCCTTTCTACTACCATCCCTCAGAACATCCCTCCTCTTCCTTTTGAGACTTCTCCCTTCTTTCATATAGGGGTTGTTGCTTCTTCATCTGTTATAATATTAGATGCATTGACCCCCTTTCTCCCTTCTCTTTCTTCTTCATTGTCTGAAAGAGACATGTTCATTCTCCATCAAGACGAACTACTGTCGCGAATGGAAGGCTTACAACCTGCTTTGGAACTGGTAAGTTTTTCTACCTCATTCTGATGCTTGACTTTAGGAATACCTTCAACTTCCAACTCACTGTATGCAGACCATGACAAACTATCAAGAGCTAAAATGTTCAATCTCTCACTATCATATACAACTTCAATAGAAATCCTCACAGCAATCCCTCATTGACTCAGCAACCCAAGAGAAATTTCAACAAAGGGAAAATTCCCTGCTCCAAGAGTTAGCTTTATGTCGGGCTCAGCTAGCAGTGGCCCACTCACAACACAAGAAGGATACCAACACCATAACTAGCTTACAAGCTCAAGTAAGGAAATCTGCCAAAATTTAGTTTTGCTATCAGAGAGAAACCAAATCCTTTCTCAAGTATATCAGCATGAAGCTTTCTTGCAGCAAGTGAGGTATGAAGTTGACCAGACCAGAGCACATACTACAGCGGTTGGGGAGATTTTAGCTTCAATGCGCCAAGATATGATGGATATGTCAAAGGTCATTCAATAAGACTATGCCTTCCAATCTCAGGGCATGTACATCCTCACTGATACTATTGCCCAAACATCATGCTAATACCGTTGAATTCGATAAGATTTTTTAGAACACCACGAACGATGTATAAAATTTCATCAGGATATATATGCTGCTGATAGACACCAACAAGAGCGTCTGAAACCTTTGATGCAAGCCACGTTCAAAGATGATTTCAACGAAGCAGTTCGATAGTATGTTGCTCAAGAATTTCCTCCAGCTCAACAACATGCTCCTTTTCTGAATTGGGAGATTGGTTTAAGACGCTACCCTCTTGAACATTTTAGGTTGTAATTTCCTTGCTTTTCCTCTCTTTATAATTGTAAACAATTACTTGTTGCAATGATATGTAACTGTATTTAAGTTGCATTCCTCCTTTTTGTGATCAATAGCAAACATATAAAAGATAACTCCTCTCATTGATGTCCCTCGATTACATTGTATGAAAATATTTTAAATGCACAACATTCCAAGGCCAAGGCAACTCCTTGCCCTCAACATCTCTTAAGTAATACACTGATCCAGCAACTCGGCGAGTTACTATGTATGCCCCTTCCCAATTAGGGGCTAGCTTTTTAGGATCTCCTACAGGATTGACTTTGCGTAAAACCAGGTCGCCCTCAAACCTCCTTGGTACTACCTTCTTATTGAAGACTTGTTGTATTCTTGGTTTATATGCTTCAGCTCGGATCCAAGCCTGCTCTCGCCTCTCTTCCAACAAATCTAGCTCAGTACCTCTTAAGATTTGATTCTGCTCTAGGTCATAAGTTTGAACTCGAGCACTATTCAAAATGGCTTCTACCGGGATGACTGCTCCAATTCCATACACCAGACTGAATGGGGTTTCTCCAGTGGTTGTTTGGGGTGTGGTTCGATAGACCCATAGTATCCCAGGTAACTCGTCCACCCAATTTCCTTGCTTGACCCCTAACTTAGTTTTTAACCCTTGAATGAGAATTCTGTTAATTGTACTTCCACTTGACCGTTAGCCTGAGGATGAGCTACCAAAGTGAAGGTCTGCGGAATATTGAGACTCTGGCACCACTCCTTAATTTTTCGGCCCTGGAACTGACGTCTATTGTCACTGACCAACTTTCGGGGGACCCCATATCGACAAATAATATTCTTCCAAAATAATTATATCACCATACTCTCTGTGATCTTAGATAAGGGTTCAACTTCCACCCATTTTGAAAAGTAATCCAAAACCGCCAGTAATAATTTCTTCTGTAAAGGGGTTGTAGGCATTGGACCAACATTTCCATTCCCCACTAATCGAAGGGACAAGAAGCAACTACAACCTTCAACAACTCAACAGGCCGCTCCGACCTATTGCTATGCTTTTGATAGGCTAGGCAAGTCTTCACTAGGCATGCTACATCTTGATGAAGAGTTGGTCAAAAGGATCTAGCTAACAACACTTTCTGAGTCAGAGCCCTTCCTCCCAAATAGTTGCTACAACTTCCTTCATGTATTTCCCTAAGTACTCACTTGGCGTCTTCTTTCTCGAGACACTTTAATAGAGGTCAGCCAAAAGACGTCTTGTATAGAGTTTCATGAATAATTACAAACCGCTTCACCCTTCTCAACAAAGCTAATGTCGCTCCACCCTCGGCTGGGAAACTCCCATACTGTAGATAAGCCATAATGTCAGTTCTCCAGTCGGATGTACCATTACCTTCCTACACTAATGCTTCCACATTATGCACCACCAAGTAATGAGGGACTTCTATATATACAAAATCCTGAGGCCTCCATTCATTTAAGGCACTAGCTAGCCGAGCCAATTCATCTGCCTTTTCATTCTTCTCTCTCGGGATTTGTTGTAGGGTTACCTCCTGAAAATGAGTTTTTCCTTTTTCAAAAGCCGTAAAATATTTCTGCGACCTATCCTCCTGAATGGAAAAAGCACCCTTGAGCTGCGACACAGCCAATTGAGAATCCGAATGTATTATGACCGAAGTGACCCCTACTGCTCGAGCTGCTTGTAATCCAGCCAGAATAGTTTTATACTTTGTCTCATTGTTGGATGCTTTATATCCCAATCGAATGGCTATACGAGTCTCTTCATCTGATGAAGATATAAGTACTTCTCTGACTCCACTTTCGGCCCCTGAAGATCCATCCACAAAAATGTTCCATGCAATCTCCTCCCCTTTTCCTTTTGTCGAACTATTCTCTACACACATTGGCACCTCGATTAGGAAATCAGCTAGCGACTGAGCCTTGATTACAGTTCAGAGATGATAGTGAATGTTATACTCACTTAACTCCACAACCCACTTGGCTAATCTCCCTGAAGAATTTGATTTACTAACTACCCGACCCAATTCACTATTTGTCAACACATTCACCGGGTGAGCCAGAAAATATGACCTTAACTTGTGGGCAGTCAGGATTAGTATATATGACAACTTCTCTAATTTATTATATCTCAATTCATCCCCTTTCAATATGTGACTTGCATAATAAATAGGTTGCTGTTGTGAGCCTTCTTGCCTCAATAAAACTGAACTGATTGCTCTCTCAGATACAACTAGGTATACCCATAATGGTTCTCCCGAGACATGTTTAGATAGTAACAGGAGCCCCGCTAGGTACTTCTTCAAATCTTGGAAAGCTTGCTCACACTTCTCATCCCATTGAATCGAGTGGTCTTCCTTAGAATTCGAAAAAAGGATAACCCCCGGACTGCCGACCTAGCGATAAACCGAGATAATGAAACAATCCTCCCTACCAACTTCTGAATTTCCCGTAAGTTGGTGGGTGACTTCATATTACACAATGCTTGAAATTTCTCCGAGTTAGCCTGCAATCCCTTTTCTATCACGATATATCCTAGGAACTTTCCACTCTTTACCCTAAACAAACACTTCTTTGCGTTCGACTTCATGTTATAGCATCTGAGGGTAGCAAAGGTTTCCTCCAGATCTTGTACCAAACTCTGAGTGAGTCATGACTTTACCAAAATGTCATCAACGTATACCTTCATATTCCTACCCTTTTGTTCAGCGAATATCTTATCCATTAACCTTTGATAAGTGGCTCTTGCATTTTTCAACCCGAAGGGCATCACGACATATGCATACAACCCTCTGAACGTCACAAAGCTGACCCTCCTTTTATGTTCCCGAGCTAATGGGATTTGATGATACCCCAAATAAGCATCCATAAACGATACAACTTTATATCCCACAGTAGAATCCACCAATTGATCAATATGAGACAAGGGGTAGCAGTCTTTAGGGCAAAATTTATTTAAATCACAAAAATTGATACACATTCTTCATTGCCTAGAGGGCTTAGGGACCAACACTACATTTGATATCCACTCAGGGAATTGGATTTCTTTTATGTGACAGACCTGTAGTAGCTTATCCACCTCTTTAACAATGACCTTGTCCTTCTCCGACCCAAAGTGTCACCTCTTTTGCTGGACGAGTCGTACTCCAGGGATAATATTTAGGTGGTGCTCTGTAACTCAGGGATCAATTCCACTTAGATCATGCATGTCTTTGGCGAAGATATCTTCAATTCTTTGTAGACAAGCAATGAGTTATTTTTTCACCTCCAGCTGCTATGTTATCGGAGTCACTTTTCCCGGAGCTATTTCCACAAACTCCCCTTGTTCTAGCTTCTCCTTCTTAAGCAGGGTTTCCTCTAGAACATATGCTTCTGGAGCGACAATGGTCTTCCCCTTGGGGTCTTCCACACTAGCCTTTTTCTTGTCGTCCCTTACCATTTGCCCATAATAGCTCTGAGCTATTTTTTGTTCGCCTCAGACTTCCCCAATGAATTGGCCCACCGAAAAATTTATCTTCTGATGATAGGGAGAAGTCACCGCCTGAAAAGTTTATAAAAAAGGATGATCCAAGATAGCATTATAGGCAGAAGGAGGATCCACCACTAGGAAGGAGGTCATGTTCATCTTTTAACTAGACCTCATCCCCAAAGTAAGGGGTAGGGATATCTGCTCTGAAGGGTTCACCACATGCCCAACAAACCTAAATAAAGGGGTTGATATATCCTCTAACTGGGTATTCATTCCTGAGCTGCATCTAGTTGAAAGCATCCTGAAAGAGAATGTTAACAGAACTCCCCAAGTCCACTAGGACCCGAGCCACCTTATAATTTGCTAGCGAAACCCTAACTACCAGGGCATCAGTATAGGGCAAAAGAATACCTTGGAGATCCTCGGGTCTAAAATATGTTCGAGGTGTGCTTTGAGCAACTCGGTATTCTCCAATGGATAAACTCTCCAACATGCGAGCGTGAGATTTTCGAGCTCTGTTGAAATCTCCATCAGTAGGTTCTCCTACAATAACACTAATAACCCCTCTAGTGGGGGCATCACTTGCAACGACTAAGGTCCCTTCATTTACTAATCCTTCTTGAGGGACAACTTCAGCATTGGGCGGTACCTGTCTTGGTGGAGGAAAGACTTGAGGCCTTCTATTGTAAGACCTAGGATGAGCAACATTAGGTCAGCATCCTCTCCCTGCACGTTCCCTGAATTGTGACTGTAAGTGTGGATAACTGGCTCTAATATGTTCCAATTCACTCTGTAACTTGATGCATGGATCACTGGCATGCTCATAATCCATATGATACTAACAAAAATAAGGAGTTGGAGGATTATAGGGAACTCCTCTATACCCTACAAGGTGTTGCAGAACACCCTACTGGTCATATATTTCCATCTCCTGCTCCTTCCAGGTCTGAGGCAAGGGTAAAGCTTTAGCAGCCATAACTCGGAGGGGGGGATGACCTTCTATCATAAGAGGTCTAGGACGAGACACTTCAAGCAGAAAAGGCCCAATATAATCCCTTCTGGGAGGTCCTCACTAAGCAGGGGAGGATTCTTTTATACTGGGGTGGAGGTGGACTTTTTCTCAGCTCTCATTACTTGTAACCCCTCCTCTAACTAGTAGTTGGCCTCCGCAACAGAGAGCTGAGGAAAGACTCTTCCTTTAGACCATGAGGAATAGCAAGTCTTAAGAAGTCAGGTGATGCTAAAGGTATTTCTCGGGCAGTAGTGGTAAAACGATGTATATAACTTTTTAAAGATTCAGCTGGCTCTTGCTTTAGGTGAAGTAAAATGGAATCGTCATGCTTATATTTTTTACAAATAGCAAATTATTTTTTAAAAACTCCCTTTAAATTTGCAAAACATGAAATAGAGCTGGGAGGTAAAGATCTAAATCAACTCTAGACAAATGACACCAAGGTGATGCGAAAGGCCAAACATTTGAGAGCATTAGTGTAGCATTGGAGGGAGGTTGCACCTTGAAATTGGGACAAATGTTCCTCTAGATCAGAAGTGTCATTGTACATCTCCACCTGCGGATTGCGAAAGTTGGTTGGTGGTGGTTCTAGGCCTATATCCGTCGTAAAGGGACAAGGCTCATAAGGTTCGCGAGCCTTTGTAGAATGACTTTCCCTCTGGTCTTCTCGTCTAACCAGTGGTATAGGGAAAGGATATTGATATGCTCTCCCCGCTAGTCCTTCTTGTTGGATCGAGAAAATGCTAGAGGGGGGTGAATATCATTCGGAAAACCTTTTAAGTTTCTTCGTTAAAACCAAAGTGAGCAGCGAAAAGTAGAAAATGCACAACCAAAAAACACAAGTATTTTTTACTTGGTTCACAACCCACCCACCATTAATCCAAGGCCCTGCGATCCTTGATCTCTTCCGAAGGGCAACGCACTAAATATCTCTTCCTCGTTGGAGGTAAGAGACAAGCGGTTACAATGATGTAGATGAATAGGTAACAACCTTACCTCTCCTCTTTGCAAATAATAATTAAGAAGTAAACAAGATATCGACAAATAACTTGTAGCGGATGCACGGTCGGAGTAGTATTGTAGCACGAAGGATTGCGATCGGAGAGCCATCACACTTAGGAGTTCATTGATTGATTAGGGTTTGAGTCCTCCCCTCCTTTTATAGATTGTCGCCTTAGAATATGTCTAGATCTATGTCCAAAACTCATTGATCTTATCTTGAAGTGGCGGATTATCTTATCATGAGGTGGTGGCTTTGATCGATATTTCTTTGACCATGTTCATTGGGTTGTTTCGTCGACATCAGTCGACTGATCCTCCTGGCAGTTGATTGCCTCCAGTCGACTGCTACACTTGAGAATTCAACTTGACACCTGCAACACAAGGTTAGCACAAGAGATGCCTAATGTCATGCAGTGTGATAGTCCTTTAACTGTCCAATCTCGACTTCGGCATTCCTTCAGAAGCCTTGGTAGGATCGACACCTAGGATTGTCCTCTAACCAAGGATGCATCCTTACCATCGCTCCACAATCGGAGCTTACCTTTGGTCCTCCTAACCTATCAATTATCTTTCGATCATTTGATCACCGAGGCTTCTCCTAACATCACCCAACCACTGAGGTTTCGCCTTCTGAGATTCTTCTGGTGTCACCTGACCACCAAGGTTTCTCGTCCCGAGATTATCCTGGTGTCGTTGACCACCGAGGTTTCTCGTCCTGAGATTCTCCTGGTGTCACCCGACCATCGAGGTTTCTCCTTCTGAGATTCTTCTGATGTCACTCGACCATCGTGTTAGGGCAATCTCTTGCCGTGATATGGTTTTGATGGTGTGGCAAAGGGTTTAAGTTAGTGTGTTATGTTTATTTGATATGTGCGTTGAAGTCGTGCAGGACTTAGTAATTCGCACATGGAGCCATGGCGAGTTTCACATCTCATGACTCGTGCCTTGAGTCGGTGAAGGATAGCTTTGCGGAAGCCGTGCGCTTGGAGCATCCGAGGGACCGCCGGACGAGAAGCTTGGAGTGAAGCCGGAGGAAGTAGACTTCGAGGCAAGAGACGCGAAGGAGCATTGCAGAGCCGTGCGCCTGATGCTGCCGAGGGACGTGGCCGAGAACGAAGAGAACTTCGAAGGCGAAGGACTCCGAGAAATGAGAGTGAGCGATTGTAACCCGGGGAGGGGTAGCTCTTAGGTGAAACTTGGCCATTTGGCCAAGTGTCGGATGGGTTTTCGACACCGACCGCCATGGAATGGCAATGATCGCTTCCGAGTCGAGTGTAGCTCTCGACCGTATACGATCGATGGTTTGTGGCGGCAGCGCCATCGTTAGCGCTACGCCGACCGATCGGCTGATCAAGCGGCGATCGGGTCAATAGGGTTTTGCCAACGCTCGTAGCCGCAGGCGATCGATTACGTGATCGGCCGATCGTGAGGTCAGCCGATGATTGCCAAGAGTTCCGATTGGACAACACGGTCGGCATCCGACGTGTTCGAGGCCGTTGTAGTGGCGATCGATGATCGCCATGGGCGATCGTGATGGCGCCAACGGAAGAAGTTAGCCCTCTCTATAAAAAGAGAGGTGTGAGCCTTGAGAGGCTAATGCTTAAGTTCCAAACAATCTTCCTAGTGCCTGAGCTCTAAACTCTTCTTACTCGCTTACTCCATTCTATTTGTAAGAAGAGTGATCTTGATTGTAAAGGTTACCTCCACCTAGCTTGGTGCAAAGGAGAGACCATTTAGTGGATTGGTTGGCGGAGTGATTCACCGAGGCGAATCGGGGACCGTGGATTAGCGGCGAGCCGTGAACCACGTTACATCTTGTGTTAGCATTGTCTATTTCCTTTGCTTTGTTTTTATTTGTTTAATTTGCTTGTATTGTTGTTTCCATTGCGCTAATCTAATTGTAGAAGAGCAAATTACGACGTCCCAACGAACGAGGGCTATTCACCCCCTCTAGGCTGGCCATCCGATCCCTTACAAGTGGTATCGAGCGAGGTTGCTTGTCACCAGGACTAACCGCGCAACAAGCCCTACATCAAAATGGCGGCTCCAACATCCATCCTCCGAAGTTTGAAGGAGAATTCGCAGTGGAAGAAGTGAATGGAGGTATTTTTCAAACGGATTTTGATATAATGATTACAATGGAAAATGGTTTCGCTTTTGCCTAGGGATGAAGAAGGGAAGCCAATAGAGAAATCTAGGTGGACCAAGAGGCAAAGAGAGGAGCACCTTGCAAACTCAAAGCCAAGCACCATCTCTACAATGTGCTCCTCAACAAGAGATCAACCGGATCGGAGAATGCACTAGCGCCAAAGAGATGTGGGAGAAGCTTGTAGAGCTTCATGAAGGCACATCGAGGCCAAGCTTGCAAGAAGAGACCTCCTCCTCCCAACTATCCAATATAAAACTAGAAAAGGGAGAAAAGGTAACCTCACTACACTCTAGGTTTAAAGAAATTTTAATTGGGCTAACAAGTGTAGGTGAGAAGCTATCAACCGGACATGCTCATGAAGGCTATAGATGCCTTTCCCGGTCCTCAAAGTGGAGTTACATGGTGGACTCCTTCTATATGTCCAAGATCTTGGAAGTAAGGACCTTGGAGGAGTTCTTCTCTACAATGGAGCTCCACGAAACGAGGCTTGAAGTAATTCAAGATGAGCCAAGAATTCAACCCTCAAGAGGAGTAGCATTGTTGGCAAACAAGGGAAGAAGAAGATGGAAGTCCCTCCTCCTCCGATGATGAAGCCTCCTCCTCCTCCATGGATAGCAAAGAAGCCTATATGGTAAGGAGGGTAAGACGTGCATTTAAGAATTTTAGATTTGATAAATCTAATGATAGGATGAGAAGACCAAGGGGGAAGGTCATATGCTACAATTGCCAAGGAGAAGGGCACATAAGGGACAATTGTCCTCTCCTAAACAAAAGCAAGGAAGAGAGGAAAAAGAAAGAAGAAAAGAAGAAGAAAAAGGGGAGCAAGAAAAAGAAGGAAGAGGAGAAGAAGTCAAAATAAAAAGGGAAGTACAAAGCATTAAAGGCCAACACATGGGATGATCCTTACTCATCCTCCTCCTCATCATCGGATGAGGAGAATGCCTTTGTCGCCAATTTGGCCTTGATGGCCTTTGACGATTTGGATTGCTCCTCCTCAAAATGAAGGATCAAGCACAAGAGGAGAGAGCTCAAGGGGGAGCCTCCTCCACATCATCATCCTCCTCATCATCCGAAGAAGAAGAGGACATGGAAACTATGGTAACGAAAGCCTCTCCTAGTAAAATAGTTTCTATGATTTCTAGTTTAACTAGGGATTTGTTTAGAGCAAAGAAGAAAAATAAATGCATGCTAGATCAAATTAAGGCATTAGAAAATAAGCTAGAAAATGCATGCTTAAATAATAATGATACTTCTTCTTGCCATGATGATGCATGCTCACATGATAATTATGTGCCTTTAGATGTTAGTGATGCATGCATAGAAGAAAATAGGGCATTAAGGGAAAAGGTAGATTATTTAACCAAAGCCCTAGGAAAATTCACAATTGGCTCCAACACCTTGAATATGATCATAGGGAGCCAAAGGGCAAGTTTTAACAAGAAAGGCCTAGGATATAAAGAGAAGAAAAATGAGAAGGCCTTTAGATGCCTAATAGCTAGGGGACAAGACAAAAACAAAGTAATAGCTAAGAAATGGATCCCCAAGGAATTTCTAGTGAACCCCATAGGTAAAAATCTATTTTGGGTTCCAAAATCCATCCTTAAGGGTTAGAAAACCCCTAGGGTAGTCAACCATATGAACTTGACCTATATCATATTTTGGTTGACTTAGGATGACGGGACAACATTTTTAGATAGTGTTGGGTGATGATAACGTGCCCATAAAAGGTAATAATGCTTAAATCATGATGATTAATGTAATTTCTATGCATATGTGTAATCATGGTTTATGATTTTGATATTGGGCACATCATCATGAGAAATAGGTTTAAATCATGCTTTAGGTGACACTTTATTTATTATCATCATATAATGCCTAATGCATGGTTATAATTTGATGAAAACATGTATTTCATGATCATAATGTGAAATTAATTGATATATGTCATTATGATCATGTAGGTTGTTAGGTTGATACTTAACCATGATAGAATTGCTTGAATATATTGGTTAAGTATATATATACAAATACTCCCCTAGGATGCAAAACTAGGTGGCTAACTTGATTGCAAACTTAGCATGGGTGAGATGTTAGGATGATACAAATGTCCACTAATGCCTATGGCATTTAGATGGTCATTTAAAGTATCAAAATATCAATAATAGACCAATCATGGGGAAGGCTTATGTTTAATTAATAGACATATTGCCCAAAGATCATGGTTGGATATTTCTAATGTTTTCAAAACAATTTCTTACCTTAAAATACATGTATTCATGTTTTGAAACAATTGGATGCAAAACTAGGTAGCTAACTTGATACTAACATGCTCAAAAACTAGTGGTTTTTCAAGTGTTTGGATTTTCGGCAAATCTTGTAAAATATAATGATTTTTCATGAAAAACTATTTTTCCTTGATAGATATACTTAAGAGAAATATGTTCCTCGAATTTCATGATTTTTCGAATTTTCTAAAATTTTTAATGCATTTCTGAATTTCATCCAGAAAATCAGAAATTGCTCTTTTTGCTACCAAATGACGCCATATCGATAGTAATGAGTGGCTCAGAAATCAGAATATTGAAGGTCAATTCAGTTTGTAAACCTCCTACAAGTGGTAGAAATATACTTGATGCCACCAACAAATGGTACCCAATTTTAAATCAACTTGACATATTTTTCCTCCATTATACTTGATGCCATGAGCTTATAACTTAGTGTTAATCTTTTGATGGTGTCAAAGGGGAGAAATAAGTATGTTTAAGTTAATCACATTAGGGGAGAAATATATGTAGGGAGAAATATATGTAGGGGAGAAATATATTGTAGGGAGAAATATATGATAGGGGAGAAAATTTGCATAGAGAATTTCATGGATTAAGGGAATTGCATGTTGTTATATCATGTTTATCTTTACATGCTTTCTTACCCTTAGAATTTATATCAAATGTTTTTACCTAACTTAAGCGGATTGCCACACATCAAGGGGAGATTGTTAGGCAATCTCTTGCCGTGATATGGTTTTGATGGTGTGGCAAAGGGTTTAAGTTAGTGTGTTATGTTTATTTGATATGTGCGTTGAAGTCGTGCAGGACTTAGTAATTCGCACATGGAGCCATGGCGAGTTTCACATCTCATGACTCGTGCCTTGAGTCGGTGAAGGATAGCTTTGCGGAAGTCGTGCGCTTGGAGCATCCGAGGGACCGCCGGACGAGAAGCTTGGAGTGAAGCCGGACGAAGTAGACTTCGAGGCAAGAGACGCGAAGGAGCATTGCGAGCCGTCACTGATGTCGCCGAGGACGTGGCTAGAACGCGAAGAGAACCGGGCGAAGGACTCAGAAATGAGAGTGAGCGATTGTAACCCGGGAGGGTAGCTCTTAGGTGAAACTTGGCCATTTGGCCAAGTGTCGGATGGGTTTTCGACACCGCCGATCGCCGCCATGGAATGGCGATCGCCGAATCGAGTGTAGCTCACCGTATACCGATCGATGGTAGGCGTGCCGATCGCCATACGCGGCGCCGATACTAAGATCATCAGGCGCGAGCACGATCGGTCAATAGGGTTTTAGCGTAGCCTGATCGGCGGCAGGCCGATCGATGGGTCAGCCGATCCGGTGAGGTCCAGTGATCGCCAAGAGTTCCGTTGGACAACAACGGTCGGCATCCGACGTGTTCGGAGGCGTAGGGATCAATGATCGCCATGGCTGATCGATGGCCAACGGAAGAAGTTAGCCCTCTCTATAAAGAGAGGTGTGAGCCTGAGAGGCTAATGCTTAAGTTCCAAACAATCTTCCTAGTGCCCCACAAGCTCTAAACTCTTCTTACTCGCTTTTACTCCATTCTATTTGTAAGAAGAGTGATCTTGATTGTAAAGGTTACCTCCACCTAGCTTGGTGCAAAGGAGAGACCATTTAGTGGATTGGTTGAGCGGAGTGATTCACCGAGGACGAATCGGGGACCGTGGATTAGCGGCGTAGCCGTGAACCACGTTACATCTTGTGTTAGCATTGTCTATTTCTTTTGCTTTGTTTTTATTTGTTTAATTTGCTTGTATTGTTGTTTCCGCTTGCGCTAATCTAATTGTAGAAGAGCAAATTACGACGTCCAACGAACGAGGGCTATTCACCCCCCTCTAGCCGGCCATCCGATCCCTTACAAGTGGTATCGATAGGTTGCTTGTCACCGGACTAACTGCAACAAGCCCTACATCAAAATGGCGGCTCCAACATCCATCCTCCAAAGTTTGAAGGAGAATTCAGTGGAAGAAGTGAATGGAGGTATTTTTCGAAACGGATTTTGATATAATGATTACAATGGAATCCGGTTTCGTTTTGCCTAGGGATGAAGAAGGGAAGCCAATAGAGAAATCTAGGTGGACCAAGAGGCAAAGAGAGGAGCACCTTGCAAACTCCAAAGCCAAGCACCATCTCTACAATGTGCTCCCTCAACAAGAGATCAACCGGATCGGAGAATGCACTAGCGCCAAAGAGATGTGGGAGAAGCTTGTAGAGCTTCATGAAGGCACCTCGGAGGCCAAGCTTGCAAGAAGAGACCTCCTCCGCTCCCAACTATCCAATATAAAACTAGAAAAGGGAGAAAAGGTAACCTCACTACACTCTAGGTTTAAAGAAATTTTAATTGGGCTAACAAGTGTAGGTGAGAAGCTATCGAACCGGGACATGCTCATGAAGGCTATAGATGCCTTTCCCCGGTCCTCAAAGTGGAGTTCCATGGTGGACTCCTTCTATATGTCCAAGAACTTGGAAGTAAGTACCTTGGAGGAGTTCTTTTGACAATGGAGCTCCATTAAACGAGGCTTGAAGGAATTCAAGAAGAACCAAGAATTCAACCCTCAAGAGGAGTAGCATTGTTGGCAAACAAGGGAAGAAGAAGATGGAAGTCCCTCCTCCTCCGATGATGAAGCCTCCTCCTCCTCCATGGATAGCACCGAAGAAGCCTATATGGTAAGGAGGGTAAGACGTGCATTTAAGAATTTTAGATTTGATAAATCTAATGATAGGATGAGAAGACCAAGGGGGAAGGTGATATGCTACAATTGCCAAGGAGAGGGACACATAAGGGACAATTGTCCTCTCTAAACAAAAGCAAGGAAGAGAGGAAAAAGAAAGAAGAAAAGAAGAAGAAAAAGGGGAGCAAGAAAAAGAAGGAAGAGGAGAAGAAGGCAAAAGAAAAAGGGAAGGCCAAAGCATTCAAGGCCAAGACATGGGATGATCCTTCCTCATCCTCCTCCTCATCATCGGATGAGGAGAATGCCTTTGTCTCCAATTTGGCCTTGATGGCCTTTGATTTGGATTGCTCCTCCAAAAATGAAGGATCAAGCACAAGAGGAGAGAGCTCAAGTGAAGGGGAGCCTCCTCCACATCATCATCCTCCTCATCATCCAAGAAGAAGAAGAGGACATGGAAACTATGGTAACGAAAGCCTCTCTAGTAAAATAGTTTCTATGATTTCTAGTTTAACTAGGGATTTGTTTAGAGCAAAGAAGAAAAATAAATGCATGCTAGATCAAATTAAGGCATTAGAAAATAAGCTAGAAAATGCATGCTTAAATAATAATGATACTTCTTCTTGCCATGATGATGCATGCTCACATGATAATTATGTGCCTTTAGATGTTAGTGATGCATGCATAGAAGAAAATAGGGCATTAAGGGAAAAGGTAGATTATTTAACCAAAGCCCTAGGAAAATTCACAATTGGCTCCAACACCTTGAATATGATCATAGGGAGCCAAAGGGCAAGTTTTAACAAGAAAGGCCTAGGATATAAAGAGAAGAAAAATGAGAAGGCCTTTAGATGCCTAATAGCGAGGGGACAAGACAATACCACAGTTAGAGCTACGTAATGGATCCCCACGGAATTTCTAGTGAACCCATAGGTAAAAATCTATTTTGGGTTCCAAAATCCATCCTTAAGGGTTAGAAAACCCTAGGGTAGTCAACCATATGAACTTGACCTATATCATATTTTGGTTGACTTAGGATGACGGGACAACATTTTTAGATAGTGTTGGGTGATGATAACGTGCCCATAAAAGGTAATAATGCTTAAATCATGATGATTAATGTAATTTCTATGCATATGTGTAATCATGGTTTATGATTTTGATATTGGGCACATCATCATGAGAAATAGGTTTAAATCATGCTTTAGGTGACACTTTATTTATTATCATCATATAATGCCTAATGCATGGTTATAATTTGATGAAAACATGTATTTCATGATCATAATGTGAAATTAATTGATATATGTCATTATGATCATGTAGGTTGTTAGGTTGATACTTAACCATGATAGAATTGCTTGAATATATTGGTTAAGTATATATATACAAATACCCCTAGGATGCAAAACTAGGTGGCTAACTTGATTGCAAACTTAGCATGGGTGAGATGTTAGGATGATACAAATGTCCACTAATGCCTATGGCATTTAGATGGTCATTTAAAGTATCAAAATATCAATAATAGACCAATCATGGGGAAGGCTTATGTTTAATTAATAGACATATTGCCCAAAGATCATGGTTGGATATTTCTAATGTTTTCAAAACAATTTCTTACCTTAAAATACATGTATTCATGTTTTGAAACAATTGGATGCAAAACTAGGTAGCTAACTTGATACTAACATGCTCAAAAACTAGTGGTTTTTCAAGTGTTTGGATTTTCGGCAAATCTTGTAAAATATAATGATTTTTCATGAAAAACTATTTTTCCTTGATAGATATACTTAAGAGAAATATGTTCCTCGAATTTCATGATTTTTCGAATTTTCTAAAATTTTTAATGCATTTCTGAATTTCATCCGTAAAATCGAAATTCTCTTTGTGCGGTCATCGCCATATCGATAGCAATGATCGGTGGCCTGTAAATCAGAATATTGAAGGCCGAATTCAGTTTGTAAACCTCCTACAAGTGGTAGAAATATACTTGATGCCACCAACAAATGGTACCCAATTTTTAAATCAACTTGACATATTTTTCCTCCATTATACTTGATGCCATGAGCTTATAACTTAGTGTTAATCTTTTTGATGGTGTCAAAGGGGGAGAAATAAGTATGTTTAAGTTAATCACATTAGGGGGAGAAATATATGTAGGGGGAGAAATATATGTAGGGGGAGAAATATATGTAGGGGGAGAAATATATTGTAGGGGGAGAAATATATGATAGGGGGAGAAAATTTGCATAGAGAATTTCATGGATTAAGGGGAATTGCATGTTGTTATATCATGTTTATCTTTACATGTTTTCTTACCCTTAGAATTTATATCAAATGTTTTTACCTAACTTAAACGGATTGCCACACATCAAAAAGGGGGAGATTGTTAGGGCAATCTCTTGCCGTGATATGGTTTTGATGGTGTGGCAAAGGGTTTAAGTTAGTGTGTTATGTTTATTTGATATGTGCGTTGAAGTCGTGCAGGACTTAGTAATTCGCACATGGAGCCATGGCGAGTTTCACATCTCATGACTCGTGCCTTGAGTCGGTGAAGGATAGCTTTGCGGAAGCCGTGCGCTTGGAGCATCCGAGGGACCGCCGGACGAGAAGCTTGGAGTGAAGCCGGAGGAAGTAGACTTGAGGCAAGAGGCGAAGGAGCATTGCGAGCCGTGGCGCTGATCGTCGCCGAGGGGCGTGGTGAGAACGAAGAGAACTTCGAAGGCGAGGGACTCCGAGAAATGAGAGTGAGCGATTGTAACCTGGGGAGGGGTAGCTCTTAGGTGAAGTGTAGCTCGACCCGGTTTGTAGGCGTGATGCGCCATCGTTAGCGGTCACGCCAAGATCGCGATCGGCTGCTGAAGCGGCCGATCGGTAGTCAATAGGGTTTAGCCTGACGCTCGTCAGTGGCCGAGCGATCGACTACGGGTCAATGATCGTAGTGAGGTCCCGGTGATCGGCGCCAAGAGTTCCGTTGGACAACAACGGTCGGCATCCGACGTGTTCGGAGGCCGTAGTAGCGTAGCGCCATGGGCGGCAGTCGACTGATGGCGGCCAACGGGAAGAAGTTAGCCCTCTCTATAAAAAGAGAGGGTGTGAGCCTTTGAGAGGCTAATGCTTAAGTTCCAAACAATCTTCCTAGTGCCCCACAAGCTCTAAACTCTTCTTACTCGCTTTTACTCCATTCTATTTGTAAGAAGAGTGATCTTGATTGTAAAGGTTACCTCCACCTAGCTTGGTGCAAAGGAGAGACCATTTAGTGGATTGGTTGAGCGGAGTGATTCACCGAGGACGAATCGGGGACCGTGGATTAGCGGCGTAGCCGTGAACCACGTTACATCTTGTGTTAGCATTGTCTATTTCCTTTGCTTTGTTTTTATTTGTTTAATTTGCTTGTATTGTTGTTTCCGCTTGCGCTAATCTAATTGTAGAAGAGCAAATTACGACGTCCAACGAACGAGGGCTATTCACCCCCCTCTAGCCGGCCATCCGATCCCTTACAAGTGGTATCAGAGCCGAGGTTGCTTGTCACCGGACTAACCGCCGCAACAAGCCCTACATCAAAAATGGCCGGCTCCAACATCCATCCTCCGAAGTTTGAAGGAGAATTCGCTTGGTGGAAGAAGTGAATGGAGGTATTTTTCGAAACGGATTTTGATATAATGATTACAATGGAATCCGGTTTCGTTTTGCCTAGGGATGAAGAAGGGAAGCCAATAGAGAAATCTAGGTGGACCAAGAGGCAAAGAGAGGAGCACCTTGCAAACTCCAAAGCCAAGCACCATCTCTACAATGTGCTCCCTCAACAAGAGATCAACCGGATCGGAGAATGCACTAGCGCCAAAGAGATGTGGGAGAAGCTTGTAGAGCTTCATGAAGGCACCTCGGAGGCCAAGCTTGCAAGAAGAGACCTCCTCCGCTCCCAACTATCCAATATAAAACTAGAAAAGGGAGAAAAGGTAACCTCACTACACTCTAGGTTTAAAGAAATTTTAATTGGGCTAACAAGTGTAGGTGAGAAGCTATCGAACCGGGACATGCTCATGAAGGCTATAGATGCCTTTCCCCGGTCCTCAAAGTGGAGTTCCATGGTGGACTCCTTCTATATGTCCAAGAACTTGGAAGTAAGTACCTTGGAGGAGTTCTTTTCGACAATGGAGCTCCACGAAACGAGGCTTGAAGGAATTCAAGAAGAACCAAGAATTCAACCCTCAAGAGGAGTAGCATTGTTGGCAAACAAGGGGAAGAAGAAGATGGAAGTCCCCTCCTCCTCCGATGATGAAGCCTCCTCCTCCTCCATGGATAGCACCGAAGAAGCCTATATGGTAAGGAGGGTAAGACGTGCATTTAAGAATTTTAGATTTGATAAATCTAATGATAGGATGAGAAGACCAAGGGGGAAGGTGATATGCTACAATTGCCAAGGAGAGGGACACATAAGGGACAATTGTCCTCTCCTAAACAAAAGCAAGGAAGAGAGGAAAAGAAAGAAGAAGAAAAGAAGAAGAAAAGGGAGCAAGAAAAGAAGGAAGAGGAGAAGAAGGCAAAAGAAAAGGGAAGGCCAAAGCATTCAAGGCCAAGACATGGGATGATCCTTCCTCATCCTCCTCCTCATCATCGGATGAGGAGAATGCCTTGTCGCCAATTTGGCCTTGATGGCCTTTGGACGATTTGGATTGCTCCTCCTCCAAAATGAAGGATCAAGCACAAGAGGAGAGAGCTCAAGTGAAGGGAGCCTCCTCCACATCATCATCCTCCTCATCATCCAAGAAGAAGAAGAGGACATGGAAACTATGGTAACAAAGCCTCCTAGTAAAATAGTTTCTATGATTTCTAGTTTAACTAGGGATTTGTTTAGAGCAAAGAAGAAAAATAAATGCATGCTAGATCAAATTAAGGCATTAGAAAATAAGCTAGAAAATGCATGCTTAAATAATAATGATACTTCTTCTTGCCATGATGATGCATGCTCACATGATAATTATGTGCCTTTAGATGTTAGTGATGCATGCATAGAAGAAAATAGGGCATTAAGGGAAAAGGTAGATTATTTAACCAAAGCCCTAGAGAAATTCACAATTGGCTCCAACACCTTGAATATGATCATAGGGAGCCAAAGGGCAAGTTTTAACAAGAAAGGCCTAGGATATAAAGAGAAGAAAAATGAGAAGGCCTTTAGATGCCTAATAGCTAGGGGACAAGACAAAAACAAAGTAATAGCTAAGAAATGGATCCCCAAGGAATTTCTAGTGAACCCCATAGGTAAAAATCTATTTTGGGTTCCAAAATCCATCCTTAAGGGTTAGAAAACCCCTAGGGTAGTCAACCATATGAACTTGACCTATATCATATTTTGGTTGACTTAGGATGACGGGACAACATTTTTAGATAGTGTTGGGTGATGATAACGTGCCCATAAAAAGGTAATAATGCTTAAATCATGATGATTAATGTAATTTCTATGCATATGTGTAATCATGGTTTATGATTTTGATATTGGGCACATCATCATGAGAAATAGGTTTAAATCATGCTTTAGGTGACACTTTATTTATTATCATCATATAATGCCTAATGCATGGTTATAATTTGATGAAAACATGTATTTCATGATCATAATGTGAAATTAATTGATATATGTCATTATGATCATGTAGGTTGTTAGGTTGATACTTAACCATGATAGAATTGCTTGAATATATTGGTTAAGTATATATATACAAATACTCCCCTAGGATGCAAAACTAGGTGGCTAACTTGATTGCAAACTTAGCATGGGTGAGATGTTAGGATGATACAAATGTCCACTAATGCCTATGGCATTTAGATGGTCATTTAAAGTATCAAAATATCAATAATAGACCAATCATGGGGAAGGCTTATGTTTAATTAATAGACATATTGCCCAAAGATCATGGTTGGATATTTCTAATGTTTTCAAAACAATTTCTTACCTTAAAATACATGTATTCATGTTTTGAAACAATTGGATGCAAAACTAGGTAGCTAACTTGATACTAACATGCTCAAAAACTAGTGGTTTTTCAAGTGTTTGGATTTTTCAAATCTTGTAAAATATAATGATTTTTCATGAAAAACTATTTTTCCTTGATAGATATACTTAAGAGAAATATGTTCCTCGAATTTCATGATTTTTCGAATTTTCTAAAATTTTTAATGCATTTCTGAATTTCATCCAGAAAATCAGAAATTCGGCTTCCTTTGTGCCGATCAGCCATCTTGATAGCGGTGATTGGTGGCTATAAATCAGAATATTGAAGGCCGAATTCAGTTTGTAAACCTCCTACAAGTGGTAGAAATATACTTGATGCCACCAACAAATGGTACCCAATTTTTAAATCAACTTGACATATTTTTCCTCCATTATACTTGATGCCATGAGCTTATAACTTAGTGTTAATCTTTTTGATGGTGTCAAAGGGGGAGAAATAAGTATGTTTAAGTTAATCACATTAGGGGGAGAAATATATGTAGGGGGAGAAATATATGTAGGGGGAGAAATATATTGTAGGGGGAGAAATATATGATAGGGGGAGAAAATTTGCATAGAGAATTTCATGGATTAAGGGGAATTGCATGTTGTTATATCATGTTTATCTTTACATGCTTTCTTACCTTAGAATTTATATCAAATGTTTTTACCTAACTTAAACGGATTGCCACACATCAAAAAGGGGGAGATTGTTAGGGCAATCTCTTGCCGTGATATGGTTTTGATGGTGTGGCAAAGGGTTTAAGTTAGTGTGTTATGTTTATTTGATATGTGCGTTGAAGTCGTGCAGGACTTAGTAATTCGCACATGGAGCCATGGCGAGTTTCACATCTCATGACTCGTGCCTTGAGTCGGTGAAGGATAGCTTTGCGGAAGTCGTGCGCTTGGAGCATCCGAGGGACCGCCGGACGAGAAGCTTGGAGTGAAGCCGGAGGAAGTAGACTTCGAGGCAAGAGACGCGAAGGAGCATTGCAGAGCCGTCGCTGATCTTTGCCGAGGACGTGGCGAGAACGAAGAGAACTTCAAGGCGAAGGACTCAGAAATGAGAGTGGCGATTGTAACCCGGGAAGGGGTAGCTCTTAGGTGAAACTTGGCCATTTGGCCAAGTGTCGGATGGGTTTTCGACACGATCATTGCCATGGAATGGCGGATCGCTCTCTAGTCGAGTGTAGCTCGGCCGGTATACGATCGATCGGTTTGTGGCGGGATCGGCGCCATCGCTAGCGATCATTGCCAAGACCAGCGATCGCCGCCGGCGATCGATTGAGTCAATAGGGTTTTAGCCGCGAAGCGGCTCGCGTAGCACTCGAGGCGGTCGACTCGAAGATCGGCCCGATGGAGGTAGCCCTCTCTATAAAAAGAGAGGGTGTGAGCCTTTGAGAGGCTAATGCTTAAGTTCCAAACAATCTTCCTAGTGCCCCACAAGCTCTAAACTCTTCTTACTCGCTTTTACTCCATTCTATTTGTAAGAAGAGTGATCTTGATTGTAAAGGTTACCTCCACCTAGCTTGGTGCAAAGGAGAGACCATTTAGTGGATTGGTTGAGCGGAGTGATTCACCGAGGACGAATCGGGGACCGTGGATTAGCGGCGTAGCCGTGAACCACGTTACATCTTGTGTTAGCATTGTCTATTTCCTTTGCTTTGTTTTTATTTGTTTAATTTGCTTGTATTGTTGTTTCCGCTTGCGCTAATCTAATTGTAGAAGAGCAAATTACGACGTCCAACGAACGAGGGCTATTCACCCCCCTCTAGCCGGCCATCCGATCCCTTACACATCGAGGTTTCTCATCCTGAGATTCTCCTGGTGTCATTAACCACCAAGATTTCTTGTCCGAAGATTCTCCTGATATCGTTGACCTTAGCAAAGTCTAATACAATACCTGCACACTTAGCATAGTATATGAGATAACAAAATAGCTTAACTTTAAATCTTTATCATTATCAAAACCATGGTTCGATTAACTAGTGCCCCTGCACCAATAATCTCCCCCTTTTTGATCTATGGAAAACCAATTCAAAGTCAAGAGAAAATAAGCAGTAAGCATTAAACAAATATTTTTCAAAACCTCCCCCTTAACGGTACCTCCCCCTTAACCCTAGGTGAGTTTTAAAAAACTATTACTTTTCAAAAAAAAAGTTAACCTCTTAACTTTAACCTCTCTCTCCCTTTGCCATATATTAAAAATAACTTTATAAGGGGTGCATTTCTAAGGTTAACATTTGAACAGTATTTTTAAGTATGAGTCCTTTACTTTTACCAAAAACAAAATTTTTAAAACATTCTAATCAATTTGACTTAACATGTTCAACTCCCTTTAACATTTATGAGCTTAGGTTTCTAGATCATGCACCAACAATGTATATCCTAGGTTAGGATGTAACCGTCCAACCTTTAACATTGTTATAGAATTTTAAGAAAGAATTTTTTTAAAGGAATTAAAGATACATTTACAAGATATTAGAGGCTCATATCTATTAGGTTTTATGCCAAACTAGAGATAGCTAGAGATGCTAAGTTTGTCTAACTTAAGCCTTCTCTCCCCCTTGACATATTATCAAAAAGAAGGTTTTTTTTTTAATTTTGAAAGTGTTGATGAATTTTTTTAAGCCTTCTATAAATGATGATTATCCAATTAGAACCTCCCCCTTAACCTAACATCCTTGTTAACCACAAGGAAGACTTATATAGAGGGCCTCCGCCTTTGTCTGACAAACATTTAAGACATCCTTATTGGCCACAAGAAAGGCTTACCTAAGTGTCCAGAGGATCTAAGTGTCTAATGTTGACCTAAGGATCTAGATGTTCAGTATTGATCAACTAACCATCATTTTAAGAAGCATAGTTATTTTGAATACTACGTATAACTACACACAACAATCATGGCAAACAATAAAAATAGTTTTAAGAATCTATTTATATATATATATATATATATATTTTGAAATCATTTTCAAAATTATTTTCAATTTGTTGTCTTTACCATCTCACTCATTCTACATGACCAACCAAGTTATCCTTATAGGTGATGTGAGATGAATTTAATTTTAATGATTTTGAAAATTAATTAACCTTGGGCTAGATTCGAATTTAACCTTTAGTTAGTTAAGTAAACATTTCAAAAGAGGGCTTCCAGGTCATGGTGAGACAGAGATGCTTTCTTTGATCGAAATAACGACCACTTCCTTAGACAAAGTCAATCTTAAGAAATTGTATACTTAATTCACTTTGGATCAAATCCTGGTCTAACTAGTTTAGGATGTGGTGAGGTAGCTTCAGCTAATTTCACTTAGCCAAGTACACCAAGCTAGATATTTTTTATCTAACCTGGATACACGAGATTTCATTTCTCTAATATACTATCATCTTACCGTGTCCTGATACTATGTTGTCAAGGTTAACTAATCATTTCCTATCTAACCATTCTATGAGAGTTAATTTAAGACTAGTATGTATGACATGACAAAAATAAGCATGATATTAATTAAAATGATATGTATGCATGAGCATATTATATTCAATCAATTCAAAGAAGTAGTTCGTTTCTTAGGTAGATTTTTATTTGTTGAATTTCTAAAAGTTGAAGGTTTAATTGCTAAATTATTAATTTTTGTATAATCAAATGACACTCTATTATAATAAATTTTATTAGTTTGATTATTTAATTTTGAATTTTTAATTAAGTTAGATTTTGAATTTAAAATATATTTAATATGATTATTAGACTTTTTCAAAGTAAGATTATTAGACTTTTTAAAAGTATAATTATTAGAATTTTTTAAGATAAGATTATTAGACTTTTCAAAAGTAGAATTATTAATAGAATTTTTCAAGATAAGATTATTAGAATTTTTAAAAGTAGATTTTTTAAGATAAGATTATTAGAATTTTTAAAAGTAGAATTTTTTAAGATAAAATTATTAGAATTTTTTTGATTTAATTTCAAATTTTTTATGGTTGAATTTTTCAAAATAGAATTTTTTTTTAATTCAGAATTATCTAGATTAATCAGATCTAGGGTTTAATGATTATGTCCTAAGGTTTGATTATTCTGATCTAGACTTTGATTATTCTGATTAAGTCCTAGGTTGGTTTTATCCTTGATTTGATCTAGATCTATGTTAATTAAACTAAAGATTTGATTAAACTCTTGGTTAATTTTATCAAATGTTAGATTAATTTGATTATTTTCTTCAATAATATTATTATTATTTAAACTAATTAAATCTTAATTAATTAATTTTTTGTTAGTTGGATTATTAATTGTGTTAATTGATTGACCCTTATTATTTGCATAACAATCAACTATATTCTTAGATTTAGTATTATTAGATTTAACCCATAATTTATCTAAATCATCATGTAATTTAAAACTTAAATTAACAACATTTTTACTAACCTGGGTTGCATCCCCTAATTCTGTGAACCTATTCTTCCTCTCCGGACATCGGTTCTTGTAATGGCCGAATCTTCAGCACCTGAAACACATGATGCACTCCTTATTCCTCCAGACTTCTAGCATTGGTGCATCTTTTGTCGTCGGTTATGCGGTCCGAGTCTTACGAGTAGGACACTTATTTTTATAGTGTTCTCTCTCCCTGCACTTAAAATAGATAATATGGAATTTAAAATTTAAAAACACATTGTTACCTTTAGGCCTTGTGGGATGCTCTTCCATCGTTAGCTCAGTCAACGATCTCCCAATACTTGCAAAAAAACATAAAACAAAAAGTCCCAAGACTTGGTCTTGGATTAGTAGTGCGGGAGATAATTAAAAATAAAAATAAAGAAAAGAAAATGCTTGACCGATGGTTGCACCGAATCTGAGTGCCCCTGCTCTGATACCAATTATTGGATCGAGAAAATGCTAGAGGAGGGTGAATAGCATTCGGAAAACCTTTTTCGTTTCTTCGTTAAAACCAAAGTGAGCAGCGGAAAGTAGAAAACACACAACCAAAAAATACAAATATTTTTTACTTGGTTCACAACCCACCGACTGCTAATCCAAGGCCCTGCGATCCTTGATCGCTTCCGAAGGGCAAAGCACTAAATATCTCTTCCTCATTGGAGGTAAGAGACAAGTGATTACAGTGATGTAGAGGAAGATGTAACAACATTTACCTCTGCTCTTTGCAAATAATAATTAAGTAGTAAACAAGATACTGACAAATAACTTGTAGCGGATGCACGATCGGGGTAGCATTGTAGCACGAAGGATTGCGGTCGGAGAGTTGGTGCACTTAGAAGTTCATTGATTGATTAGGGGTTGAGTCCTCCCCTCCATTTATAGATTGTCGCCTTGGAATATGTCCAGATCCATATCCAAAACTCGTGGATCTTATATTGAGGTGGTAGCTTATCTTATCATGAGGTGACGACATCGATTGATATCTCTTTGATCATGTGCATTGGGCTGATTCATCGACATCAGTCGACTGATCCTCCTAGCAGTCAACTGCCTCCAGTCGACTGCTGAAACCTTGAGTCGGCTGCTACACTTGAGAATTTAACCTGACACCTGTAATACAAGGTTAGCACAAGAGATGCATAATGTCATGCAGTGTGACAGTCCTTTGACTGTCTGATCTTGACTTTGGCATTCCTCTAGAAGCCTTGGTCGAATTGACACCTAGGATTGTCCTCTAATCGAGGATGTGTCCTTCCTACCGCTCCACACCCGGAGCTTACCTTTGGTCCTCCTGACTTATCACTTAGCTTTTGGTCACTTGATCACCGAGGTTTCTCCGGGCATCACCCGACCATCGAGGTTTCTCCTTCCGAGATTCTCCTAGTGTCACCCGACTACTGAGGTTTCTCCTTCCGAGATTCTCCTAGTGTCACCCGATCACCAAGTTTTCTCATCCTAAGATTCTCCTGGTATCATTGACCACTAAGGTTTCTCCTTCCGAGATTCTCCTGGTGTCACCCGACTACTGAGGTTTCTCGTCCCGAAATTCTTCTGGTGTCGTTGACCACCGAGGTATCTCGTTTGGAGATTCTCTTGGTATCGTTGACCTTAGCAAAGTATAATACAATACCTGCACACTTAGCATAACATATGAGACAACAAGATAGCTTAACTTTGAATCTTTGCCATTATCAAAACCAAGGTTCGATTAACTAGTGCCCCTGCACCAACACTTCTCCGGGCAACACCTCGTTTCTTGAGGACCTGGCAGAGGGATGTGAGAGGGTCCTTCAAGTGGGGGCTCCCTCTGAGAGGGTTCACCAGAATGAGGATGGAGATATCCCATTCTTCTTCTTTCTCTTACCAAAGCTTCAATGACTGCCATATCTACCAGAGCTTTTAGTTGGGACGGTAGCAATGTAATGGGGGTTTCCTCCGCAGAGGAAGCCACATGAGGAGGGATCTCTTGCAAATGCATCTTCAGCAAAAGTATTTTCTATAGACAGTGGCAATTGATGCAGCACAAATTTCATCTTCCTCTTCAGGATGGAGCTGTTGAGGAAGATTGGATTCTCTCCGATCGCAACAGCAAAAGGTCTCCTTCGCTTCCTTCCTGAGAGAAGTTAACACACCGTTAGACCACTGTCGACCTACTCGACAGGGATCCTCCGATGCTTAAGTTAGAGCTTGTACGAGGAAGAGGAAGCGAACAAGAATTGTAAAAGAATAATGTAGTAAGAAATGCAGGTAGAGTAATAGAAGAAGAAAGATGATCAGAAACCCGAATCCCCTCCCTTCTCCTCCTCCCCCTCCTTTTATCCTTCTCCTTTCGTTAGAGCCAGCTGTGATGTAACAAACTGCTCCGCTCATCGTCCGCGTTTAGGATCATACACATCCGAGCAATAATGTTGTTATGATGTTAACGAGTGAGGGCTACTAAGAATCTTTTGAGGGGTCTATCAGGTGTCTTGGTTTGTTATGATGCGTAATAAACTCTCATGAGAAAGCATAGTAGGGACCCCCCCTTACCTTCATTTTACCACTGGGCTCCTCTTTCCCTTAATCAATCATTCTCATCCCTACTCAAACTCCGCTCTATTTTTCGAGTTACCCTTTTACTGACTCAGCTCATTTCCCCGAGTCACTATCCGATTTCACTCTAAACCGGACTGATATACTCTTACCTCATCTTCCCTTCCCAAGTTGTCATCTCACTGACTCGTCTCATTTCTCCAAGTCACTATCCGATTTCACTCTAACCACCGGACTGATATACTCTTACCTCGTCTTTCCTTCCAAGTCGCCATCTTACTGACTCGGCCCAACTCTCCGAACCGGGTCTCATTTGACTCGGGTGTATATCCTGTATTATGATTCCTTCTCTCTGATTTCACCCTCTAAGTCATGATTCTTTTCTCTATCTTCTAAGTCATATTATAATAGTATCAATATAGGATTGTAGGCTAAGATTTACTAGCTCATTCAAACATTATTACGTCGTCATTTTCTCAAGTCTCTAAACTTTTTTCTTCTACTTGTGATCTTCTTTTTGTTCTAAGTGTTCAACTTACAAGAAGATAATTATAAAGGGTTTCTCTAACTTTAGAAGATATCTAAAAAGAAGAAAAATAGTGAATTTCATACAGTGACTTGCCAAAAGGTTGAATGTGGTGTAGGAACCACAGAGCTATATAACCACGTAAATTTCTAAGATTGCTTTTCCTATTTACTTTGGTATCATTTCGGATTGTGTATTATACTTTTGGTTTTTCGATTATATTTTTTGATAATACAATCTAATTTCTATAAAAGGTTTAAAAAAAAGACTATTCACTGTTGGTTCAATCGGCCTAGGTTGACTCGAGTTTGACTCGAGCAGTACCTTGATAGTATTTTGATGATAGACAAAACTCATGACATGGAATTGTCATGGAAAATCCAAGCATGGAGCTTGGTGTGGAAGTCTAAGGGGGAAGCCTTGGCATGGGAAAGTCCAAAGCATTGCGAAGCCGTGCGCTTGGTGCTTGGCATGGGAAATCCAAAGCATTGCGAAGCCGTGCGCTTGGTGCTTGGTGAGAAATGCATTGCGAAGCCGTGCGCTTGGTGCATTTGGAAAGTCTTGAGAACTTGGCAAGTTCACTAGGCTCGGGTCCTTAAGTCGGTGAAGGATGACATTGCGAAGCCGTGCGCTTGGTGCATCCGAGGGACCGCCGGACGGGGAGCGAATGGAGTGAGCCCAAAGGGAAGCATACTTCTAGGGCATGAGACGCGAAGGATGGCGTTGCGAAGCCGTGCGCTTGGCACATCCGAGGGACGTAGGCCGAGGGAAGAGAGCTTCGGTTGGGAACTCCATGAGGGATAAGGTGGACTTGGCCAAGTGGCTAAGATCGAGTAGTCGACGCTCAAACAACTTTGTGTTTGAGGTTTTAGCCGACATCGGTCGATGCATAGGTGCCATCGGCCGCTTCTAGTCGTATGGGTTTGACCGGTGTTTGATCGAACCAAGTTTGGATGATCGGATCGCCGAGGGAGGGCAATGATCGTTGGAGAATCACGATCGCCGAGGGATGATATTGATGACATGACACCGCGACGCGAGAATGGAGTCGAGCTCGCCAGCACTCGACTGATGGATGATCAGTCGACTGATGGGTGCCATCAGTCGACTGATGTGTGATCCGTTGAAACTTAGCCAACGTGGATCCGCCGCTGAGACAACGACCACGGGATCCGATCGATGGTCACGATCACCGATCGATGGGCGAAAATAGCTTGATGCAGGTTATAAATGGAGCTCGAGTTGGAGGATTTCGCCATGGTTTTTGTGAAGCTATTGGAGGGGAATTGCTGCTGCATTCCAGACCTTCAAGAGACATCTAAAGCAAGCAACAAGAAAGCGATCAAAGCAATTGTTTAAAAGTTCTCTTTTGTATTGTCTTTGTATTTCTTCTTGTATTTCATATTACTTGTTGTAATAGCTTGTGAGAGGTTTCTCCACCTCCGACGTGTAGTCGATAAGGAGTGTTGTTAGTGTCGTGCGCATAACACAAGCTTGTTGAGCTCACCCCGTGGAGTATGAACCATTCGGTTCCGAACCATGTATATGCTTGTGTATTGATTGTGCTTGTATTATTGTTATTTCTATTGTTATTCTGCTGCGTATATTAACGACAATTGTAGACAAGCACACGAGAACGAATGAATTACGACATCCAATGAACGAGGGCTATTCACCCCCCTCTAGCCGGCCGTTTCGATCCCCCAACAAGTGGTATCAGAGCCGAGGTCGCTCTTCAAAGACTAACCGCCGCGAGAGCACTACAAAATGGCCGGCTTCATCCATCCACCGAAATTCGATGGAGATTTTGCTTGGTGGAGGAAACGGATGGAGGTATATATCAAAACCGATTTTGATTATATGATTATTATAGAAAATGGTTTTGAGATGCCTAGGGACAAACACAACAAGCCCATTGAAAAATCAAAGTGGACCCAAGACCAAATCAAGAACTTCAAGACAAATCTCGAGCTAATTAAATTGATTAGTGATTTGTTACCTAACACTATTTGGTCTAGGTTGGGAAATTTTAGGGATGCAAAAGAATTATGGGATAAAGTAATGAAATTCCAAGAAAATTCTCAATCGGCACAAGTAGAGGAAGATGTCGTGGAAGAAAGACCATCCACTTTCGAAGATGTGGATGACTTGGTGGAGACCTCCACCTCTAGCATTGAGGGGGAGGAGAGGCAATCTTCCATCCCGGAGCAAGAACAATAAGCATCCACATCCGGGAGAAGTGAAGATCAAGAAGAGGACTCCACCACCTCCCTAGGTAACTCAAGTGTTATTATTTTAAATAAAAATCACATAATATGCTTTGAGTGTAGGGAGAAAGGGCATTACAAGAGCAAATGCCCTAAATTGGCTAAGAAGAAGGCATCGACACCAAAAGTCAACCCAAAGTCAAATGATGCCGGTGTTCCCTCAATTAAAAGCAAAGAGCACATTGTGTGCTTCAAGTACAACCAACGGGGACACTACCGAAGCCAATGCCCTAGGGAGAGGAAGAAAGGGCAAGAAGGTGTGACTCATGTAGGGGGAGCTTCTAAAGCTAACCCTAAGGTACATTTAAATAATGCACCTTCAATTTCTAGAATTAAAAAGCATGCTAAGAATTATTTTAGTTCTCTTGTCATTATTAATGAAAAGCATGCTAGGAGAAACAATAAGGTTTATTGCTTAGGTGCTAAGCATGTTAGTTTCTCTAAGGACAAACCTAGGACTCAAAACACTAGATCTATTTTACCTAGGGAGTCAATTAGGAGAATTGAAGAAAACTTGGGTGTTAATCCCAAGAAATCTAGGCATATGCCTAAAAAGAAAAACATTTCCCAAAAGATAAATGAAAATTCAAAATTGGAAAAATTAGAGTTAGAAAACCAAGCCTTAAGGTCAAGGCTAGAAAAATTGGAGAAGACCCTAGCAATAATATCAAATTCGGTTAAGGGGTATAATGTACAAAAGTCAAGACCTAGAAAACAAGAAATGTCTAAGGGCAAGAAGGGTTTGGGTCACAAACCTATGTCCTACCATAATGTTCCATTTAATTATGGAACCACATCTAGGTCTAGGAAAACCAAGGCTAATAGGGAAGTCATCCCTAAGTCTATCCATGGTATGTGTTTAGTGGCTAACACCTCAAAGAAATCAAATGTAGCCACTAAGAAGGTCAATGGAGGAGTCACCTCTAGAGTTGACCCAAGTAAGACCCATTTGACTAAGGCTTCAAAGCCAAAAATGGTCATTAGGAAGGTATCTAGGGAAGTTATCCCTAGGGAATACCTTGTTAACCTAAGGAGCTCCAATAGATATTGGGTTCCTAAGAGCGTGATTGATTCACGCTAAATGGGTTAGGGTGTGTCAACCCTAAGTGGATGGGTGGTTAACCTAGCCATTGTGAGTTGACACATTAGGGTGTGTCAATATGGTTTGAGAAGTTAAAAATGATTTAAATTGACACGATTAGGTCATAGAGGTCGTGGTGTGCTATTTTGGATTTTTGGCACACTAAGGAAATAATGGCATTAAGGCAAAATGTATTTAATCCCTAAAAATGACAAATTGATTTTCACACTTAGGTATTCTATACCTTAGTATATTTTACTTGCCATGATTTGTTTGCCTTACCATGTCATGACATCATTTTCATTTTTATCTATAAAAATGTCATGATCATGTTTAGATTTATGTTTAGATGTCATGAATGCATAGATCTCATTTACATGTCATGACATCATGATATTGGCATATGTTTTTATCTAAATCATATTTATGCCATAATCATATCATGCATAGTTTAAAATGGAGTTAAGGACTATGGCACAACTTGAAGGGAATCAAGTTAATGTTGCCTAGAAATAGGCATGAGAATATAAACAAAACAAAACTCACATCTCACAAAAATTTGACTTGTATGTGTTTTACACATCTAGATATTGGTGAGATGTTTAGGAAAAAGGAAATAAAGGTTTGAAAAATATTTTGAAAACATTTTGAAAAACCTTGGTGAAGCCTATCTTTTGATAGCTATCACCATTGAATGAGATGATACAAAGAGGGCTCTTTATTGAAACTTTTCTTAAATTTTAAACTTTGTATCAATCTCCTAGTTTAATGGGTAAAATAATTTTCTAATATTTTTCACCCATAATGTTTGTGATAAGTAGTATACATACCAAATTTCAAGATTTATCTACTTATGTATATTTACTTATGAATTTTGGAAAGTCATTTACAAATTGACTACAAATCTGGAGTCGATCGCCAGGAGGCGGTCGATCGATGAGTGTTAATCGAGTTTCATGTCGACTGAAAATGCTGATTTCGGGTAAACCTTGTTGGTTAGGCCCATGTTCAGCTGTGTTTTGGTCCCCTAACCACTCCTAACCCTAGGATATGCTTGGGAGAGCATTAGAGAGGGTGGAAATCCATTGGATATGGATTAGGAGTTCGGTTAAGGGTGAGTATCAATTTTAAGGTGGATGAGAGTTCATTGTTGAACTTTGCCTTAATTTTGTTTTATTCCTATTGGCTTAGGGACTCTCCAAGGACATTGTTGGTGCAATGGTCAAGGGGGAGCAAGCCTCTAGGGGGAGGTATCCATCATGAGAAGATGGATGTGTATTTTCTCATGGGAGGAAAATTAGGTTGCCTCTCTTTAAGTGATATGGGATCACTAGAAAGATGGTAGGCATGTGTTCCTCCAAGGGAGAGATATAAGATCTCATTGGGATATGAGACATTCATACCCTTTGGGAGGACCTTTTTGATGTAATGTCAAAAAGGGAGAGAAGTTACCAAGTTACCAATTAGGGTTCGTTGGAATTCTCATTGGGATATGAGAATTGCCAATATGGGAGAATTGGTAGACTTGAGATGGTAGTTTTGTCGATCATCAAAAAGGGAGAGATTGTTGGTGCAATCGGCCCAGGTTGACTCGAGTTTGACTCGAGCAGTACCTTGATAGTATTTTGATGATAGACAAAACTCATGACATGGGATTGTCATGGAAAATCCAAGCATGGAGCTTGGTGTGGAAGTCCAAGGGGGAAGCTTTGGCATGGGAAAGTCCAAAGCATTGCGAAGTCGTGCGCTTGGTGCTTGGCATGGGAAATCCAAAGCATTGTGAAGCCGTGCGCTTAGTGCTTGGTGAGAAATACATTGCGAAGCCGTGCGCTTGGTGCATTTGGGAAGTCTTGAGAATTTGGCAAGTTCACTAGGCTCGGGTCCTTGAGTCGGTGAAGGATGGCATTGCGAAGCCGTGCACTTGGTGCATCCGAGGGACCGCCGGACGGGGAGCGAATGGAGTGAGCCCAAAGGGAAGCATACTTCTAGGGCATGAGATGCGAAGGATGGCATTGCGAAGCCGTGCGCTTGGCGCATCCGAGGGACGTAAGCCGAGGGAAGAGAGCTTCGGTTGGGAACTCCATGAGGGATAAGGTGGACTTGGCCAAGTGGCTAAGACTGAGTGTCGGACGCTCAAACAACTTTGTGTTTGAGGTTTTAGCTGACATTAGTCGACTGGCATAGGTGCCAGTCGACTGCTCTAGGTCGTATGGGTTCGACCAGTGTTCGACTGAACCAAGTTCTTGATCACCGATCCGCCGAGGAGGGCAATGATCGTTAGAATCGATCGTCGAGGATGGCGGGATCGATCACACGGGCACAGAATGGAGTCGAGCTCGCCAACACTCGACTGATGGATGATCAGTCGACTGATGGGTGCCATCAGTCGACTGATGTGTGATATGTTGGAACTTAACCAACGTGGATCTGGCCGTTGTGAGACAACGACTACGGGACCAGTCGACTGATGGTCACGATCAGTCGACTGATGGGCGTGAAAATAGCTTGATGCAGGTTATAAATGGAGATCGAGTTGGAGGATTTCTCCATGGTTTTTGTGAAGCTATTGGAGGGGAATTGTTGCTGCATTCCAGACCTTCAAGCGCCATCTAAAACATGCAACAAGAAAGTGATCAAAGCAATTGTGTAAAAGTTCTCTTTTGTATTGTCTTTGTATTTCATATTACTTGTTGTAATAGCTTGTGAGAGGTTTCTCCACCTCCGACGTGTAGTCGATAAAAAATGTTGTTAGTGCCTTGCGCATAACACGAGCTCATTGAGCTCACCCCATGGAGTAGGAACCATTCGGTTCCGAACCACGTATATGCTTGTGTATTGATTGTGCTTGTATTGTTGTTATTTCTATTGTTATTCCGCTGCGTATATTAACGACAATTGTAGACAAGCACACGAGAACGAACGAATTACGACATCCAACAAGCTCGTGTTATGCGCACGGCACTAACAACACTCCTTATCGACTACACGTCGGAGGTGGAGAAACCTCTCACAAGCTATTACAACAAGTAATATGAAATACAAGAAGAAATACAAAGACAATACAAAAGAGAACTTTTACACAATTGTTTTGATCGCTTTCTTGTTGCTTGCTTTAGATGGCTCTTGAAGGTCTGGAATGCAGCAGCAATTCCCCTCCAATAGCTTCACAAAAACCATGGTAAAATCCTCCAACTCGAGCTCCATTTATAACCTACATCAAGCTGTTTTCGCGCCCATCAGTCGATTGATCGTGACCATCATGTAGGATATTTGACGCCGCTAGAGGGGGGTGAATAGCGTTTGACCGTTCATAGATGGAATTCGATCGCGTGTTCGTCTCTACAATTTCGTTAGTGCACAGCGGAAATAGATATGATACAATAACGAAATACGCAAACACGAGTATGTAACGTGGTTCAGAACCGCACAGTTCCTACTCAATGGATCGAGCTCTACGAGCTCTAGTGATGCACACGCAACCACTAATAAACACTCCTTCTTGGAACAATCCGGAGGTGGAGAAACCTCGTACAATAATGATTACAACAATAATCAAAGAGATACAAGCAAATACGATAATGAAATACAAATGCAAGTAAAGGAAAAACACTTTACAAAAGCTTTTGATTGTTTGATCTTTGATTGCCTTGAACTAGCTTTGAAGGACTGGAAAGCACCAACTTCCGCCTTCAATTTCGCCCAAGAAAATTGCTATCTTTTCCTCCATCACGAGCTCCTTTTATAGCTTCAACATGTGCTGGAAAAGGTCGATCAGTCGACTGCTCGGGACCATCAGTCGACTGATCACACTGTTGCTGTGAGACAACGGTGTAATCCACGCTGGAAAAATCCAACGGCTAGGACATCAGTCGACTGATCGCGAGCATCACGATGTTCGCTTATCACCGACCGCCGTCGCGGCCGAGTGAGACTCCATTCTGCGGGCCGAGAATCAGAGCACCGACCGATCACACTATCACCGACTTCGAGATATCGATCGCCCACCTCCGACAATGCCGCTAGACCACTTCCGCAAATAAACCCTAGTTAACTCGGTCTAGTCGACTACCACATGGCACCAGTCGACTGGCACACCTCAAACATGAGGTTTTAGCCCAAGTATGGTGCCCCCATACTTGCTAGACCACCCTTAGCCTAGACCTAAGCCTTCTAGCCACCTCCATCAGCCTCACGCCTCTCGGATCCCTCCAAGTCATCCATGACTTGTTCATCCATCGCGTTAGCCTTCAGGTGCTTCCATCGGCTATGTCATGCTAACGGTGTCTACACTGCCAAGGCACATTGGACTTACGCCGCCAAGACTCCGCTTGGACTTTACGCCGCCAACCATTGGACTTATGCTGCCAAGACTCCCGCTTAGACTTTACGCCGCCAATATCAAACCCCTTGGACTTCAAATGCCAAGACTCAAGCTTGGACTTTCCCTTGCCAACCCATGTTGGACTTTCCATTTGCCAAGACCCATGCTTGGACTTTTCTCAAATGTCAAGTGTCCCACTTGGACTTCCCATGCCAAGTACCCATGACTTGGACTTTTCCCATGACAATTACATTGTCATATGTTTTTGTCAAAACATCACTCGAGTCAAACTCGAGTCCTGGTCAATCGTGACCTGGGCCGATTGCACCAACAATCTCCCCCTTTTTGATGTTTAACAAAAACCAAACCATTTGAGTTAGACCGCTAACTCAAGTCTCTTACCAATTATTCCAAATTGGTAATCCCAAATATTTTCCTAAACATATTCTCCCCCTTTTTGACATACATAAAAAAGGTTAACTCTCCAAGGAGGTCAATGTCTCATGGCCCAATGAGATCTTACAATCTCCCCCTTGGTCCAAAAATACCTAGGATGCCTACCATCTTCCTAGTGATAAGTAATCCTATATGCTCTCCCAATTTCCAAATTGAGACTCTCAAAATCTCACTTTCCTCTTTATGAGGAAAAAATATCATTCATCATCCCATGATGAATTCCTCCTCCTAAAGGCTTGCTCCCCCTAGACCATTGCACCAACAATGTCTTTGGGAAGTCCCTAAGCCAATAGGAACTCTAAACCATCAAAATTAAGGTTAGAAGTTCAACATTGAACTTTCCAACACCCTAAATTTGATACAAACCCTAAACACCTCTCCAAATCCATATCCAATGGATTTTCACCTTTTATAATGCTTCCCAAAGCATATCCTAGGGTTAGAAGTGATTAGGGGCCATAACCGTAGAAACCCAAACAAACTTAGTTAAATCAAGATTATCAATGATTGTTACTACTAATGATCGATGTGTCATCACCGATCCGCACGGCAACAATGAGTGATATCTACCGCAATGAGTCCAACGCTGCCCATCACCGATCAGATCAGAGAGGCAATGATCGATAATCAAAACCTGATTTTCAGAAATCAGACTCGACTTTTGGAAATTCATAAGTAATTCTACGTAAATCAAAAAATCACGAAACTTGATATGTATATTACTTATCACACATACAATCAGTGAAAAATTTTGGAAAAATATTTTTACTATTGAAATAGGAGATTGGTACAAAGTTCAAAAACTATTAAAACTTTAAAGTTTTTGATCCACTTTGTATCAACTTCTACAATGATAATGGCTATCAAAAGATAGATTTCACCAAGGTTTTCTAAATTGTTTTTAAAATGTTTTTGAAAACCTATTTTGAACCATGGTTTATTGGCTAAATATACATAACTTGTATATTAGTTTTTCTTATGATTCTTGGTGATAATTAAAATAAGTTTGAGTTCATCTAGATGCACTACCTATGCACCTTGAACCTAACTTATTATCCTAGCATCTCACATATCTAGGGTGTATAAATACACATACATGTCAATGTGATATGAGATGTGGGTTTTGATTCATTTTATCTAGGGTTTCATGCATTTCCTAGGCAACCCTACTTGATTCCCTTATAAATGAGACTTCAAGTCATGTCATTTTCCTTAAATCAATGTTCAATCAAATTAGTGCAAGAAATGATCATGACATAGTGATAGCAAAATAAAAGTATGACCAATTATCATGATGTCATGGCATATGATGAAATTTAAAAAAAAACACATGACATTTAAAGTAATCACAACCAATGACATGATATGTTATATAATAAGATGAAATTTCATGTCATGTCATGATATAGCAATTTTCATAAACAAATACATTAATACAAATACACACTCAAACACACATGATTTTCACAAACAGAAATTTCATTCAATTTAAAAGGATTTCAGTTTTTACATTCAAAATGGAGATTTGATATACTCAATCTCACTACAAAACTGAGAAACAAAAAAAAATCTAACATCCTCTAAATCTAGTCGTCTGCAGGAGGTGGCAGTGGAGGAGGTTGCTGGCTCAAAGTCCAAGCTCGCATCATCTCATACATATCGAGCTGACGCCGCCGACGACGGGACTCTCGCCATCTGCATGTATCTTCCTCCATCCGACCAAGACATTCGCCCATGGATGCTTGGCCTACTAAGAGCTCGGGCCTAGAGTCGACTCACGCCGATAGTCCCGAATCGACTCACCGCCAAGACGATTTGATGGACCCGCCACGATGCATTCTGGCGGTCCGATCCTCCTCATCAACGGCGCATCCTCATAGTCCTCTGCCGCCTCCGGGTACGAGGAGGCTCTCTGCTTCGGGGTGGTGGTCGAGGCACCAACTCCATCTGTCCAGGCCTCATCCGCAGCTTCGCTAACGAGAAGTTGCGAATCGATATGCAGTCGTACACCTTAGAGAGCGCTCTCAGAGAACCCCTGTGAATGTTGATGCCTACTAACTCTAGCCATGCTGTGATAATGTGACCATATGGCATATGTACTTTCCCTTGTACAGGGGAAATGAAATGCACTATGCAATGAAACATGTTTAGGGCAAAGTTTATGTCTAACCTATTACGCATGGCGTATAGTAGAAAGAGATGGGGAGGCCGAATCTCGCTGCACCGAGTGACGATAGGAAGAAAACACCCAACAATGACTTTGTAGAGTACATTGTCAGTGATAACTCACTAATAGGAATAAATTGGTGGTGGACGAGGATGACCAAAAATATGCTCATGCATGGAGTCTAAAAAAATATGGTCAAATGGCTCGGGTAAAGGAGCATCAAAGGTGGGGTAAAAGATGAAGGTGTCATCCGAGGGCTTACACTCGAGAAACTCCTGCAGTATCGCAGGAGTGAACTCTAAATCGTGTTTTGCAACGCGAGTAGTGTAGGTAGGGCCATCGTCTACCTTCTTTAGGTTCTGATAAAACTCCTTAAGGAGGTCATCGTTAATGGGATGTGTGCATAAGACAATTTTCATGAGATGATAGTATGCAAATAAGTCCATGACATCACTACAGTAGCGATTGAAAAAGTCCCTATCGATGTACCTAACCAACATAGGTTGGTACAATCGAGATTCACCCTCGGGTGGATCATTCCTACGGGCTCTCCTATTATGAATGCAATGTAATGATATGACATGCAAAGACAACAATACATGATTAGATAAAAATAAATTACAATGGAAAAGAAAATTAGGGTTTTGGGTAAGAAAAATTTACTTAGGTGCCATTTGGAGGTGTGACGAGGGAATGCTCAGATATTCTGAGGGGGTCGCCGAAAAGTTCGTCGGAGGACTTAGACGCCGGAACCCTAATCAGAAACGGGAAACAAACCCTGGAAATGAGTGAACTAAGGCTTTAGATGAGTGAAAAACGCAAGAAGAGAAGCTTAGCTATCAAACCTAAGGCTTGGGCGGCTAGCACGGCCGGAAAGAGTGATCGGAGAGGAGGTTGGCGATCGGAGAAGAGAAGGAAAAACGAAAGGGCGTCGCGTGAAGATGCCGAACCCTAGCGGTTCGGCGTTATAAAATCGCGATGTAGTCGACTGATGTGTAGCATCAATCGACTGATCGCGGTTTATTAGTGGGTTTATCGAACCGAATCGATCGCTTCCGCCAAAGAATCGATCGCGAGCCTTCTGTGACGCTACAAGACATCACGATCGCTATGGCTCATCACGATCGGGTGTTGTCACCACTCAATCGATGAGCGAGCACTCAACCGATGCCCTAGCCTAGGTGAATAAGAATTATCGGCCGATCGATGTATCCCATCACGATCGATGTTCAAGCAAAAGTCTCGCCAAGCACTCGATCCGGACGATCGTATCGCCTATAAGATGATCGGGCCGATCGATAATCAGATATCGATCGATATCTGATTTCTCAAATTCGTAAAATCTCGATTTCTTCATCTAATTTATTCCATTTTATCATGTTTAATCTTGTATATCAAACATATTGATATTATACTTATATTCATGTATTTGTTAATGTATTTTAATGTTTTATTTCATTTTGGCAAACATTAACATCCAATGATTTTCAAATCCTAACATCTCACCCTTTCTAAGTGTTGAAATACACAATCAAGGTAAAAAGGCTTGTTTTGTGAGATGCAATTCATCCTAGACATTCCTTCCATGCAAACACATGGTGAAACATATGAAGCATGGTAAGTACAAGACATCAAGTTGTGTGACACTTGAGTATCACTCTAGATGTTACTTTTACATCTTAAACACACTTCTCTTGATACATGAACTTCTAAAGTGTGCCAACAATCAAAGTTACACACTATGACCTCTAAATCTAGATTGTGCCAATTTTATTGATTTTCATGTTTTTAAAAATATATTGACACATCCTAAAATCCTTTAGGATTAAGCTCAAATGTATTTCCAAAGTAACCATACCCTTGAAAATAACCTAAAATGCCACCTTTACCATGGTTGAGTTAACTACTCATCCAATCATGGTTGACACATTCTAACCCATTTAACGTGAATCAATCACGCTCTTTGGAACCCAAAATCTATTTGAGCTCATTGAATTAATTAGGTATTCCTTAGGGATAACCTCCCTAGATACCTTCTTAATGCCCCTCCTAGGCTTGTTAGCCTTGGTCATTGTGGTCTTACCTAGGTTGACTCTAGAGGTAACTCCCCTTGCAACCTTGGTCTTCCTAGACCTAGTTTGTGTTCCATAGTCAAATGGAACACAATGATAAGTCACCGTAGGCTTAGGTTTGTGACCCAAACCTTTCTTGCCCTTGGTTGACTTTTGTCTTTTGGGTCATAGATGTTGACTTTAAGATCTTGACCCTTGACCAGACTCATTAGACCCTTGAAATTGATTTTGTAGCTTATTTAGGGTCTTTTCTAGTTTTTCAAGCCTTGACCTTAAGGCTTGGTTCTCTAATTCTAATTGCCCAAATGATTTTTGATTAGGTTTTTGGGCATTACCATTTACCTTAGACATATGTTTACCCTTATTGGAATTGATACCTAAATGATTTTCGATTTTCTTAATTGCTTTCTTAGGAATGACATTTCTAGGGACATTAGTCCCAAATTTCTCCTTCTTTGAAATAGATCCAGAGTTATCATTCCTAGCATGCTTCGATTCATGAGTAATAGCAAAGTTATTTGAATTAATTCTAGCATGCTTTTGCTTAGAATTTAAGGAATGAGCATTATGAAAATGTACCTTAGGGTTTACCTTAGTAGCTCCCCCTACTTGTGATACTCCTTCTTGGGTCTTCTTGCTCCCCCTAGGACATTGATTTCGGTAATGTCCCGGTTGTCGATATTTGAAGCAAATGATATGCTCTTTGTCTTTAGATGATGGGGAACCGACATCCTTTGACTTTTGTTGACTTTTAGGCGCCGGAGGAGTCTTCTTAACCTTCTTTGGGCACTTTTTCTTATAGTGCCCGGTTTCCCTACACTCAAAACATATTATATGCATCTTATTATTAACACATATGTTTGAGTTACCTAGGTTAATGGTGAGGAATTGAGCTTGTTCTTTCCTCTTGACCGGATGTCGAAACTTCTTCTTGATGTTCGATGTGGAAGTTCTCTCCTCTCAATCCTAGAGGTGGATGCTTCTTCCACTTCTTCCACCTCTTTCTCCGATCCGAGTTGATTCCCTATCAACTCGAATCCTCACTTCCTTGTGAGGATGATGCATTAACCTCTTTGGTCTCTTCCTCTTGACCGTTGATGGGCTATCATGAAGCTTGACTACTTGGCTCCATAGCTCGCTGCATCTACATAATTACCTAACATACACAAGATATTGTTAGGTATTAAATCAATTAAAAATTTTCATTACCTTCTCATTTTTCTGAAGACTTGAACTTGTTCTTGGTCCACTTCTTTTCTTGAGAATCCACCCTTTGGTAGTTCAATATCCTTCCATTAAAATGACCATTCTCTGAGATCCATCATCATTAGAAGTCCTCAATTCTTGCCTTCCATTGTCAAAATCCTTCTTGTCCATAGAAGGAATAGGAATTGGGGTGTTGATATCCCATCCCAATGGTTCTTCCATCTTCACCCCTCTAGCTTTTTTATCTTAGCTCGGTTGTTAATCCGTAGAAGAGCCCGGCTCGATACCAATTGTAGGATATTTGACGCCGCTAGAGGGGGTGAATAGCGTAGCTCAGAGATGGAATTCGATCGCATATTCGCCTCTACAATTTCAAGCGCAGCTGAAATAGATATGATACAATAACGAAAATACACAAACATATATATAACGTGGTTCGAATCGCACGGTTCCTACTCCACGGATCGAGCTCTACGAGCTCTAGTGATGCAGTGATGCACACAACACTAATAAACACTCCTTCTCGAAACAATCCGGAGGTGGAGAAACCTCGATAATAATGATTACAATAATAATCAAAGAGATACAAGCAAATACGATAATGAAATACAAATGCAAGTAAAGGAAAACACTTTACAAAGCTTTGATTGCTTGATCTTTGATTGCCTTGAACTAGCTTTGGACCGAAAGCACCAACTTCCCTTCAATTTCGCCAAGAAAATCGCTATCTTTTCCATCACGAGCTCCTTATATGAAAAATCCAACCAGGACATCACCGACCGATCATGAGCATCAGTCGATCGATGAGCCATCATCAACTGACCGCTCACCGGCCGAGTGAGACTCCATTCCGCCAGAGGTCGAATTCCGAGCACCACCGACCGATCACACGATCACGATCGCTGAGCCATCACCGATCGCCCACCTCCGGCAATGATCGCTAGACCACTTCCGCAAATAAACCCTAGTTGATTTCCGGTCCACTGACCGCACATGGCACTGGCCGACCGCACACCTCAAACATGAGGTTTTAACCCAAGCATGGTGCCCCATACTTGCTAGACCACCCTTAGCCTAGACCTAAGCCTTCTAGCCACCTCCATCACCCTCACGCCTCTGATCCTCCAAGTCATCCATGACTTGTTCATCCATCGCGCTAGCCTTCGTGTGCTTCCATCGGCTATGTCATGCTAATCTGTCTACACCGCCAAGGCACATTGACTTACGCCGCCAAGACTCCGCTTGACTTTACGCCAACCATTGACTTATGTCGCCAAGACTCCCGCTTGACTTTACGCCGCCAATATCAAACCCTTGACTTCAAATGCCAAGACTCAAGCTTGACTTTCCTTGCCAACCCATGTTGACTTTCCATGCCAAGACCCATGCTTGACTTTTCAAATGCCAAACAATTACATTGTCATATGTTTTTGTCAAAATATCAAAACATCACTGAGTCAAACTCGAGTCCCGTCAATCGTGACACGGGCCGATCTGCACCAACACATCGGGCCGATCGTCCCGTAGTCGTTGTCTCACAACGGCGGATCCACGTTGGTTAAGTTCCAACGGATCACATCACCGATCGGGATGGCACCCATCGATCGGACCGATCATCCATCGGTCGAGTCTTTGTGGCTCGACTCCATTCTCGCGCGTGCTGCGCAGTATCATCGCTGATCGTTCATCCCTCGGTGGTCGATCGATTCTCCCAACAATGATCGATTTCCCTCAGCGACCGATCAGCTAGACTTGGTTCAGTCGAACACTGATCGAACCCATACGACCTAGACGGTCGATCGCGCTTTATGCTACCGATCGACAAGTTTGGCTAAAACCTCAAACACAGTTGTTTGAGCGTCCGACACTCGATCTTAGCGCCACTGGCCAAGTCCACCTTATCCCTCGCGGAGTTCCTCAACCGGTCTTTCCCTACCTCGTCCCTGAGCGCTATAAGCGCGCCGCTTGGCCGCAACGCCATCCTTCGCATCTCATGCCCTAAGTATGCTTTGCCCCTTTGGGCTCACTCCATTCGCCTACGTCCACCCCTGATGCACTTGCCATCCTTCAGGCTCAAGGACCCGAGCCTAGTGAACTGTCAAGTTCTCAAGACTTCCAATGCATCAAGCGCACGCCTTCGCAATGCATTTCTCACCAAGCACCAAGCGCACGACTTCGCAATGCTTTGGATTTCCCATGCCAAGCACCAAGCGCACGACTTCGCAATGCTTTGGACTTTCCCATGCCAAGGCTTCCCCCTTGGACTTCCACACCAAGCTCCATGCTTGGATTTTCCATGACAATCCCATGTCACGAGTTTTGTCTATCATCAAAATACTATCAAGGTACTGCTCGAGTCAAACTCGAGTCAACCTGGGCCGATTGCACCAACATTCACCATTCTTTAGCCTTCTATCTTTCTAAATTAGCCTAAATTGAAATTAGACTACTTTGCATCCATGTAATAATTTTTTAAAAGAATTTTATATGATTTTAAATTGCTTTAAATTCAAAAAGAAAAACATACAACAAATCCAACGGGTTAAGAAAACATATGAGCCTTTTTTTTTTGTTGTGAAAATGGACCAATTCAAGCCAATGTAGTAGTTTTAAATGAAATATTTGTAATTGTTATATGTTACGTTGTAAATAAATCAATTATTCATGAACAAGTTAGGTGATTGATATTATAAAAATTTATTTATATTCATTTAATAGTAAAAAAAAATATAAAACAAATAAGCTTATGTACTAATGAGCAGATATTTTTAAGATGGTTAAACAAACTTATGAATAATTTATTTCTCGGTTTTTATTAAATATATATTTTAATATAATAATCTATAATGTTGTAAAAATATTATGTGTTAAAAAAATAATATAAATTTTATATATTTAATCAATATTTTATTTAAATTATAAGGATAATAATATGGTTAGTTGAGCTCAATAAAAAGTTCAATGTCGATAAAATTGTAAACTTAATAAGAAAATGCACAATTAAATTTCATTTGACTTAGCTTGTTTCATTTACATCTTGGCTATATAATTTTAAACTAGTCAAAATAAAAAATAAAAAATAAAAACGGTGCAGTAGATCCAAAAGGCTACATAGTTTTAAACTTCTTTAATTTGAAAAATAACATCTGGCGAAGTTTGTTGGATGCCATTTTAATCATAAAATAAAATAAAGTACTAATTTAACTATTTGTTAAAAAGGAGTCTTTTGAATTTTTAATCTTTTATTGATAATGACAGCATAAGATTGGAATTGATAATCTAATGATCTTTATCGGTCTGTTTTATGATCATTGTGAGGGAGATAAATTACGGAGGATATTATGGGTCTTAACGTGATGATTAAAACACGTGAAGATTATTTGAATTTAGGAAAGAGCTTTAGATCTCCTTCGAAATCGATCATTATCTTATCCGTAAATTCCGTTATATTTTAACCATCACGTCATTTTTATGAAAATAATTTTTTTTTTATTGATAATGACGAATCTAGTAAGGAAGGATCAAATCAATGCCTGATATTTGATTGGCCATATCAAGCCGCACAAACAGTGGCGGCACGATAAGTGTTTTGTTTTAAAAAAAAAATTCTCGCGTTTTCTAACACGCACTGGAAATGTAGAATATTTGTGGGCCGACGTGGGCCCGGCAGTTTAACCCGTGGGTATCGATGTCGAGTAAGTGGTTAATGGGTTTAAAAATGGATTGCTCTTTCAGCCGCACCGTCTGACTTGGGCGAGGCTGACCGAGTGGGTACGAGTAACGCGCTTCCTTGGGACGATCTTTGTCGTCCACTTGAACCGAAATAAAAATATCGAAGCGTCATCGTTGTATCGCATATATGTTTTCGGAGCACTTGTTGACGACGAGTGATGCGATGTCGATAGACACTTGCACCGCGACGTAGGTCTGAAGTTGTCCACCTAGGAATGATGGACCTGCGGGTCCCACGTGGTTGGGAGTCAGCTGTCTCGGAGCGGACAAGAAAGACGACGAGGACCAATCGCTCTTTTCTTCGGATAATATCGCATATAATGTTATTTTATCTTTTTATTTATTGATTTATTAAAAGAAAAGTAGATTTTGTAATTATCCAGCCAGTACCGTATCCACCATACTGTCTGCGAGCGCTCTCCTCGCTGAGCTCGTAGAATCTTGATCATAAAATCGAACGACATTGGTTGCTTCTTCTTCCTGCTTCTCCTGCTTACTTTGTCGGAGTTCATCGGAATTGTTGCTTACCTCCTCTGCGGCCGAGCTGATACCTAATTCGGCTCTGTCAGCGTTGGACGTTTTGCAGGCAGAGAAGAGTTTGAGGTCGGGCGAAGGCGAAGGAAAGGTATTGAAGTTAGGCTTGGGATCTTAGTTCCGCCTCTTCCTCCTCTGACGCGCATCTTAAATCCCTAGCGAAGCGTATTGGTCAGGTCTCGCCATTCGTCCAGAAGAAGCAAGTTTTAGATGCTGCAACTGTGTAACTTGCTTCTCTTCCTCGACTCTGGAGGTAACCCTTCTGCCTTTCGGTGTTCCTACCAGTGTTAAATAGGGAAGATAAATGAACAAGTTCAGATAAAGGTGAGATTTTTCTCACTTATGCCCCCGGCTTTTCGCCACTCCTTTCAGTAAGTCGAGCTAGGATTCGACTTGAGGCCTCGCCTTCGTTGCTTGGTCGATTGAACAAGAAGACTCAGACATAGGTGGTGTTTTGGTGAGACTTTTTGCCGTGGAGACTTGCTCCTTTTCCAGTTTATGTATGGATGGGAGAGATGCTATGGAGTTGTCCGGCGCGTCCTCGTACTACATAGCTCATAGAGGAATCCCTAGCTCTATTGCTGGCTCACAGCCTGGATTGCATTTGACAGCACAGCCCGGGGTCCGCTCCATACTGAACCTCGGCACCAGTCTAACCGTGCTTCCCTCCGGCGTTGACTCGGCGTCTTTTCAGGTGGAGTCTCCGAATACGGCGTCGACCCATGGTGGCGATAAACTTGGCGAAGGTGTGAGCCAGGTGGAGCCAGTGAAGAGGAAGAGAGGACGCCCTAGAAAGTATGGGCCGGAAGGGGGTGTAGCTTTGGCACTCTCGCCTATTTCCACCTACGCTCCCTCTGGCTCTCTGATTGGTTCTGGGCCAGCCTCGGGTTCTGGAGGTCCTACGCAGAAGCGAGGGAGAGGGCGGCCTCCGGGCACTGGGAGGAAGCAAATTTTAGCATCTCTTGGTGAGTGTCTCGTGATTTTTTGCGATGAGTTATCTCTCGGCAATTTGGAATATGGTATGCTTGTTGACTTGATCTATGAACCTTGAAATTTCTATGACAACGAACTCTAGCAGTGCTAATAGCTATGAGAATCTTGTTTGCATAAGCGCAAGCTATAAAAAAGCATTCCACCGGTGTCTTCATCTTTTTTATTAATGTAAAGTACAATAGGAGTAGTTAGAAAGAGAGATAGAATTATAGCTCTTAAAATAGTAGTAGAGAAAAAAACTATGAACGTAATTAGGGTATATGCATCTCAAGTAGGATTATATGAAGATACCAAATCAAAGTTTTGAAACGATTTAGATGAAATATTATAAAATATTCTGCCAAATAAAATGATTTTAATAGGAGACGATCTAAAGGGGCATGTTGGAGTGAAAAATGAAGAATATGAGAGGGTGCATAGGGGTTATAGGTTTGAAATAAGAAATGGAGAAGGTAAAACTATATTGGACTTTGCGATAACATATAATTTTATGCTAGCTAATACGTTTTTTAATAAAAGAAAAGAACACATGATTACGTTCAAAAGAGGGAATAATAAATCACAAATTGACTTTCTTATGTTTAGGAAGAGTGATAGAAAGATTTATAAAGATTGTAAGGTTATCTCTGGAGAAAACTTAACTGTTCAACATGTTGAGTTTCCGGCACCGCGGCGTGTGTGTGTTCGATTATGTTTCGTAAACATGAGCACAGCGGAAGCAATAAAATTAATAAATCTACATTTATTACAACATGTTGGAGATTTGACGCCGCTAGAGGGGGGGTGAATAGCGTGTTGACCTCGTACGTAGATGGAAATCGTTCGCGTTGCTTGTCTACAATCTTGTTAGTACGCAGCGGAATAAACAATAACAAATACAAACACAAGATACAATCACAACACGCACGATATAACGTGGTTCGGAACCGTAACGGTTCATACTCCACGGATCGAGCTCTAAAGAGCCCTAGTGATGCACACTCACTAATCACAAATACTCGACACAAGTCGGAGGTGGAGAAACCTCTTACAATAAGATTACAACAATAATCTAAATACAACAAGCAAATATAAGAAGAAATACAACAAGAGAAGTAAAGAACACTTTACAAGCCATCATTGTCGTGAGAACGAAATCCACGCATTGGAAAAACTCCAACGGATCTCTTCGATCGCTGACCGCCAACATCGTAGCCGATCTTGCCACCCGGAGTCGATCGCCCGCGATCCACGGAGCATCTCTTGCTCATGGTGAACAGCCAGCGATCGGCTACGATCTAGCGGGCCGATGTCAGACATCACTCCGATTCGCCGCTCGATGAGCCGATCGCTGCAGCAGCAGCTCTTAAACTAACTCAGTCGACTCACGGCAGCGAACCGCCATAATGCCACGACCGCCAACCTCAAAGATGAGGTTTTAACCCAAGTATGGTGCCCCATACTGCTAGACCACCCTTAACCTAGACCTAAGCCTTCTAGCCACCTCCATCACCTCACGCCTCGGATCCCTCCAAGTCATCCACGACTGTTCATCATCATCGCGCTAGCCTCCGGTGCTCACCTCTATGCTACGCTACGCTATGTCTACACCGCCAAGGCACATTGGACTTACGCCGCAAGCAAGACTGGCTGGACTTTACGCCGCCAATATCAATCCTCGACTTCCCAAATGCCAAGACTCAAGATTTTCCTCGCCAACCCACGCTGACTTTCCACGCCAAGACCCATTGCTTGGACTTTCCATTCCAAGACCCACGCTTGGACTCATTCGCCAAGACCCCCGTTGACTTCACGCCAAGTACTCAAGACTGGACTTTCCCAAACGCCAAGTACCCACGACTGGACTTTCCACGCCAAGTGTCCTACTGGACTTTTCAAAAGTACTCAAGACTGGACTTTACTAAACGCCAAGTGTCCCACTGGACTTTCCGTGCAAGTACCCGACTTGACTTTACTCGCTAAGACCATGCTTGGACTTTCCTATAATCATACGGTCAACCCTCGACCAACTATCAAGGTCTTCCTCGAGTCAACTCGAGTCCGGTCACAATGATGACCGGTCGATTGCTTCCAACAATCTCCCAACATATTAATCGACATTCATGTCAAACATCAATGCCAAACCATTTTGTATAACTCACAAACATCAAAACATCACCGAGTCAAACTCGAGTCCGTCATCGCGACTGGAGCCGATGCAGACCAACAATCTCCCCTTTTTGATGTTTCGACAAAACCAAACAAATCATCCGAGTTAGACCACTAACTCAAATCCCTTACTAATTATCCCAAATCGTAAACACTCTCCAAATGTTCTCCCCCAAACATTCTCCCCACTAACATCAAAAAGGTTTTCTCTCCAAGGAGGTCAATGTCTCATGTCCCAATGAGATCTTACAATCTCCCCCTTGATCCAAAAATAAATACCTAGGATGCCTACCATCTTCCTAGTGATAATTCACATATCACTCAAGAGAGACAATCCTATACTCTCTTCTAATTTCTAAATTGGGTATCAAAAACCCATCAATTTTCCCAATTGATGATACTCTCCCAATAACTTCTCCTCTTCAAGGAGAAAAACACATCCATCATCCCAAGATGGATATCTCCCCCTAAAGGCTTGCTCCCCCTTGATCATTGCACCAACAATGTCCTTGGGAAGCCCCTAAGCCAATAGGAACTCTAAACCATCAAAATTAAGGTTCTAAGTTCAACATAGAACTTTCCATACCCTAAATTTGATACTTTGATCTAACACTTCTCCTAATCCATATCCAATGGATTTTCACCCTTTATAATGCTTCCCAAAGCATATCCTAGGGTTAGAAGTGGTTAGGGACCTTTACTACTAAAATGGGCTAAACAAACTCATAACCCTAATCAGACTGGCAGACTCATCGACTCTCGCGATCACATCATCACATCGATCATTGCCACAGAGGCCGATCGATAATCAAAATCTCGATTTTCACTATCGAAATGAATTTTGAAATTCATAAATAATTATACGTAATTGAAAAATCGTGAAAATTCATACGATAATACTTATTACACTACACAATTGGTGAAAAATATTTGAAAATTATTTTACCCATAAATAGTGAGTTTGATATAAAACTCAAAACCATTGAAATTTTCAATGTTTGGCCCTATTTCAGATCAACTCTATCAACGGTGATCGCTATCAAAAGATAGACTTCACCAAGGTTTTTCAAAATGATTTTAAAATGTTTTCAAAACCTTATTTTGGATCATATTCCTTGGGCTCTATGTACATGACATTGTACACATGCTCTCCCAATGATCCACAAATGAAATTAGATGAGTTTTAGTTCATCTAGACGCAAAACTATGACTTGAACTTAACTCATATCCTAGCATCTCACATGTATCTAAGGTGTATAAATACACATACATGTCCAATTGGATGTGAGATGTGAGTTTTGTTTCATCCTAATCTAGGGTTTCATTCACTCTATATTACCCTTAATTCAATTTCAACCAAATTGTCTTAAACGTCATGAATGATTATGACGACATTAAAATGTTATAAATAAGCATACGCGCTCATAATCGTGATGTCGTGGCATAATATAAATCTAAAACACATGACATTTAAATCCTTAAACCTAAGCATACTTATGCATATAAAATCATAAAAGTAGGCGTGATGTCATATCTTATTATAGCAATCAAGGCGTACATATAAAATATATAGGTATAAGAATACCTAAATTTTAATATTAATTGCCATTCGTACAATTAGATATATTTTGCCATATTAACCTTAATCTCCTAGTGTGCAAAAACCCAAAATGGCCACTAACCTCTAAACCTAAATTGTGCAATTTAATCGATTTTTCTTAAATTCAAAAGTGCGTATCGCATCCTAAAATCTTTTTAGGATATTGATTCAAATCTATTTCCAAGGTAACCATAACTCAAAACATCCTAAAGTGCCACCTTTACCATGATCGAGTTAACTACCCATCCAATCAAGGTCGTAGATACCCTAACCCATCTAGCGTGAATCAATCACGCCTAGGAACCCAAAACCGATTTGAGCTCCTAGTGTTAATTAGTATTCCTTGTGATAACCTCCCTAGATACCTTCCTAACGACCCTCCCAGTTGTTATACCTCGGGTCATTCGGGTCTTACTTAGGTCGACTCTAGGGTAACTCCTCAGAACCTTTTTAGTGCCACCCTAGGTTTCCTAGAAACCCTAGCCACTAGACACACCTTCGTCAACTCTGTGACGACTTCTATCGACTGGGTCTTCCTAGACAGCTCAGGTTCCATAATCAAATGGAACACTATGGTAAGCCACCTTAGCTTAGGCTCATGACCCCAAACCTCATTGGCCTGTCGACTTTCGACTCTTAGTCCTAGTGTTGACTTTGACTTGGACCCTCGATTTCACCACTAGACTCTTTAAATTGATTTCAGATCTTATTTAGTAGGTCTTTTCAGTTTTTCAAGCCTTGACCTCAAGACTTGATTTTCCTTTTCTAATTGCCCAATTTTAGAATTTTGATTTAAATCTTGGCATTGACTTCTAGGCATATGCTAGTCCATTTAGGGTTTGCACTAGGTGCTCTTGCACCTTCTAATGTCTCCTAGTAAAAATTTTCTAGAGTTATTTGACCTAAGTTTGTCCTTAGATAAGTTGTTTTTAGGGACATTAGTCCCAAATTCTCCCTATTATCTAAGTGAATATTTTTAGCTCCTAAACAAAAGTATTTATTTCTATTAGCATGCTTTTCATGGCAAATTGCTAGGAATTGAAATTTCTAGCATGCTTTGTCATTAACTAAAGAAAGAGCATTATTAACTGATATACCTTAGGGTTAGCCTTAGTAGCTCCCTACTGTGATGCTCCCTTCGCCTTCTTCTTCCCCTTCGGGCATCACTCAGAATGACCTAGAGTCTGCATTGAAGCAAAGCAAATCACTCCTCTCGCTCTTTTCATCGAGGCACCGGCCTCGACTTTCGCACTGGAGTCTTCTTAACCCGCTTAGGACACTTACTCAGTAGTGTCCTTTCTCCCTACACTCAAAGCATATAATATTCATTTTATTATTAATCGACACGCTGAGTTACCTAGGGTGGTGTGGTCGGAGTGGATTCTGAGCCGCTTCTTCCTCTCACCGGATATAGATTTCTTCTTGCTTGCCCTGACGAGGATGCCCTAACCTCCTCCCTTCTATCCTAGAGTGAGGTCTCCTCTTCTTCATCACTTCTACCTCTTCCGATCCGGATGTCGATTCCCTATCAACCTCCTCAATCCTCTAGCTCTTTGGATGTTTCTTCGAGCTCGAGAGGCGATGGTCCTTCTTCGACGGTGATAGACTTTCACGGAGCTCACAATCGCTCCATATCTCCTCGACATCCACGTAGTCACCTAGGCTACACAAGAGATCATTAGAATTAAATCAAAATGAATTTGATTACCTTCTTGTTTTTATCGAATTGTCGAGTTGCTCCTTACTCCATCTCTTCTTCGAGAAACCTCCTTCGTCCCTTAGGATATTCAAATCCTTCCATCAAGATAGATCATTTCTTCAAGTCCCTCATCGTTAGGAAATCTTCAATTCTTGACTTCCATCGCTAAACCCTTCTTGTCATAGAATGAGTAAGGGATCGGTGTGTTAATGTTCCATCCCAATTGTTCTTCCATCTTCACCTCTAGCTTCTTTGTCCCTAGCTCCCTGGTTAGTCCGTAGAAGAGCCCTGCTCGATACCACTGTGGAGATTTGACGCCAGAGGGGGTGAATAGCGGTCGACTCAGACGTAGATGGAAATCGCTTGCGCTGCTGTCTACAATCTTGTTAGACGCAATGGAATAAACAATAACAAATACAAACACAAGATACAATCACAACACGCACGATATAACGTGGTTCGAACCAGAACGATTCTACTCACTGATCGAGCTCTAAAGAGCCCTAGTGATGCACACGCACTCACTAATCACAAATACTCCTTCTCGACACAAGTGAGGTGGAGAAACCTCTTACAATAAGATTACAACAATAATCTAAATACAACAAGCAAATATAAGAAGAAATACAACAAGAGAAGTAAAGAACACTTTACAAAACTCTTTAGAAGCTTGCTTGTTGATTGCCTTGGACTAGCACTGAAAGCCCCGATTTGCGGCAAAGCAGCAAATCGCTCAAAACGCCCAAGAAAATCGGCCGCAAAAACCCTCCCGTCGAGCTCCTTTTATCCTCATACACTGATTTCCACCATCACCGACCGCCATAAGTCACCGATCCGATCGATGCATCATTGTTGTGAGACAACGGCTCGATCCACTGGAAAACTCCAACGGATCTTCGATCGCTAACATCGTAGCCGATCGCACCAGCGAATCGGCCGATCGGCCACGGAGCATTCTGTGTTCATGGTGAACTAGCAATGATCGGCTGCCAGAGACATCGGGCCGATCGCTTCCCATGAAGCCGACCGATCGTAGAGCGATTCAGCTCTTAAACGGCGGTCGAACTCAGTCGACTCACGGCAATGAACCGGCCATAATGCGCCGACCGCTAACCTCAAAGATGAGGTTTTAACCCAAGTACGGTGCCCCATACTTGCTAGACCATCCTTAGCCTGACTGGCCTTCTAGCCACCTCCATCACCTCACGCCTTCGGATCCCTCCAAGTCATCCATGACTTGCTCATCCATCGCTTAGCCTCCGGGTGCTTCCCTCGCCATGCCATGCTAATCTGTCTACACCGCCAACACATTGGACTTACGCCGCCAAGACTCGCGGACTTTACGCCAATATCAATCCCTCGACTTCCCAAATGCCAAGACTCAAGCTCGACTTTCTCCCAACCCATGTTGACTTTCCACGCCAAGACCCATGCTTGGACTTTCCATTCGCAAGACCCACGCGGACTTCATTCGCCAAGACCTACTTGGACTTCTCGCCAAGTACTCAAGACTGACTTTCCCAACGCCAAGTACCACGACTGACTTTCCATGCGCCAAGTGTCCCACTTGGACTTTTCATGTCAAGTACTCAAGACTTGGACTTTACCAAATGCCAAGTGTCCCACTTGGACTTTCCATGCCAAGTACCCATGACTTGGACTTTACCTTGCCAAGACCCATGCTTGAACTTTCCCATAATCACATGGTCAACCCCAGTCAACCATCAAGGTCTTCCTCGAGTCAAACTCGAGTCCGGTCAAACATGACCCGGGTCGATTGCTCCAACAATCTCCCCAACATATTAACCGACATTCATGTCAAACATCAATGCCAAACCATTTTGTCAAATCCCTTTGTCAAACATCAAAACATCACTCGAGTCAAACTCGAGTCTGGTCAATCGTGACCTGTGCCGATTGCACCAACACAACACACACATCACACGCATGCATAGTACAACATGTGTAGACATAACCGTAAATTTAAATTTGCAATAAAAGGAAATTTAACTACGTTATACCTTTCGTATGACGTGTAGCGGGAACGGCATCAACCGGAACGATCCTCGCTAGAATCGTCTCTATCCGTATCCACGCCGAGTATCCTCTGGATGACTTCGCTAAGCCACGAGCTTCGTCTTTGTACGGGTTACTAGCTTCGTGTTGAAGACGACGTGATCGAGAGATGATCACGATCCGAATCCAAAAACGAGTCCTCAAAACTCGCTTCTCCGGAGAGGTATTCGTCAACCGATTGACGAATCTTTCGTCCTCCACCTCAGAGGATTACCGGAGATCGAATCCCCGGTAAGTTAGCCGCTGTCGGAGCTCTAACCGTCGTCCAAACGACGCTCCGACGAGAGGAGAACAAGCTGTCCAGAAAACTGGACAGCTTTGGTGGAGGAGATAAGCGCCGGCCAACCAAGGGAAGATAAAGCTCACCTTGATGCCAAACCTAAAGGAGATCACCGGAGGGTCGCCGGAGGATCACCGGCCGAAAGCTTGACGCCGACAACAACTCGACGGCGGCACAAGAGGTCAAGGCACGGAGGTCAGCGCCAACTCTTAGAGGGGATGAGGTGGGCGGCAACTTGAGCTAGGGTTTTTGGATTAAGGCTTAATTATCCCTTAAGCCCTCTTTTATAGAGAACTAATTCTCTTAATGGTTATTGGATCATAACCATTAGGCCCGTTAACCCGCTCCATTAAGATAAGTTAAAATAAACCAAACCATGATGGTTTATTTTAAGTTAAACGAACCAACCAACTTTTCGATTCATTCGCTTAAAATAAACCAAACCCTTTAGTTTATTCTCCTTTGGATTGTAAACCAAACCATTTCGGTTCATCCATTACGCCTTCATAAGACACGACCCATTCACGCCTATCGATCAAACGATTTCATGCTCGCTCATGTTCGTCCAACCAAACCTAGTTTCTCTCGGCGAGAATCCTATTCTCAAGCTCGCTTTAAATCCTTTGGATTACGGTTGTCGTGTGACAAATAGGTTCTCGGTTTATGTTGGCCGCCTATAATTAACCATTAATTATAGTAAGCGATCACGATGGCACACCTAAGTACATCACGCATCCCCAATTAACCGAAAAGATCAACGGTTGATCCGTAACTATTTAAACCCTTCACTCGAATGAATCGTGCCCCATTCCTTCACTCATCTTCACTACACGCTACACCCAAATTAAGTATCATTTCCTCGTCCCTACTGGATTCTAGCATCGATACATGTATCGAAGAGTACCTTACTCTAAACATGTAATGATTTGTCCAAAGACTTTAGTAACAATCCGACGAGAGGCCATGGGTATACATCTCCTCGCAAGGAGTGGTGAATCCTTTATAGGCTATTCAAACACCTTCGATCACTTCGACTTATACCCAATCATCTCGGGTCCACATCTCCTCGAGATGTCATAAGATGTCAAAGCATAAGTCTCCGGATCAAGAGATGACTCAATACCGCAAGTCAAAGGAACATCGCGACTTAAGCTACGAAGAACTTCATCGACATATCTATATACGCAGAGAACCATACGAAGTCTTACTACCGGTCACTCCAACGAACTAGTTACTATAACTAGCATCCACGATCAACTCTAGACATCACTATGCCTTGTGAGAATCACCGCTTGGATACACCAAGGAGTATACCTCGTCTACTGTAATCGATGATGGTGTCCAAATCCATCAATTCATCGACTAGGGATAATTTCGATACATCACAATTACACATGTAGAGATACTCACTAGTTGTGATCCAATCACAAATTCTCTCATGCTGTGAATCGTATCGTGGACATTCAGTAAATGAGTTTAAGATCCAATCAAATACACGTAAACATGATACTCAAATAAATGAATCTTCATTTATCATATAAATGATTCATACATAAGCGATCGCTTAGATATCTCTCATATATTACTAATACAACATAGATTAGTAGTGTTGAGATACGCCTCGTATAGTATCAATAAGAAAATATATACGACTCCTAGAATTAAGTTGTGGAAGTTAAAGGCTTAGTAGTGGAATGAGAAGGTATAGGAAAATGAAGGAAAAATGAACCATCTATAAGAAATTATATATTTGTAAGATCGAGGAAAACTTAAAAAAATATACAATAGCTAAGAAAGTAGTGAATTAAGCTCAGAATTAAATTTTTAAACAGTTATATCAAAAATTGGATACAAAGAAGAGAAAAGAGATATTTATAGAATAGCTAAAGTGAGAGAAAGGAAGACAAAAAGCTTATCCAAATAAGATGTATTAAAGATAAATGCAAGGATACTAGTAAATGATGGAGAAATAAAAGAGCGATGGAAGAGGTATTTTCATCAACTTTTTAATGAAGATTTAAGTGATCAACTTAACTTAGGTAATTTAAGTAGGTCAAATGAGTATAGAAATTTAAATTTTTATCGTAGAGTTCAAATTTCCAAAGTAAAACAAGCTTTAAATGGGATACAAAATAGAAAAGTTGTTGGACCAGATAATATACCAATAGAGGTATGGAAGTGTCTAGGGAAATAAGGTATTCAATAACTTACAAAATTATTTAACATAATATTGAAAATAAAAAAAATATCTGACCAATGGAGGATAAATATTCTAATTTTCTTATTTAAGAATAAGGGGATGTATCAAATTGTGCAAACTATAGGGGTATTAAACTAATGAGTCATACCATGAAACTTTGAAAAATAGTAATAGAAAAAAGATTGAGGAGGAGGTCACAGTTATCGAAAATCAATTTGGATTTATACTTGGAAGGTCGACAATATAAGTTATACATCTTTGCAGACAACTAATTGAAAAATATTGGGAGCAAAAGCAAGATATATACATAATATTCATTGGCTTAAAAAAAGCTTATGATAGAGTCTCAAAAGAAATTATATGGAGAATTCTAGAAAAGAAAAGTGTTGACGTAACATATATTGAACTAATTAAGGATATATATGAGAAAATAATGATTAGAGTGAATACTTCAGGCGGATTAACTAAAACATTTTCAATAAACATAGGGTTACATCAAAGATCATTTACTGAAGTTTCTATCTTTTTACACTAATCATGGACGAACTCATTGAGTACATTTAAGATACAGTACCATGGTGAATGTTGTTTGCAGATGATATTTTTTGGTAGATGAGATATGTGAAGGAGTAAATGCTTAATTAGAATTTTGGTGGGAAAGACTAGAAGTGAAAGGTTTTAGGTTTAGTAGAGTAAAGACAGAATATATGAAATTTAAATTTAACAATATTAGATGTAATGAGAGAAGTGTTAAGATAGGAGATGATCCGAAACTGAGAGCATTAATTATTTATGATCATTTTTGCAAGACGATGGAGAGATTGAGAGATGTCTTACATAGAATATAAGCAGAATGATTGAAATGGAGGAGAGCGTCAGGAGTTTTATGTGATTGTAAAGTACCTCTAAAACTTAAAGGGGAGTTCTATAAAACGACAATTAGACTTGTTATGTTATATGTCATTGAATGCTGGGCTATAACTTGAGCACATGAACAGAAAATGAGAGTTGTATAGATGAGGATGTTAAGATGGATGTGTGAACACACGAGGATGGACGGAATAAAAAATGAGAGTATTAGATGGAAAGTCGGAGTTGCATCTATTGAAGGAAAACTCCTAGAGATATGTTTAAAGTGGTATGGACATATACTTAGGCGGTCGATAAATACTCCAGTTAGGCGATGTGAAACTATGGCAAATATGCATATTAAACGAGTAAGAGGAAAACAAAAAAAGACTTGGTTAACAATAATAAAATAAGATAAAATTTATTTAAGTATAGACGATAATATAGTAGGAGATAGAGCTCAATGATGTAGAAGGATCCATATAGTCATCTCACCTAGTGGGATAAAGCCTGGTTATTGTTGTCGTGTAAAGTACAACAAGACTTATTATAAAGTATGTTTTCTTTGTTTCTTCCTTTGAAGATACAAACATCATTGCTTCTTTTTAATTAGTATTGATAGTCTAATGATTAAGTTGAAACTTGAAAGTCACCATTTGAATATTTTTCTTGTAGCCGTATTTTTCACTTATGAGTTGGTTTGATTCTTGCTGAGTTCATTTGGTATTTCGTTTTCTTGATGCCCACAAACTGGGAAATTAAATTCTGAAATTGGATTGCAACAGGTGACTGGGTCGCTGGCTCAGCAGGGATGGGCTTTACTCCACATGTCATTACCATTGCAGTTGGACAAGTATATAGCTTCTCGGTCTTATTTACTCAAAATGAACTATAGTTTCTTTCCGCATTTCCATTATCTTAAGGTTCTAAATTATATGCATGCTTAGGCTATTTAGTGTTACTTTAACAATGTAATGTCATTGGATTTTTTTTTTCTTTTTTAAATTTGGAATTCTACCAAGGTATCTCAAAACATCCTCATTTTTTGTAGCAATAATTCACTTAATTCCTGTGAAGCACATTCATTGCAAATTGAGAATTTTTATCTCAAAAAAATTGAAGCTCACTTAGGTTTTCTGCATGTAGATGTGGAACTAGACTCCTTGGTTTCTAGTTCCTTGGAAGTAATATGACTCTATCTAGTTTCTTGGAAGTATAGGTGATTTCATTTTCTTGAAAGTAACATTTAGCATTTAAGATGACTTTTATTCAATAGTAACCTCAATTTTTTTTTTTTCAAACAATAGAAAGCTATCTCGTTTCTCCAACATTTGTTATCTTATTTGAGGGGTGTTGGGATGGGCATGATCTTACCTCCAATCTTGAAGTTTAAGAGGAAGAAGTTTTAGTATTGGAAGATATAGGTAGAGGTATTATTTGGATTCCAAGAACTCAGAGAGACAATGAAAGAAAGATTTGAGATGCTGAAAAGGGTCTTTGGGAAACCCCTTTTCTTAATACCCTATTCTCCCTTCATATGGAGCTGCTGCAACTTGGGTTTGGCCTTGACCCAAGAATAGCAAAAGACTTTGAAGGGAAATCATAAGACACTATTTTACATCTTTCATGAGCTAGTTACTTCCATTTTCAAGAAGATAGTAAATGGAAAAACTGTAAAGGAAGCCTGGGGAAATCTTGTAAAAACATACAAGAGCATGAGAAGGTTCTGAGTTACATCCATTCGAACACTGAAGTTGCAGTTTGAGTATATTGTAACATCAAGAGTCTCGAGATCTTTCTAACTTATCTATTGAAAAGGTCATGGGATCTCTGCAAGTTCATGAGCAGCATCCATGCCAGAAATCTGAAATGGAGTTTTTCCAAAGTCAATGCAAGATTAGAAGAGAGGTTCTTCCAACTCCCATCAGAAAATGGTGATTCTAAATCTCAGAGGTAACAAGAGCTGGAGAACAAGGTGAAAGATTGAAAGTTATATTTCATATTGAATTCTATAATTGCAAAAAAAAATTGCTCATTATATTTTTCAATGCAAGGGCAGGAGAGGAAAGTCATTCTCACTTCACCTTGCTAATGTAGCAAGATTTGATGATGACCTAAACAAGGCTCTATTTTTCACATGTGATGCAACATTGAAGGTCAGAATGATGTCTCATTCTTAGACATGTTGCAGTAAATTATGTGTGGCAAGTAGTGTTCAAGAATCTATGACACAGCCAGATTAGGGGTGAAGTTTGGAAACAATGCAAAGCTCCTGTCATGGAATAAGGACAAATTACCAAAGGACAATGGGTGGGTCAGATCAGCATATTTATTATGGGTAATGTGTTCCTGATCTTGTTGAGAATCTTGTAATCATAGGAGAATTATCAGAGTGAGCTATCGCATGGAGAACGATGATGGGTTGGGTATAACCATTGACAGTCAACTAGGTGATTGCAAGGTAAAACTGGTGCGTAATCAACCTTTTCTACTACATATCAAGTATGCTAGCCTATGTTTTACTGCTACCACTTAAGACTTTCATAGATTGGCTCATGCACTTTAGGCATGTGAATTTCAATAGCTTAAAACTATTGATTTGCAAGCAAATGATGATGATGCTGCCAGAAATCTCTGCAGTAAAGGAGACCAGGAAATATGTGATAAGAAATGTAGGGACGCCTTCCTTTCAGGTTAGTCATGGGTTTTGCTTCTAAAAATTGATGCTATTGATGCTACGAAAAGTTCATGGCCTATGTAGAGAAGCAAAGCGGTGGAAGATAAAGACACTTCATATTTGGTTGTGGTATGAAATATTTGGTGGGTTCTTTAAGCCATGTAACAACAAGCATCAAATGACAAGAAGATACATGTCTCAATAGATCATGATTGCAAAAAGAAAGAATCGGACAATTGTTGATATAGTTTATTGCATGCTATGTGGAAAGCACATGCTGAAACAATTTTGGGTTGATGTAGTTAATTGTGCAGGGTATTTGATAAATATATGTCCAACCAAAGATCTTGAGTGCAAGATTCCTTTTAGGTATGGATGGTCCAATGCCTTCAATTGCACATCGTTGCATGCTTGGTGGGTATTTACTTATGCCCATATCCAATAAGCTTTGCAAGAAGCTTAATGACAGAAGTAAGAATGTATTTTTGTTGCTTACATTGATGTGATCAAGGTGCATCAATCGTCTAATCCTTTGACAACAATCACTTTTGATGGGCAAGGCGAGTGTAGTTAGAGCATAAAGCAAAGATGAAGCATTTTGATTTCTTTATGAAGAAGATGATCAAATGGATAGAAGCATCGCCTCAATGGTTGAACCACTACAATATGGTGAAATGCACCCTGTGACTATTGCAACCTCCTCACATCATCATCGAGAAAAGAGTTTTACTATCTCATTTGTAGTATTGTGCGTAGGCCAAAGACTATAATACATCTGACAATGAGATTATTAAATTTGCTCTCTTTGCATCTTTTACTGTCAAATCATTCTGGAGGCTTCTTGAGAAGGTGGGTGAATTTGTGCAAATGGATAATGAGATACAAGCAATCAAGAAAAATAGCACTTGGGAGATAACTCCTCTTTTGTAAGGGAAGATGTCTATTGATGTGAAATGGGTTTATAAAACTATGTAGGGAAATTGATAGTTAAGGGATACAACAAAATCTAGGATTGACTGTTTTGAAGCTTTTTCTCCAGATGGTTATTTGTACATTGTTCGTCTGCTCTTTTCTTTAGCAGCTCAAAGATCTAATGTTGATCAACCTAATGGGTATATGAAGGGGTAAGAGAACTTGGTCTACAAATTAAAGAGAGTTCTTTATGACCTTAAGCAAGCACCTAAAGCAAGATGGACTCATATTGGTTTATATTTCCTCAATTTACTCATCTTTGTGTGAACATACTATGTATGTTAAAGTTAGTACAAAAGGTGAGATGTTTATTGTGTGCTTAAGTGTTATCTCATTTCACTAGGAACAACCAATAAATTGAAGACTTCAAGGAGACAAGAATTCAAAAATGGTAGATTGAGCTTATCTCTTCTTTGGCATCAAAGTTATTCAATTTGATATGCAAATCTTTGTTTCTCAACATAAATATGCTAAGGATCTTTACTTGATTTGTACTCTAATATAAGAGAGGGAGAAGTTGGTCGCAAATGGTTATGTTGGAGATGTTTATCTGACATTTTACAGATGATTTGTAAGTAGTCTATGAAACTTGACTTTGAATAGGTGAGACACGTTAAGGTATACTAAGATAAAGATAATTTCCACAGTACTTTAATGACTTTCAGTTGGTGGGCTATACTAAAAGAATTTGGGAGGTGATATAGGAGAAAGAAAGAGTGCTACTTGTTATTTTTCCTTTGGCTCAAAAATTTCCTTTTTTTGGTCTTTGAATAAGCAACATGGACTTGATTGCCTTATTCACCATAAAGGAAAAATATATAGTAACATCATATTGTACAAGCCCAAATTGTTTGTTTACAAGAGATGCTTATTGTGTTACATCACAAATAGGTGTGTTTAAATCACCATTAGGTGCAATAACATGGAAAAAGTTGCACTAGCCAAGAATTTAATGATTTATGGGAGGATCAAGCACATTTTATACCATTTTCACTATATTAGAGATCTAGTGAAATGCTACTGTAAATGAAAAGTTTTGACTCTTTGATAAACTCAAGCTCATTTGCACCTATTGGAAGTAGATATAGACTCTATGGTTTCTAATTTGTTGGTAGTATGGATCACAGTATCTAGTTTCTTGGAAGTAAGGGTGATTTGATTTTCTTAAGATTAACTTTATCATTTAAAATATGATTATATAAATAGAAATGTAAACTTAAATTTGTAAAGCAATTGAAAGCTATCTTGTTTTTTTTGACAATTTTTTGGACAAGTGTGTCTAGTGTCATTGGATGGACTTGGACGCCATTCTAGCATCACTTGCTATAAAATGCTATCTCAAATTGCTTGCTTGTAGATTTGAAAACAATACTTTTAAAATGAGGAATAACCTCCACTGTAAGGCCACATGGTCGACCCATCGTCTACCTTGGTTGAATAACAAAAATAAAACAATTAGTGATATTCGATGTAAGACTATGCACACAGAGACTACAATATATGAATAGAAGTTTAATAAATACTCCAAAAACCTATTACCCACACCATATATCAGAAGCCTCTTAATGCTTCTCACTCTTCTTTCAACATCAATAAAGGATAGTGAAAACTTCACCTTTTCTTAAACCTAATAAACTTCCACAACCTTTACATGCTCCCCATAACATCTCTTAGGCTCCAAGACACTCTGCCAGTGAGAAATTCATATCTTTAGGGAACAACATATAAAACCATGCACTAAATCATCTAAAAATAGGATTTTTTTTCTTTTCAAAACTTAGGCTATATATTATTAAAGCCAACAATCTCCAAGGTATGTCCTAGGCTATATATTTTTGCCTAAAGTTTTCTATCCCTTACAGACTCTCCAAGGTATGTCCTAGGCTTTGGAACACTCAACCAATGATAAATTTGCTGCTCTAGTTGTCACCATATAAAATCATTTTAAATATCATAAAAAAACTCTGAAATGATCTTTATTTGGCACTTGGAACATACCGAACCTATTAAATCTAATATGTTTCAGAACACAACAATAACTCCTTTGAGGTTCAGAGATTAGCATTGAATTGAAATTTGTATTTACAAGGTGTACAACTAAAGGAATTCCCCAATTTAACTGATAAGAAACTTATTTGTTGAATTTATTTAAATCAAATGAAACATTGGGGACTATGTGGCTAACTTATTAATTTCAATACAATCTAATTTCTTCATGTTAGATTGAAACTCATCCTTCCAACTTACGCACACAATCTGGCATTGCTAGTCTACTCGCCAATTTATGACAAATATTACAACAGTTTGAAAATTGCTTGGCTCATGGAAAATTTCCTCCCACATTATATTTGCACATCTAAGTTGGTAGCATCTATAATTCGAAACTGATACACCAAATCAATCTAATTTGAAATTTTTGATTTGTCAGTTCGTTTTCAACTTGCATGCTATGTAAAATTATCAGTTTCAATTTGAATCTATACAACCATTAAAACTGAATTGAACCATACAGTCTTATAATACGTACATGTATGCATAGATAAATTAGTATGTCCATTATTTTGATGTCTTGGTATTATTTTCATGTTACTCACTAATCAATATAAATTCTAAATTGTGATAGTCTTTATTGTTATTCTCAAAATGAATCTTTCTTAATTATCAGTTTTTGGTCAATATATATATATATATATATATATATATATATATATATATATATATATATATATATATTCATTTTTCAATAAACAGTTTGGAATCAAAACTAATTTGAAATTCACTTTGAAACCAAACTGAGACTGATTTGAATCAGTTTAAGTTTGATTTTTCAAACTAAAATATTTCAATTTGTTTCCATTTTTTTGGTACACCCAACTATGCCTAATCCTTTGGGGATTGTGTTGCATATTTTTCCTGCTTTGACCAACTTGGCATATTTATATTGCATTTGAATTTCTGGATACCGATAATATATTATGCTAATATAAGATACACTATCCAGGACATTGCCACAAAGATAATGTCATTTTCACAGCAGGGGCCAAGGGTCGTCTGTATACTTTCGGCAAATGGTGTTGTGTCCACTGTGACCCTTAGACAATCTACATCTTCTGGCAGCACAGTGACCTATGAGGTTCAGAATTCTCTGTTGCCATATATTTTAAATTACCATATGGTTGAATTATGTAGGACATTTATTTTTGTTTTAGAACTTAGGGAGTTTCATGTTTATTGTACTTTGATAGTTTAATAGGTACTTGTATTTAATGTCTTAGATTTACAAAGTTGTGTACAATTTTAACAGTAATGCTAGAAAGTCTAAGAATCAATTAATAGTTTAAACTCTTGTATCTATAACTAAGATGGGTTGCAAAACCATCTAAACCTAGTTCTATAATTTTGATATAGGAATTCTTTGTCAATAGTTTCAATAGTTTATTCTTCTAGGGAGTCACTACAGTGGAGAGATTTTATACTTCGTGATATTATAATATTTAGTTTTAGCTTTTGAGGAAATTGCTGCTTGCCTAGTTTATTCAAACTCGAACTATCTATTCGACAATTTTTTGCCTTTTTGATATGTACACTAATTTTAAATTTTAGTTTAAAGTAAAAAAAAAAACATCAACAACAATAACCAAACCTTATCCCACTAGATGAGGTTATATAAACCAAATCTTATGCCATTGGGCTCTATCATCTATTATATCATTATATATTTAAATAAATTTTATCTTGTTTTATCGTTGCCAATTAAGTCTTTTTCTTTCTCGTTTGATTCATATATTTGTAATAGTTTCATATTACCTAATTGGAACATCTATCGGTCGTCTAAGTACATGTCCATACCATCTTAATGTGTCTCCGGAAGTTTTTCCTCTATAAGTGCAATCTCAACTTTTGCTCTAATATTTTTATTTTTTATTTTATCTATCCTTGTATGTCTTCACATCCATCTTAACATTTTCATCTTAACATCTTCATCTTCTTTTCGTGTACTTGAGTTATAGCCAACATTCAGTTTCATATAACATAGTAGGTCTAATTGTCATTTTATAAAATTTTCCTTTAAGTTTTAAAGGTACTTTATAATTACAAAGGATATCTGATGTTCTTTTTCATTTCAATCATCCTGCTTGTATTCTATATAAGATATCTTTCTCAATCCCTCCATCCTTTTACAAAATTGACCTTAAATATTTAAAACTATTAGTTACAGTTAACTCATTATCTCCTAATGAAATAATTATCTCATTGTATCTAATATTACTAAATTTGAATTTTATATATTTTGTTTTTACTCTACTAGTTGTAAGATCTTTCACTTCTAGTGTATTCCTCTAAGATTCAAGTTTAGCATTTACTCTTTTACTTGTCTCATCTGCAAATAACAAGCACCATAGTACCAGTCTTGGATATGTTTAGTGAATTCATCCATGATTAATATAAAAATATAGAGACTTAAATCGATCCTCGATGTAACCCTATCATTACGAAAATATTTCGTTAATCCTCTTAGGGTTTTCTACTCTTCATTGCCTCTTCATACATATCCTTAATTATTTCAATATATATTACACTAATCTCTTTCTTTTCTAGAATTTTCGATATAATTTTTCTGAGTCCATCATAAACTTTTTCAAGATCAATAAATACTATGTGTAAGTTTTGTTTTCGCTTTCAATACTTTTCAATTAATTATTCGAGAAGATGTATAACTTCTATTGTCGATTTTTTCAACATAAATCCAAATTTATTTCGGTCACTATGGTCTTCTTTCTTAATCTTTTTTCTATTACTTTTTCCTATAATTATATGGTATGACTCATTAATTTAACGCCCCTATAATTTGTAAATTTTGTATGTCTCATTTGTTTTTATATAAAGGAACTAGAGAACTTATTTTTCACTTATCAGGTATTTTTTTCATTTTCAATATCAAGTTGAATACCTTTGTAAGTCATTTAATACTTGCTTACCTAGGCATTTCCATATCTCTATCGGAATATCATCTGGTCCAACTACTTTTCCATTTTACATCTCATTTAAATTCTATTCTGTTTCTGAAGGATGAATTCTACGATCAAAATTTAAATTTCTATACTCATTTGACCTGCTTAAATAACTAAGTTAATTTGATCACCTAAATCTTCATTAAAAAGTTGATGAAAATATTTTTTCAATCGCTCTTTTATTTCCTCATTGTCCACTAGTATCCTATTGCATTCATCTTTAATGCATCTTATTTGGATGAAATCTCTAGTTTTTCTTTCTCTAGCTTTAGTTATTCTATAAATATCTTTTTCTCTTTTTTTTTTTTTGCATCCAGTTGTTGATATAAGCGTTCAAAAGTTTCATTCTTAACCACACTTACTATTATTTTTGGCATCCTTTTTGGCCACTGTATGCTTTTTTAAGTTTTTCTCATTCTTACAAATGTATAATATCATATAGGTTTTTTGTTTTTCTTTCACTTTCTCCTGGACGGTCTCGCTCCATCATTAAGATTTTTTACTTAGTGGTGCACATTGTTTTGATTCACGTAATAGACTTTTGGCTATCATTTTTAACTTTAATGTCATTTTATTACATGTTGTATTTGAGTCATTATATATTTCTTTTAATACTTATACTTCTACTCTCTCTTTAAATATGTTTTGTTTTTTATCTTTTAACTTCCACTATTTAATTCTAGGAGTCATACATATTTTTCTTTTATGAATATTATGCTTAAGGCTCATATTCAATACTATTAAACTATGTCAATAAAGGAAGTTTTCTAGAATAATTTTATAATCTTTACAAATCTTTCTATCCTTATTCCTCACTATAAAAAGTTAATTCATGATTTATTATTTTCACTTTTAAATGTGATCAAATGTTCTTCTCTTTTTTTAAACAATTTATTAGCTAATATAAGTTCATATGTTATTGCAAATCTAATATAGTTTTCTTTTTTCATTACCTGTATATTTTATATTTTTTTACTTCTACGTGTCATTTAAATCTCCTCCTATTAAAATCATTTTGTTTAGCAAAATTCTTTGTAATACCTCATCTAAATCTTTCCAAAATCTAATTCTACTTGAGGTGCATATATGCTAATTATATTAATAGTTTCTTTCGCTATCACCATCTTGAGAGTTATAATTTTATCCTCTTTTCTAATTATTTCTACTATTTCATCCTTTAATAAATCATCTGCAACAATAACTATTCCATTTCGTGTTCTACACTTTCCTATGTACCATAACTTAAAATCTGAGTTCTCTATTTTTTGCCTTTTCTCTTATCCATTTAGTCTCTTATAAATACAAAATATTAATATTTTTTTTTTAATCATAGTAACTACCACTTTCATTGTTTTACCAATAAGTGTTTCTATATTCCATGTTTCAAATCGTAAACAATTAATTTTCTTATAATATCTATTTTTATCAAACCTGAGAACTCTTACATATTTAATATTATACTCTAGATAGTCACGGGTCATTCTTTGAGACATTATAGTCAGATCCTGCAATGTATTTTTTCCGAGGAACAACTAGCATTAACATAATATTTCGATGGATCTATTTATTGGGATTTGTTGAAATTCAACGTTGGCTGGTAACATAATGTAACCCTCTCTCTTTCTCATCCGGGCTTGGGACCGACCACAACGGGATTAAAGAATATGTAAACACTACTTGAGTGACGAACAAATGTGGTTTGGACTCAAGATCCTTGTGCCACATCACCAAGGTACCAAAAGTGTTAGCTGTGCCATCATATAGTACTAGAAATGCTGGAAGAATTTTTTTGTAGCGACAGTATTACTCAACTGATTGTGAAGCAAAGATTGAGTGTGGCATGAAAGGATGATAGAGTATGTTCCATCCATACTGAAATTATTTATTTCTCTCCCTGGATTTAGAGGGAACCTAACCCTTATGCAAGGGAATAAGAAAAATGGTCATTTTAGCTAGCTTTTTAGTGCAGTTAGCTAGGTTGAAATTTTCTATTCCTTTGAAGCGGATTTCAAACTTTCACCTGATTGCATTAATTAGCTAGTCAGCTCCATACAAATAAATTTAAAATCTATGATTCTTTAAGAGTGCATTTGTGCAAAATAGCTATTTCACTACCTATATGGAATAATTTTATTCCTATATTTGGATTACAAATAAACTTAGAATAATAGTCTTTGTGGTATGGTATTGATATTCCTTAGTTATTCTTGTTGGTTATTTCTTCATTTTAAAGAATAAATATTTCCACTTTATTTCATTCTTACATGAATACCTATATTTATTTTATTTCATTTTTCAAAAATGTATATTATGAGCAAGCCAAATAGAGTGAGCAAACCAGTACAGTTGGACGAGTTGAATTATACGGGTCAAGTAGCTTGTTTTGAATGCACCATGCAGACAAACAAAGTGGTTCGATGGCTCTAGGTGATTCAAGTGAGTTGGGATTCAAGGGACCTAAGTTGACAGAATGCATTGGACAACTTTAGTGAATTGAGTTGGTCAAGCAAATTAGGTGTATTGAGCAGGTGGATGGTGTTGGGTTCTTAAGTGAAATTAAATCAAAATATGCAGCGGAGAAAGGAACCAGCGAGGATCCATGTGGATTCGAATTGATCGTTGATTTAGAGTATTATCTTGATGCGTGAACTTTTTAAAGCTAGAGAGTCAAGTCGATCTGAATGCAATCAGTATGTTCAAGCCTCTTTAGTATCCACACGAGCGCAGCCGCTGTTCGTCTCACGAACACAATTGGAGAATCACGCCCTCCTCACCATAGTGCTAGCTACTATTTAAAGAAAGATCAAAAGACCTAGTTGTTGGTTGACGCAATCTTACATGATCTTATATCGTGTTTATTGCTTAATCCCCAAGTTATATCTAATATGACATTTTTCTTTCTTTTATTTTATAAAACGCAGGCATTATCCATGGTTTTGTTTGAAAAACTCAAACGTATATTGGATTAATCCATTAATCCAATAAGTTCGGATCCAATTAGATTAATCTAGTAATCCAATAAGTTTGGAATCCGATTAGATTAACCCATTAATCTAACGAGTTTAGGATCCTATAAAATTAACCCATTAATCTTAACTTAGACCCAATGTGGACCTTTGATTATAATGCCAACAATCCTCCTCTCAAACGAAAGACTACCAAACTCTAAAATTGATGCGCTCTTTGTGTGTGACCCAATAGGTTCTCGTAACATTGGTAATGACTTTTAAATCTCATTTTAAAGGCACAAGTTATGAGTGACATCTAACAATGCATCATGACCACCCAAGTGACGAGAATGTCGTAGATCCGACCTAACATGTCTGTGACTTTTATATTGTATAACTTAGTCCTCTTGTCCATGACATCTAGATTGATTTATGAGGCATAGAATGTGTCATTCTCATCAATCTATGTGTTTTTTGATCTCTAAGTAACCAACTTAACTAAATAAGTTCAATATCTCATATTGATTTATTTGAGCATGCCCCTGTATTTTAGTAATCCTACTTAATCGAGGGGTCCACAGACATCACTTCCGTTATATGGAAGAGACAAATTCCATCTACATCACTCACATCCCTCTGCATAACTTATTGCATACCTAGTGAATGACTTTATCTTGTTACAGGTGACGTTTATCGATACTAAAGTACACAACTCTTTATATAGGGAACCGTAGTGACTTCAAGTCAAAGGATTGTTTATATCAACAGTCACAATGAGAATGTTTATGACACTCATATAACAACCTATGAAATATTATCATGATGGGTTAATCCAGTATATATTCTCTGATATATACCTATGTGTTAACTTAATATTTTATATCCATGACTTGTGAGATTAAATTAGTTAATCTACATGCTAGTCTTAATGTATTAATATTATCCTTGTATATTAATACTTAACTAGCGATAATTAAGAATAATATTTACTATAGTTTCTCACAATCAATTCAAAATTAGTATGCTATAGAACAAAACCTACTACTCTAGAACATTATTATATTTATTCAACTTTGCACAGAAATAAAGCAAATATAATAAACACAAAATGTTGCCTTTTTACTAAAAAATGATACAAAAGTTCCATATCAATCATCGATTGACTCTTAGGGAATCTCCCACTAGCACTAGAGCCAATTACTAAGGTATCTAATACCCAATGACTTAGTGTGATCATCATGCTTCCTCTGTGTGCCAGAGCCTTGGCCAGTGGGTCTCACAACACCACCATTTAAGTAAAACACATACCCTGATTGCAATCTCAATCATCTTCATTGGGAAGCTTACGCCATCAGAATCTCGACAACGAGCTCCTCATCACCTCTACGTAACAATTTCCAAGCTAAGTCTTTATAGACTGTAGGACAGAGATATCATTTTCAATGAGTATATCATCTACATACAAAATGAGAAAGACAACCGTGCTCCCGCTAATTCTTTTGTAGACACAAGGTTCATCTTCGTTCTTAATGAAACCTGTTAGAATATTGTAGATATGATTAGGGATAATTGTTATCCCTAAATATCATTAGGAATAATTATTTCTTAGGATAGAATTTTGATTTATTCCTAGGATAGAGTTTGATTTATTCTTTTGAATAAGCCCTAATCTTGTCTATAAATAGGGCTTCTTTCATGTATGTTAAGTATCTTTTTTATTACGAAATAACATGGTATCAGAGCTTTAGGTTTCCTTTTTAGGTTTCCCCAATTTTTTTTTTTTTTCTCTCTCCCGCGTTTCCCTCCCGAACGCGCCTCCGTGTTAACTTTGTTCGCTCGGCGTCGATCTCAGATTCGAGAGGCGAGCAGAACAACGACGAGCTCCAGCGCCTTCGGCAGCCTGCTGCCTTCTCCGACGCCGTTTTTCTCCCGAAGAGACGCTGCTTCTTCTCCCGGCTAACTTTCGCTGCTTCTTCTCACGCTACGACGTCGGCTCGTCTCAGAGAAGAAGAATGGGTGGCGGCGAAACGCCACCGACGCCTTTTCTCCGCTTTCTTCTCGCCGCTTCCGCACGCGACGCCCGACGCTAACTTCTTCACCGCTACGGCGCGGCATCGCGCCTCCAGTAGATAGAGGACGACGCCTTCGGCTTCGAGCGTTGCTTTCTTCTCCCAACTCCGTCTCGATCCTCGCGCCTGCTTACAGACAGACAAGGCCACGGCCGCCAAGAACGCAAAGAAGTCGCCTCCGCGATCGAGCGCCGCCCATCCGCTTCTTCTGGCTGCACGCCGCCGCTGCTTCCAGACACCTCCCGCTCGCTTCCGTAACCTTAATTTCGTAGTCGACGGTGGCTTTCATAAGTCGGCTTGAAGCTTCTCCGTCTCCGGAAGCGTTCTTCTTCTCTTCACTCCAGTAGCCCCGCTGACGACACCTTCCCGTGCCGCCGCCTCCTCCGCCATCATCATTCGCCGAACACGCGCTTCCATCTTCTCCGACGACGCTGCGGAAAACGACGCGCAAATGTAATCCGCAGCGACCTAAGCGCCGCGAAGACGACGCCTCTCCATCGCTCCCGCCTTCCTCAACAGACTCGATCGCCTCCGGCCCTTCCACCTCGAGGGTAATCATCTTTCCTTAGGGTCTTTACGAAGATTTGCATCTTCCTCGCGGTGTTCTCGCAAAGATCGCCTCCTTCCATCTCACCGTGAGCTACCGCTTTCCACTAGTCGGCTTGGCTGAAATCACAGCAGAGGCGTAAGGTTCGACCGCTACTAAGAGCTCCAAAGACGTGTTCAAAAAAACTGGGCTCGATCGATAGCTCGATCCTTCCTCTCCTTCAGCTAGGATCGCCTCGATCATCTCAGAGAACATCCCAAGATCTCAAATAGCTCGATAACTCTAATACGTTAGTACGGCCGCCTAATTCCTCACGCTACACAAGTGGTATTTCCTTAATCGTATATCTCGGCCATGAGTCCTCGGGTATTGACTGGGGCCACCGATCATATCACCGGTAATAGATCTCTTTTTCTTCACTATCTACTTCCGTTATTTACCATTTGTCACCACGGCAAATGGTTCTCGAATTCACCTCAAGGTATCGCATTGCTTCATCCTTCTCCATCTCTTTCCATTCATAATGTTCTTTATGCTCCTGAGCCCCCTTTAATTTCATATCAAGAAGTCACCACTCTTCCTCGATCAAGGCTGCCTCGCTTACTAAATCTTCGTGGTCATTACAGACCGAGTACGGGGAGGATGATCGCCCTGATATGAGTCTCACGGCCTATATCGATTTCACTGTGCCTCTTTGGTTCCCACAGATCTCCACTTGTTATTCATCCACTGGGACATCCTAGTCTTGATAATTTAAAACAATTACATCCTAGTCTTTCTCACTTAAAGTCTTTATCTCGTGAGTCACGCCGCTTAGCAAGCATGTTCGTAGTTCATTTTCTCCTCGCATTATAAGTCGGGCTACATCTCCTCGCTTGGTTCATTTCGATATTCGGGGTCCGAGTCGTGTTTCTTCTACATTCGGATCACGATATTTTGTTACCTTCATAGACGATTTTTCCCACAGACTTGGTTATATCCGATGAAAGATCGCTCGTAATTGTTTTCTATTTTCCAATCTTTTTAATGAAGTCAAAACACACCTGCATATCCTCTTCGATCCTCAAAGTGACAACGCACGTGAGTATCTATCTACCCGCTTCGCATCTTCTAAGATCTCGTATGATGACATCGAACATCTCGTCCTCATACTCCCAACAGAACGGAGTCATAACGCAAGAATCGACATCTTCTCGAGACCGCCTGACTCTTCTTCATCACTCATGTTCCTCTTCGCTGGGGAGAAGTCAGATTCATCGTGATGTTATCTTATCAATCGACGCCTTCCTCTATTTTACAGTGGTCAAATACCTCATCACGTGACTTTATCCAAATCACCTTCATCCTTTACTACCACCTAAGGTATTTGGTTCTACGTGTTTTGCTCGTACTCTTGATCCTGACATTGATAAACTCTCTCCTCGGTCGCATAAATGTATTTTTCTTGGATACCCACGGTCTCAGAAAGAGTATAAGTGTTATTCTCCTACTTTCCGTCGGTATTTCATCTCTGCTGATGTCACGTTCTTTGATTCGGTTCCTTTCTTTGGACCTTGAGTCGTCAGAGTTTCCTCCTCCTACTGCTACGCCGGTCTTTTTATCCTCCTCGAGGACTCTTTATCACCCCCGACGATTTCTCCTCCTCCGTTGCGGGTTTATCGGCGTCGTCTTGACTTCTTATCGCCCGACACCGATTCTCTTGTGGAATCATGTCCGAGCAGATCCTCCGCCCCTTCCTCCGTCTGATCTTACGAATCGATATTCCCATTGCACTTGCAGGTATCGTTGACTCGTAATCCTTCTCCTCATTATGTGTCTTTGAGTTATCATCGCCTTTCTTCTTCCTATTATTCTTGTCTTTCCTCCTTGTTCTGTTTCTCTTCCAAAGCTGCGGAGATGCATTTGCCCATCCGGGATGGAAGCAGCTATCTTTGACGAAATGAGTGCCTTACTTTGTGGGACTTGGGACCTCGTCCCTCTACCACCGGAAAATCGGTTGTTGGTATCGATGGGTATATCACGGTGAAGGTTGGTCAGACGGAGTTGAAAGACTTAAGGCTCGTCTTGTTGCTAAAGGCTATACTCAGATCTTTGGATTGGATTATGGGGATACTTTTTCCCCTGTTGCTAAAATATCTTCGATACGTATTCGTATCCATTCTTTGCGATTGACCTGGCCTCTTTATCGATTAGACATCGAGAATGCGTTCTTACATGGTGACACTGCTCGAAGAAGTCTCGTGAGCGACCTCCGTGTTTTGTTGCTCGAGAGTCTTCGGTCTTGTATGCCTTGCGAAAATCTTTATATGGTCTCAGCGATCGCTAGAGCATGGTTGGTAGATTGATATTGTAATTCAACGATTCGGCGTGACTCGGGCGGGCGACCATTACATCTTTATCGCCACTCATCTAGGTTGCATCTATCTAGTGGTTTATGTTGATGATATTGTCATCGCGGTGATGTCGTCTTGGGATTTCACGGTGAAACAACATCTTTTTAAACATTTCAGACAAAAGATCTCGTGAGCTTCGAATATTTCTTGGGGATAGAAGTAGCACGATCGAAATGGGATCATTATATCCCGAAGGAAATATCACGATGGATATTCTAGAAGAAGCAGGAATGTTAAACTCGAGGCGTTGACAATGGATCCTAATGTTAAGCTCTGCCCGAATCGAGAGCCTCTGCGGATCTCGAACGATACAGGCGATTAGTAGGGAGACTAAGCTACCTTACTGTTACTCGTCCAGATATCTCATTTGCAGTAAGTGTAGTAAGTCAGTTCTCAACTCGCCGTGTAAAGAACATTGGGATGCTGTGATTGCATTGTTCGATATATCAGCGCTCGGGAAAAGGTCTTTTGTTCGAAAATAAAGGGCGTACTCGAGTTATAGGGTATTACGATGCAGTTAGGCGGGATCTCGATTGATAGGAGATCCACCTCTGTTTTTGTATATTTGTCGGAGGTAACCTTGTTTCTTGGAAAAGCAGCGAGAATGTTGTGGCGAGATCAGTCGCGGAGGCCAGTATCGAGCTATGGCATGCTTGATCGAACTTATATGGCTCAAACAATTGCTTGGGAGCTCGGGTTTGGAGATGTTATACAAATGTCACTTATATGTGATAACGGGCGCCCGTGCATGTCGCGTCGAATCCGATTTTTTAAGAAGAATAGCATATTGAAGTCGATTGTCACTTTGTCAGAGAGAAAGTCATATCTGGAGAAATATCTACTAGTTTTGTTAACTCGCATAATCAACTAGCAGATATGTTTACCAAGTCTCTGAGAGGTCCTCGAATTGACTACATATGTAACAAGCTGGGTGCATATAATTTATATGCTCCCGCTTGAGGGGGAGTGTTAGAATATTGTAGATATGATTAGGGATAATTGTTATCCCTAAATATCATTAGGAATAATTATTTCTTAGGATAGAATTTTGATTTATTCCTAGGATAGAGTTTGATTTATTCTTTTGAATAAGCCCTAATCTTGTCTATAAATAGGGCTTCTTTCATGTAAGTTAAGTATCTTTTTTATTACGAAATAAGTCTTTCATTGAGAAACAATTTCCAAGCTAAGTCTTTATAGACTGTAGGACAGAGATATCATTTTCAATGAGTATATCATCTACATACAAAATGAGAAAGACAACCGTGCTCCCGCTAATTCTTTTGTAGACACAAGGTTCATCTTCGTTCTTAATGAAACCAAACTCTTTGATCGCATCATCGAATCGAAGATTCCAGCTTCTAGAAGCTTGCTTTAATCCATAAATCGAAATTTGTAACTTAACTTTTTAGCACTCTTTGGATCAACGAAACTCTCAGGTTGTATCATGTACACATCCTCGAGTAGATTCCCATTAAGAAATATAGTTTTGATATCCATTTGTCAAGTCTCATAATCATGACAAGCTGCAATAACAAGCATGATCCGAATGAATTTAAGCATCGCAACTGGTGAAAAGGTTTCATCATAGTTTATACCATGAATTTGCTTGAATATTTTAGCTACGATTGCCTTAAAGGTATCGTATTTCCATCCATGTCGAGTTTTCTTCTTAAAACTCATTTGCATGATAGGATTTATCCCTTTTGGTGGGTCGACGAGTCCGTACTTGGTTGGCGTACATGGATTCATTTCGGATCTCGTAGCCTCTAGTCGTTTCTTAGAATCTGGACTCATTATAACTTCATGATAGAATGTAGGCTCATTTTGGTTAACAAACATTGCATCATCGTGGTCAGACAAGATAAGAGAATATTTCTCAGATTGACGGCGTATCTGTCGGATCTACGTGGAAGCATTACACTTTCGAGCAGTTGTTATTCCTGACTTCTTGTGGTGTAATAACAAGGTTCTAATTCTCGGTATCGATATTTCTGTCACCAACGAATAATATTTGCTGATCAGATCGTCTGTGCCGATACTATTTCGGTATTTTTTTCTTTTTTAAAACATTAATATTTAATTATTTGATTTTTTAAAATTTTTAGTTAATTTTTAAAAAAGAATTTAAGATTTAATTTTAAATAAATTATAAATTCGAATTTAGAATTTTAATTAAAATATCTTTTATTTTTTAAATAAAAATATAAATTTATATAATTATATAAATTAATTAATAATTTATTTAATTAAATTTTACAGTTTAATTAGTTTATATTATATATATAAATTTTTAATTAATAAATTTTTTAATTATAATTTATCGATTTTTTAATTTGAATCGCACAGCCGCGATCGTGTTCATTCACGGCGCGATTATGTTCGATCACATTCCCGATCTATCGGCGATCGCTGCTCGAATCGCCGCCGATCGCGCAACCATCAATCGCCATCGCATTGATCGCGCCGTCGCCGCTGCTCTCGCATGCGCATGCGATGCGCGTGCGGTCTTGCCCATATCGAACGAAAAATTCGCCGCTGGCACGTAACGGTGTATCGAACCTCGTAACAAGTTCATAATCCATAACACCTTGTGGTACTTATTCAGGTTCAATTAAAGTCTCAGTGCTATTTGTGTATCTCGAATTTCTTCAAGATTTACTTTTCTCCCACTAATTCTTCTAGAAATAAATTATCTTTCTAGAAAAACACCATTTCTGGCAACACACACTTTGCCTTGTGTAGGATTGTAAAAGTAATATCCTTTTATTTCTTTGGGATATCTTACAAAATAACACTTATCTTATTTGGGCTATAGTTTGTCTGAGACTCGACGTCTAACGTAAGCCTCACGACCCTAAATCTTCATAAAAGATGTTTTGAGACTCTTTTCAGTCTATATCTCATATGATATTTTTGTTACTGCCTTTAATGGAACATGATTAAGTGTGAAAGCAGCAGTCTCTAGAGCAGACCCCCAGAAAGAAGAAAGGTCTACATACTCATCATTAATCATATCATGTCTAACAAAGTACGATTTCTCCTTTTTGATACACTATTCCATTGGGGTGTTCTAGGTAAAGTGAGTTGAGATATAATCCCAAGCTCAACAAGATCATAAAATTCTTGGCTTAGTATTCACCACCTCGATCTGATCGAAATATTTTAATACTTTTTCCAAGTTGATTTTGTATTTCATTCTTGAATTCTTTGAACTTTTCAAAGGATTCTGACTTGTGTTTCATAAAAAACATATAGCCATATCTACTGAAATCATCAGTAAAAGTAATGAAATACTGATAGCCTCCTCTGGCTGTGATATTGAAAGGGTCACATACATCACTATGTATAAGTCCTAACAATTCATTACCTCATTCGCTTTGTCTACAAAATGGGGTTTTAGTCATCTTTCTTGATAGACAAGATTCACATATCTCATATGATTCAAAATTAAATGAATCCAAAAGTCCATCCTTATTGAGTTTTGATATGCGTTTCTCATTTATATAGTCTAAGCGACAGTGCTAGAGATAAGTTTGGTTTAAATCATTTGATTTTAACCATTTTGTATTTATGTTATAAATTGGATTTTCAAGGTATAGAACATAGAGCTCATTTATTAATTGTGCACTGCAATAGAATATGTCATTTAAATAAATAGAACAACATTTGTTCTTTATTGTAAATGTAAAACTTGTCTTGTCCAAACAAGAAATAGAAATAATATTTCTAGTTAAAGCAGACACATAATAACAATTCTCAAGTTCTAAAATAAGCCCAGTAGGCAAACATAAAAATAAGATCCTACATCCATAGCTATAACTCTTGCATTATTGTTAACTCGTTGGTTCACTTCACCCTTTGTCAATGATCTACTCTTTCTTAGATCTTGCACATTAGTACAAATGTGAGAAGTACATCCGGTATCTAATACCCATGATGAAGAAGTAGATAAATTGACTTCTATAACATAAATATCTGAGGCGGAAACCCACTTTCCTTCTTTTTAAATTTCTCTAGATAAATTTTGCAGTTCCTCTTCCAATGTCCAGTCTAACTATAATGGAAGCAGATTCCCTCCTTAGTCACCCCTTCTTTAGGTTTCAATATAGTAGACTTTGCCTTGCCTTTGGTTTGGGTCTTACCCTTACCTTTAGGCTTGTATTTTCCTTTATTCTTTTGCACCATCAATATGGGCTTGGTCTTTTTAAGATTTTTTTCAGTAGGTATCAACATGTTTAACAACTCAGGTAAGGATTTGTCAATTTCATTCATATCATAATTCATGACAAATTGACTATAACTTGCAAGCAAAGATTGCAGAAGTAAGTCAGTGGCTAACTCTTGGCCCAATGAAAAGCCCAGTCTGTCAAGGTTCTTAATGTTTCTAATCATTTTAAGGACATGAGTTCCTACAGGGCTTCCTTATGACATCTTGCAATTAAATAACACATTTGAAACCTCAAACCTCTCATGTCTTACCTACTCTTGATATAGTCGTCTTAAATGGTCAACCATACCATAAGCATCTATGTTTTCATATTGCTTCTGAAGGTCAGAGTTCATAGTGACAAGCATAAGGTATGACACATTAAAGCATCATTTTGATGCTTTTTATATGCATCCTTATCAGTACGAGGGACATTAGAAGTTGGTGGTTCAGGAATAGACTACTTTAGGGCATACAATTTTCTTTCTTGCTTAAAGATAATCCTCAAGTTTCTGTACTAGTCCAGAAAATTAGCTCCATTGAGCTTGTCCTTTTCAAGGACAGGTCGCAGTGATAGGGCATGTGATGTGTTTGCAGGCATAGTTATCTACAACAATAATAAATCCAGAAATAAGTATCATATTTAAAATTTACTTAATTAGAACTTTAGTTAAATAATTCTCCCACTAAAATATAAGGTTGGATAGGTGCAAGTTATGGATGTGGACAGACATAGTTTACCTACACTACTAGCCCCAAACTCAATATTTTAGTGGGCCAAGATCCATATTTTACCTTATCTTGAATTAACTTTGGCTGATCATTTAAGATTTGGCTATTTAGGTAGGTGACATTTACCAATTGCATCTAATACAACTCTTAGATAATTAGGTGAACAACACTATTTATTCTTTGCCCATCTAATGGTTTGCCTCTAAAGTCTCAATCTTATTGAGATAACCTTAGTAACGTCATACCCAATGTTTGATAAGTTGGATATCACAATTATTCTATCGCATTCTATTAAGATAAATAAAGACACTTTACTTTGACAAACGTGTCTACTATTGATCAAAGTAGTAATGAGTATTAAACTTTGGTAGACATTTTAAATTGACTTAATTCTAGTAAAATTACTAATTTAACATACATCATATACACATATAATCATGATATATATCAACATACATGGCATAAGCATGACATTATCAACATATATGGCAAAAATAATAATAATAATAAACGTGACATGGTTATGACCCCAACTATTATGAATTTCTCAAGTCGATGAGAAGATCAAAAAGGTCAACATAAGGGAACTACATCTTCTCTAAGTGCTTCCCCAGTTGGAATATGTTGTTGGTCTCCTTCTCCTCAATAATAACCCTATAGTCGAGTACTATACTAGCATTATTCTAGTTTGTACATACATTACAATAAAAGAAACCTCGAGTTATATTTGAGAGGAGTTTGACATTGAATGACCCTTTGGAATTAATAGTCAAACTTTTACAAATTGTTTACAACAGATTATAATCAAATCACAACTTTGACTATTAATTAAATTGGATGATTAATATTTCATAATCTGTTCACAATAGATTATTCATATCAATCATATTGAAATCCCCATTCCGATATCAATCGAATGAAATCAGATTATATCGCTCATATAATCATTATTGTTTAATCAAATTAAACAACCAATAATGTTTAATCCAATTAAACTATTTCTATTTCATATTAATTAATTAAAATACCCATAAATCATTAAACAATCAAAATAAATATGTTCGTTTATATCGTATATAAAGCCATATATTAAAATCGATTCAATCGAATTCACAAGTGGCTCTGATACGACTGTTGGTTCTTAAGCAAAATTAAATCAAAATACGCAGCGGAAAAAGGAATCCAACGAGAATCTATGCCGATTCGAATTGATCGTTGATTTAGAGTATTACTCTTAATGCGTGAACTTTTCAAAGTTGAAGAGTTAAGTAGATCTAAGCGTGATCAGTACGTTCCCACCTCTTTGGTATCCACACGATCTGTTGCCGTTCGTCTCACGAACACAATTGGAGAATCACGTCCCCTCGCCGTAGTGCTAGATACTATTTAAAGAAAGATCAAAAGACTTAGCTTTTGGTTAACACAATCTTATATGAACTTATCAAATAAGATCGTGTTTATTGCTTAATCCCCAAGTCATATCTAATATGACATTTTTTTTCTTTTATTTTATAAAACGTGGACATTATCCATAGTTTTGTTTGAAAAACTCAAACGTATATTGGATTAATCCATTAATCCAAATCCGATTAGATTAACCCATAATCTAACGAGTTTATGATCCAATAAGATTAACCCATTAATCTTAACTTAGACCCAATGTGGGACTTCGATTGTAATCCCAACAATCGGGTTATTGGGAGTATTGAAAATACAATCAAACTCCCACATTAGTAAAACATGAAAAAGATCATATGCTTATAAGATAAAAAGATATCTTCATTGGTACTAAACCTTTTGGGTAAAGTTCAAAAATAAAATCATGAAAGTTTAGGTCCAAAGTGGATAATATCGTATCATTGTGGAGATATGTAAATATTATTTACACCAACAATTGGTGTAAGAGCTATGATTCATGTTAAGCCATGCACTTCGAACGAAGAAAGTGGGGTTCCCATGTTTGGATCAAAAGAATGACATCGCATGACGTGAAGTCCAATGGGTCGTGGATTGGAGAACCGGCAGGAAGTCAAGTTGAGTCAGAAGGGTTGGGCAATTGGCAGGAAGTTTAGCTGGGTCAGGAGGACCAGACAGTTAGCAAGAAGTCATAATGGGTTGAGGATTGAACATCAAACAGAGAAAGTCATTCGAGGACGAATAAGTTTGAGGGAGGCCAATGTGGTCTTTCGTTTGGGGAGATTGTTGGGAGTATTAGAAATACAATCAAAGTACTACATTTGTAAGATATGAAAAAGATTATGTACTTATAAGATGAAAAGATATCTTCATTGGTATGAGATCTTTTGGGTAAAGTTCAAAAATAAAATTATGAGGGCTTAGATCCAAAGTGGACAATATCATATCATTATGGAGATATATAAATTTCATTTGCACCAACCGATGGAACCTTACCTAGGGATTATTTAGTGGTGTAAACTATTATGACTTTAATGAACTGAGTGGGTCAAGAAAATTATGCATATTGAACAGATGGATTGAACCTGAACTAGGGATAATTTAGTGATGTGGAGATTATTTCTTCTTTATTTCTTACAAAATCAACCAAAAATCCATGAACCGAAGAATCTCTATGCTATTCCTTTATACCCAGGAGTTCTTATTCTATTCCTTATCAATTTCATTCCATGGATCAAGAGATCTATTTCTAATTCCTATTGCCAATACATTCTATAATTTCTTGTCCATTTGCGTGGCATCTTTGATGAAGGGCATCCAACAATTCAAGCCATTCGTATAGGATGAAGAGATCCTATCTTCTCCTAAATTATGACGAAGGGCAATTGAGGCCACCAATAAAGATTTCGACATCCCCATGGACTCCAAGCGTGAGCATACTTCATTATGAGTCTTGAAAAGATGAATTCGAGCCTGCCAACAGTCAACACGACCTCTGCTCGTGCCCCTTGGCACAGGCATGTCCCAGTTTGGAACCTAACCTAGGGTTCCAATAGGGACACGACCGTGTCTCCTGACATGGCCAGATCGTAGTGCGACACTGCAGCATCACAATAATTAGTTTTTTTTTTAATTTCTTTGTTTGTTTTAATTTTTTTTATTTATTTCAAACTTTTCTCCTTTCTTAGTCTATATAAACATGGGCCAAGGCTTTTGTAAGTATTGAATTTGGTTTTTGATTAATAATGTTTGCTTTGGTTTCGTTTATTCTATAGGTGGAGCCTCTTTGTTTGCAAAGTTTCCTCCTTTGATTTTCTCTCTTTGTCTCTTTTCTAATGTTGCCCGTGGAAGGTTTTAGCACTCACTCTGCTATTCCGGATCAGTCTTGGTACGAGTTATTCCTCTAATCAACATTATCTGTAAGTTTTGACGTCACCTCATCCATGACACGACTACTCTTCTTTGATCAAGTTTGTTCTAATTGACTCTTGCACTCTTCTGATCTCTATGCATCACTTCCTCAATTACCTTCTTTGACATTGTCCCACTATTATTTTATATCATTAATTAATTCTTTGTTTTCATCCACCTCAACACTACCACTCAAACAAATTCATGCAGTAACAATAACTCAAGAAAAAAAAGGACAGTCTAGTGCACGAAGCTCTTACGAATGTGAGATTTTGAGAAAAGATTTATTGTACACAGTCTTATTTTGTTTTCCAAGATGTTATTTTTGAGACTCAAATCCGTGATATTTAGGTCACACGACAGTAACTTTACTATTGCACCAAGACTCCCCTTTAACAATAACTCAAGAAATGAGAAAAACTATTATTGAGCAAAAAAAGAGAAAAACAAAAACACAGAAAAAATTCAAAGCCTTCTTCCTCTACAAGACACTACCTTTGCTAGCACTGCCACCTGTCGTTGTGAACTTTTGTTCTGGCTCATCACCCCAAATCCACCTTGCTATTGGCGCTTTAAGGTGTAGTATGTCCTCTGAGGCTCTTAATGTCAATCACCACCAAATCGTAACAGGTCTCTACAATCTCTTGATTTAAAGCTAAGGATCGAGCACTCACTTAGGTTATCTTAGCCACCCTCCTTTCTCTAGTCACTACAGCAACCCTTGATCTCCTCCAAGCAAAACATTGAATTCTCCTAACGATCTCCCACAATGTAGCAATGCACTTTCACCCTGTACCCCTACATACACCTTTTGTTGCCTTTGCTTCATCATGCATCTTACGCTCTATTTGGATGGGATCAGAGAAAGGTTCACTAACAGAAGAGAAGGGAGAAGAAGTAAAATATTTATATTCTTCTTGTTTTATTTGAGAGATAGAGAAGGTTCATTAACATAACATATGTTATCTTGTTTGGGAGGAAAGAGAGGAGAATAAAAGTTAAATATATAAAGTTACAAAAATACCCTCACATCTTAAATTAGACATTGATTTAATTTGTTTATAATATTAATATTTATTTTATAAATATAAATTAAATACTTTTGAATAAAAAATTATTTTTTTTATATTATCATTTAAAATAGTTATTTTTTACGCTTTCGCCGAAGACAGAAACAAAAAGGAAGGAGTGGAGCTCGACTAGCAAAGATTTCGACAAAAAAGAGAGGAAAGGTAGTGTTTAACTGGAAAGTTTAGGTTAAACAAATTAAATAATTTTGATGAATTTATTTGTTTGGGAATTAATATTTTAAAAGAGGAGTAAAATTGTAATAATAAATATTTAGATTTACCTTCCCCCTCCTTACACCCCAAATTAGAGTGTAAGAAAATCTTTCTCTTTATAGGTAAGGAAGGTTAAACTTTACCCTTCCCTCACTCCTTTTCAAACAACGTTAAAAGTTCTCTTTCCCCTTATTTATCCTTCCCTCCTCTTCCCTCACCCCCTCCCAAACACACCGTTAGTGTCAAATCATTCTTTGCACATGACCATCACCTTCCATCACAAAATCCGCCGACCAAGCTAATCTTCTCTTCTGCACCAGTACTCACAATTGACGCCACCACATCATCAAATCCTCATGATCACAACTTTGAGGAACTTAGATCAAGTTCGATTGGCAACTAAAACATGAGCCCCCAATGTCAACTCTAGCAGTCCCTTCAACTCGCCACTGATGAAACTACACGTATAGGTCATTTCTTCTATGGATCCTTGCTCACTATCTACACTACATCTACTGCCAACCTTGCTCTGGCAACCTCAACCATGAGCTACCCATACTACCTCTGTGAATTGGCTTCACATCTAGAATCTGCAGCTTGGCATCACACACCAACCACAATTGAGCCAACATGACCCCTAAAACTAGTCCTAACTTTGGTTTTTGCATTTCAATATGTAAAGTATTTAAATTTACATTTTAGTTCCAAAAAAAACAATGGGGAAAAGGCCAATTAAAAGAGAGAGATTTGTCGGGCAAAAGTGAAGCAAAAATAAAAAATAAAAATAGAAGGAAAGGAAATAAAATATTGTTGTATACCTTTGATCTCCACCACTTGCTTTGTCTTTATCAATGACTTTAGCACCCTCCAACCAGCACCTCTGCCAAAAAATGACATCCATTCGACATTCAAAAAGGGCAAATTGGAAAACTATAATATCAAGCTAGTATCCACAAGCTACAATCTCATGACAACTCCAACATCAACAAAAACTCGCATTCTTAGTATAAACAAATTTCCTAGTTAAAAATTATTTTTGTTTATTTTTTAATAATTTTAAATTACTCATATTAAATTAATTTTGATTTTTTTTACATATTACTATATTATTCATAAACAAAAGATACCATCATAATGTTTGTATAAAAAAGTATACTTCCCATTTAGTTTAGTCATTATTCATAAGGATGCCATCACTAGCATCCTCTTTTACTTACATTTAAATTTATTTATCTTCTATTATATTTTCGTGTATTATATTTATTGCATTTCTTTATTTTATAATCATCATTACTTGTTGATACTTAAATCAGCATGATAAGAGGAAGTAACCCCACCCAATTACTACTAAATACATGAGAAATACATACTATGCTTATTCAAATGATGAGCTTAATTTCATGAGAACTAGAACAAAGTTCCAAATAGTTATGAATAACATGCAAATGCATACACAGTCAAGGTATCCCATGTCTAGAGAAGAACTAAATTATTTTTCTAAAAGTAATAATTGATATACATCTACACATATTAGAATACATGTCTCAATTTTTTTATCATAGAATAAAACTTGATATATTTCTTGATTAGTTAGATAACATTAAAAATTATTTTGACTGACATAATATGATCTCCATTAAAAGAGTATAACTGGTCAAATTCATACCTAGTGGATCCGCTAAAAGTATTAGCAACTCATCCGATCTATTAGAGACTAAAACAAACAAACAAGAATCCATCATACATTTGTTTGAAATAAAAAACAATTGATGGAAAGATATATCCCAATAAACTTTATGAGACATAAATAAAAACAATATTCTTTAATTAAATCAAACTCGAAAACAATTCACTTACAATCTATGAACTTTTAGTTAAAATAAAAGAGATGTGCTCAAATGAACCTCCTAATAACTTAATCTTAGTAAAAGAACTTTCTGATGACAATTTAGAATAATTGTCTAATGGCATCTTAAATGAATCCCTTAACGATGCAATGTTAGGACAATCTTCCTTTAATTTGACCTTTTTAAGATTAGTCAACCGCATATTAATCATGGTGTACGCTCTCAAAACATCTCATTCACTCATTCACGTTATCTGGAGGAGCTAAAAGAATAAGCTAAATGAAATAGGCAACATGAACTACTGATGTCGTGTACTACAAGTGCACAGCTGTTGTCAAATAATAAAAATATCATCTTCTGGGACTGGTTATCAAGTACCAGATACGTGCAAAATAGATTATCTAGGCGAAATAAATAATGAGAAATTGATCAAACAAAGGAAGAAAATAAACGATTCAAATAACAAGTTGGAAAATTAGGTTTAATGACAATTTTAGGATTTTGATTTCACCGCAATAACTATTGATATGATAGTTCTCTCTTACAATGATAGACATTCCTGAAGGTGGTCTATCCTAAGGTAATCGATGCTCTCTTTCAAGGATACACCGGTGTATTTATCCAAATGCGACTCTTACTTTCGAGGTATCCGTACAAAGAAGGTCGTAATCTGCTAAAGGAATTTGTCACGAGAACGTTGCAATTTTTTTAGACTTACTATCATTACTCGTGAGGCTGATTTAAGGTAGATTTTTTACGCTCTGTGATAGTCAATGGAACTCTTAAGAGGATTCAAACTACTTTCGTGTCTGAAAATTCAAGTTCGATTTTATGTTTTCAAGATTAAGGTTCTTCTTTCCGTTCATCCTTTAATCCCCGAATCATGCCAACATATGTCCAATATATACGCAAGTAAACGATGAGTATGCTAAAACTAAATCAGGAATAGAAATATCAATAAATAAGAAGAGTTAATAATAATTCATAACAAATAGATAAAGGGCTACACCTTTGTCTTAAGATTACAGGATATTACTTCATAGCATGGTTAAAGCCTAAAGAAATCATAAGAAATGATCAATAAACTGTAAATAGATAGAGAAAAGACAAAACTCAGTTTGTCGACATTGTAGATGGCTTCCGCTCCTTAGAGAGGCTTCCTTGGCAGCTCCTCAATGCTCACTAATGTCCCCTACGACGTCCTCCTCTCATGCCTCAGCCTTGGTCTCTCTTTTATAGTCAAACAACCTTCAAATATGGAAAGACAATGCAGATTTCTTGAGATCCACGGCCATGGAAGCCACCACGGGCTAGCCGTGGATCGTGCTGAGGCTAGAATTCATCTAGGCAGTATGAACCACGACTGTGGAATATTCCATTGCCTTCTCGTGGTTCATTCTAAGGCTTCTTGCTTGGCTTCGGACAACTCCTCTAAAGGCAGTAAGAACCACGGATGTGGAGGGTTCCACTGGTTGGACGTGGTTGGTTCTGGTGAGTTTTTCCTTATGTCCTGATCATGTCTTTTTGCCCCGTTTGTGTTGCCATCATGATCGTGTCCTCCTGTGAACAAAAACATACAACCACAGTCATCCGAACAAAAGAGATTAACTGAATGCAAATACTAATATTTTCCACATGATATGCTAATAAAATGTTATGCATGTATGCTAAATATAAAAAGCATGCATAATTCATACACATCAACTACTAATCAAAGAAATCAACTGAAAGATTTGCAAATCACTTAACATGACTCCTTCCCTAGTTGCATACGATTTTAGTGTTTGTTAACTCGCTAAGTTAGTTTTTTTTTTATTTGCTCCTACCTACTAAAATAAGAGCTTCATTTTGCATATGAAAGTCATATCTATCGATACTAGGAATGAAGTTGTACTAACTAATGATTATTATAAAGTTCCTAATGATATTGCATTCATGAATTTGAATTTTGTAGAGGTACTCGTGTATACATTATCTGGTTACATTATGATTACAATACTTGTTTGTTTAACTTTCCAACTTATTTAAATAGATAAATTTGTTAGAGAGTATGTTAACATCAATCTTTATATGTTGAATTTATTATAGGTTATACAAATTCATCCTCACTATTGCAATGCATGCCCCATAATTTCAACAAAGGCGGGGACACCAATTTCACTCTATAACCAATCTAGATTTTTTTTTTATTCATTGGAGAGGGCAACCAAGAATATGATAAAAACAAAGCACAAAAAATAATAATAATAATAAAGTGCACTGATTTCTTGCCTACTGGATGGGGCATTCAACAACAATAAAAATCAAGTTTTATCCCATTAGATGGGTCAACTATTGGATATTTCTACACTATTGGACTCTATCCCTTACTATATCATCATCTATACTTGAATAAATTTTATTTTATTTTATTATTGCCAATCAAGTCTTTTTTAATTTTTTTTTTCTCGTTTGATATGTGTATTTGTCATAGTTTCATATCGCCTAACTGGAGTATTTATTGATCGTCTAAGTATATGTTTGTACCATCTTAAATGTATCTCTCGGAGTTAAGATGAAACATTCAAAGAAAAAAAATAATTTGGAAACATTGCTACTATTGTTGCTAGGTGTATACAATTGGTCTGAAGTTGAATTTTTCTCTAACACAATCAAATTTTTTAAATTCTACTTAAAATTGTTGAAATTTTTAAAATTATCTAAGTCATTAAAATTTTATATATTTTTTATAAATCTAAAAAAATATTTGGAGTGTTTCTAAAAAATTATTCGGTTTCAAGTAAAAGTCAATTATAGATTTCATTGGGATAAACATAATTTTTATTTTATAAAGATCGAGGCTTTTTGTGAGTCTATAAAAAGGGATTTGTATCCCATGTAAGCGGATAATTTTGAATTAATAGTTGACGTTTTATTTGTTTCTTCGGGAAATATTTATCCCTTCGCTTTATCAAATTTGCCCCAAAATTTTCAAGTGATTTGAGGGTTTAAATTTGGTGTTGCTTCAATCCTATACTAATTTTCATTTGAAGTTAACAGTCTTGATTAATTGCCCATTTGAGCTTCAAGATTCCTCCAATGCCCAATGAATTTGCTCATGCTTTGAAATTGCATTATTCCAAAATTAACAATCTTGATTAGTTGCGCTAGGAGCTTCAAGATTATATTGATGTTTCATGCATTTTGCTTGTGCTTTGAAATTGTCTTATTCTCCACGTGCACGCTTGTGATTCTATGCTATGTCTGTGTGTACACATGATTTTTGTGAGCTTTTTTTATTGTCAAAGAGAGAACTTATGTTGTTTTAAACTTGGTCAGGGTCATTTTGAAATACTTTGTTTATCCGGTTCATACATGAGGACTGATAATGGCGGATCACAGAGTAGAACTGGGGGGCTGAGCATCTGTCTTTCTAGTCCTGATGGTCGGATAATTGGTGGCGGCGTAGCAGGAGTTCTTATAGCCGCCACTCCCGTGCAGGTTTTTCCTTGTAGTTTTTGAATATTCATTTAACTGGTGCTTTTTCCTTTTAGTCTTTATCCAGTTTATGAACCTGGATTCCAAGCAGTTTGTGTCCATTATTTGCTCCTAACATAATTTTGTTTACTTGATTGCATAAAGAGAATCCAATGGATGATGTACAGTATTCCTGTTTCCATGCATGATGTACAACTTTCCATTTTATAGGTAATTGTAGGAAGCTTCATTTACACACGATCGAAAGCAAGGAACAAAGCAAAAGCTAGCAATGAAACAAATCCTGAAGCTGAGCTTCATGTTGGGGATGAGCAAACTGCACCATATGCTGCTCTTCCCAATCCAAACCTTACCCCTTCTCCAATCATTGGGGCGTGGCCTGGATCGAGGCACTTGGATATGAGGAATGCTCACATTGATATCGACTTGATGCAAGGGTGATTACTGTAATCGGTGTGTTGAAATGTTGTTCATATTGTTTACCAAGCAAATGACTTGGTGTTCATTAGTTAGATGTAAGCTTGCATAAGAGACATGCAGGGCGTAGCTCTACTGACAACTCACCTTGACATGCCTTTAGTTCCAAGGATCGCAAATCTGATACTAGAAAAGTTTGTTTTCAGCTCAGGTGATGTACTTATGAGGGGCTTGTTATATCTCTGTTTCAGTTACGATGTTGCCTTCCATTATGAAATTTCCGAATAACTTTGTGTATTCTTTTTTTTATATATTGATAATAGTAATAGTGATCGATGTGGAGAGATAATTTAGGATATGTCTGGTGAGATTTACTTAGTTAATAAATGAGTATATGTATTTTTACATGTCCTCATTCCATACCTTCGTGATTCTACACTTCTCTATGTTGTCATGTCCTCTACTATATATCTCTATGTCTCTTCTTACGCTAGGTATATAACAGTCTAGACAATGCAAAAAAAGTGACTTAAGTAATCTCTAAACACTTTGCTCTCTTTATTTTTGTTTTTTTATTTTTCTCCGATCACTGACTTGAGCATCAGAGGGTCCATGTCGAGGTCCGCCTCAGTCCTCTTCTAACCAGTTTAAGTCCTTTCAAACGATTGAGCTTTCTTCAAGTCTCTCGACCTTTTGACCTTCGCATGAATGAAGATCGACCTCATCGACGACATATCCCATTGAAGACTAATATGACTTGTACTTAGTGGGTTGATACATACAAGCATGATCTCAAATCTCAGACCGAGATCGTCAATGACTTGATTCACGCGTTTGCGCTTAATGCCCGCAAGTGCACGGTTGTTGTCAAATAATAACATATCGATTCCACAGGGATTGATAATTGAGTATTGGTTTACTAAATGAATATAGATTGTTTAGACCGAATCAGGTGGTTGATAAGCAAAAAGGGCAGAAAGGAAAACGAGAGGACTGGGAGATCACTTTTACAGGGACACCATTGTCACTGGATCCTTATTATGATTGCCTAGAATGATTTTAAGATTTCGATTTCACCTAAATTATTGTAAACTTATGTTTTACTCCTAATTTTCAAGGGTTGTTCATGTAGGTAGGATATCTATTTTATCCGACGTGATCTTTTGGAACTACACTAGATTATCCTATTCGTAGCCAAGTTTTCTTTTCGGAACGTCAGAGCTCAAGGGGTTGCTATCCTTGGGAAGCCCTCTATCACTGGGTCTCATAACCCTTCTAGAGTTGATTTCTCCTACTTTGGGGCTTCTGCTGAAATAGGTTCATTACATTCTATGATATCTATGGGCTCTCACGGTGAATCAATCTACTTGTGGGGGTAACCTTAGTTGCATAGGGAACCTATAACGAGAACCCCCAACGATCAATTCTAGACTTAACTCCTCATTCATAGTCGATTCTTCCACGTCTCAGTTCTCTATAGTTTGGAGGATTGAGTTCTCCTTTCGGTCCTTCCTCATACCTCTAAAATACAATCTAGCGCTTTTGCATATAAATCGGATTAACACAATAAAGCCGGATCATAAACCATCATATCATAGAGTAAAAAGCAAGCATAAATATATAGCAATTGAAAACAATATAGGCAAACATAGATTTATTGCAATATACTGTTTACAAATCAAGATAGACTATTCTCTAATCAAAGAATCATAAAAACTACTCCATAATTAAAGATACCTCCACAAGACGTCTACAAATAAGAATTAAACTCCAAAGGAATTTGCAAAGAAGAAAAGAGGGTTTAGTCTCGCTATGAAGAAAGTCTTTGGCCACAACTTACGTTAGGATCTGGAGTAGCAGATCGTGATCTCCTCCTCCTGGTTAGGGGCCTTGACGACCCCTTTTAGGGCTTGGGAGCCCTAGGGCGGCTCCCCTCGTGATCCCCTATCTCTTGGACGAGTTTCCTATATATAAAGGCGACTTTGGCTTTCCATCAATGCTAAAAAACCTTATTTCTTCGAATTTGCAGCGTCGCCACATGGTCGTGTGCAAGGCTGGAAACTGTTAAAATTTAGGTTGAAAATCGGGTTGGAAATTCACACGGGCGTGTGAAATTCACACGACCGACCGTGTGTTACTCTGGAACCTTCGTTTTGATCTATTTCGCTTTAAGAACATGCCCGTGTCTTGGGACACGACAAGAGCGTGTTCCCTAAAGTCCGTGCTCTATAAAATGCTTTATTTTTGCTCAAAAAATATTGTCTTACACATAAAATTAACAAAAACAGATCTCCAAACGAAGATAATAGAAAAGTGGAGGAAACTAAGATAATATACAATGAATACCTTAAAAATTAGGTAAGATGTGCACTAAAATGATAACTAAAACCTTATATAAAATGCACACATCATCGGTCAAAAGTGCTCAACCGTGGATACAATACTAAATCATCCTATCTCTAGTTCCCAATTGAAAAATTTTGGTATTATTTGTGGGAACATCTGAGCTGAGATGTTGAGATGGAGATGTAACACAACGAGATAAGAAATGATTCCGAGCGTTATTTTCCTGGTCTAGAAGGATGGATACAAACAAATAGTCTAGGGCCTGAGCGCCCGGTCACCCACTGATAATGGTCTTTGTCGTGGTACCATTACAAAATAAAATTTATAATTAAACCGAACCCCTCTTCACTAATGTAGCATAGAGATTACTCGGGTCGTCTCCCAACGAATGCAATCGGTAGAATGATTTTCTTAGGATTGTTTCCATTATTGCTTTGGGTTTTCTTAATATAACTTGGGGGTTTATGATTTGAGTTCTAACCTATGATTGCAATATAATTAAAAAGCTAATCTAACAATGCAAGTAATTAAAACATTCAACAAGTAAAGTATTGCAGGATTTAAAAGAACAAAATTGTAAGAAGCATTAAATCAAACGCCTAATGCGCACAAATGTAAAAGTACTATAAATGTAAGGAGAAATTTAACAAACAATTGACATGCATACAAATTATTGTACTCTAAGCTAAAATAAGAAAATAAATGATCAAATCAACCCAAGATAGGCTCGGTGTATGAACAAGTTCTTCCGGCTAAGTCCAATGGAGCTCGATCGAGACTCTGAATGGGACGGTGGATGTGGGATGGTGCAAACTTTTGAATCTAGTAGCTTGATGGATGCTATGAACTCTCGTGGATCTGGTTGAGCTAGAAGAAGCGTCGTCGGGGCGGAACTCCTCCTCAAATCTGAAGGAGAAGGTGGATGAGCTGTGGAGATGGAAGACGTCGTCGGAATCCCTCGATGAAGCGGTTCCTCCTCGAATCCGAGGAGGAAAATGGATGGAAGGGAGGTGGAGGCGGCTTCTAGGGCTCAAGGGAAGAAGAGATGCCATTTTGTTTGCCCTTTCTTACTTTTAAACGCGCTCTAACCCTAAATCAGGGCCCGCGACACGGCCGTGCCTTTTTGGCACGGTCGACCATGTCTTTTTCTGGAGAAAAAAATACGGTGCTACAATAACTTTGCTACAGTACTTTGCATTTTTTTCCCATGTGAATTCCTCAATTTGCTCTTAAATATCCTATAAAATAAAGTATACAACAAATTAGTGCTTAGGACATCAAATTAGCATGTATTTACATTAAATCTCTAAAATGATTCATATTCATAAAATATGATAAATATATCGAATTACGCATATGAATGGATCAAAACATCGAGGAATGAATACAAAATATCATGTCAAAACATGAGTTATTAATTCCCCACACTTATTCTTGCGCATCTCGTGCAAGTAAACAAAACTAAGAAAATGACTAAAAATGCATTCCCCTAGCAATTCCCAATCATACATAAAAAATTGTGAAAGAAAGTTACCTAGGATCATCAATTCTCAAAGACTCAAGCAATCATGGACTTAAATCTTACACAGGTTAATAAACAAGGTAACTTCAATCCATTATAAATAGATTGATAATGACTAAGCCTCACAAGGTAAGTGGTGGTTTCTCTCGCTCTTATAAACATATAATAGTGGAGTTCACTCAAGCTACTCATGGTTTATGCACTACCATATGCTTGCTTCTCTTCTACTCTTCACTACTATTATATACATAAGAATGCACAATTTTTAAAGGCTTATTAGGAATGTAAGGGAAATATGAAATAAAAGTAATGACGGTGTGTATGCAAGAAAAAGAAATGAAAGAGACAGAAAATAGTGGAAGATGTGGAAATAATGGAATGCTACATAGATGAGTACAAGAAAACATTGCTCTAAATTTTTTTTCTTCCAATCCAATAAATATGTAAACAACCCTTATCACATTCTTCAAAATAAATCCACTCATGATATATAATAAATCTCTCAATGGTTGCAACAAGGGATGTTAATAACAAAAATACTATCTGTAAGATATCAAAAATAAAATATCCCTTGTTAATTAAGAGATTATCTTATATAATTATCTAGAAATTTTTAGAAATTTTTCTAGATTTAAACGGAAGCTTTATGGTCTTTCATGGGGATAAAATAAATAGGCTTGGGTAGAACCTGTTAAGGGAGTTAATAAGTGTCATTAACCTAATGTTTAGATACTAAAACCTAGGTTTATTCTCTAATTTTTTTTCTTTTCCCCATTTTTCTCACGCTGTAACTCCTCTTCCTCCTCTCAATTTCCTGATTCTTCTTCCTCATCGCCGTCGGTGCTGATGTAGCATCGTCGCCTCTCCTCATCTTCCGATCTTCGTTGCCACATCATCATCGGAGATCCTACATCGATTGCCATCCATGCCAATCGCCTCGACCTTTATCGTGGAAGCGCTCACCGCATGCATCGCAGGCTCTCCTGCTCATTCGTGGCTACCGATTGACGCGAGCCCTTCATCGTCGCCCACACCGACGATCTCCCAGCGTCACTGTCCCTTTCACGTCCTTATCGAGAGTCCCTCACGCCACTGCTCGGTCATCTTGCCGCGAGATGGAGCTGTCGTTGTCTTCACCTGCTTCATCGGTGAGCTACGCGATCTCTTCTCCTACCTCACCGCCACCCTTTTCTTCCTCCGGGTGATGTCGATGTTGTTAGTAATATATGAGAGATGTCCTAAGGCAATCGCCTTATGTATGAACCATTTATATGATAAATGAAGATTCACTATTTGAGTATACATGTTTTATGTATTTGATTGGATCTTAAACTCATTTACTGAATGTCCACGATACGATTCACAACATGAGAGAATTTGTGATTGGATCACAACTAGTGAGTATCTCTACATGTGTAATTGTGATGTATCGGAATTATCCCTAGTCGATGAATTGATGGATTTGGACACCATAAATTCTGTCGAGACTAGCACGAGGTATACTCCTTGGTGTATCCAAGCAGCTGATTCTCACTGGCTGGAGACATTGTGATGTCCGGAGTTAATCGTGGATGCTAGTTATGGTAACTAGTTCATTGGAGTGACTAGTAAGACTTCATATGGTTCTCTGCATATATAGATATGTCAATGAAATTCTTCTGGCTTAAGTGCGATGTTCCTTTGACTTGTATTCAAGTCATCTTGATCATGGAGACTTATGCTTTGACATCTTAAGCAAACATCTCTAAGGAGATGTGGACCCGGATGATTGGGTATAAGTCGAAGTGATCGAAGGTGTTTGAATAGCCTATAAAGGATTCACCACTCCTTGCGAGGAGATGTATACCCATGGCCTCTCGTCGGATTGTTACTAAAGTCTTTGGCCAAAGCATTACATGTTTAGAGTAAAGTACTCTTCGATACATGTGGAGTAACTAGAATCCGTAGGACGAGGAAATGATACTTGGGCTAGGTGTGGCGTAGTCAGCCTAGTGGGGACTGACACAATAGACCATGTCCTGAACCAAGTGGGTATAAGATGAGTGAAGGGAATGGGGCACGATTCATTCGAGCTACTGAAGGGTTTCAGAAATAGTTCTAGATCAATCGTTGATCTTTTCGGTTAATTGGGGATCATGATGTACTACTAGGTGTCACTCATGATCGTTCTATAATTAATGGTTAATTATAGACGGCCAACATAAACCGAGAACCTATTTGGTCACACGCACAACGAATGTAATCCAAAGGATTTAAAACGAGCTTGAGAATGAGATTCTCAGACCGAGAGAAACTATGTTTGGTTGGACCAAACATAAAGCGAGCATGAAATTGTTTCAGTCGCAATGGAAGCGTGGATGGGCCGCGTCTTATGAAGACGTAATGGATGAACCAAAATGGTTTGGTTCTAATCCAATGGATGAGAATAAACCAAAGGGTTTGGTTTATTTTAAACGAATGAACCAAAAGTTGGTTCGGTTCGTTTTAACTTAAAATAAACCATCATGGTTTGGTTTATTTTAACTTATCTTAATGGAGAGGGTTAACGGGCTTTATGGATATGATCCATTAACCATTAAGAGAATTAGTTCTCTATAAAATAGGGGTTAAACCCTAACCCAAAAACCCTAATGAAGTTTTGGCCGCCCAACCCTAGCCTCCTCTAGTTGTTGCCGCCCAACATGTTGTTGCCGACAACTTAATGTATCTGCTGCCACCACCTTGCCACCGGCATCCAAGCGTCAGCCGGCGAGTATCCTGCGACCCTCCGGTGATCTCTTGTGGGTTCGGTGATAAGGTGAGCTCCACATCTCCTTTGGCCGGCCTCTATTCCTCCACCAAAAGCTGTCCAGTTTTTCTGGACAGCTTGTTTCTTTGTTGTCGGAGCGTCGTTTGGACGACGGTTAGTGCTCCGACAGCGGCTAACTTACCGGGGATTTGATCTCCGGTAATCCTCTGAGGTGGAGGACGAAGGATTCGTCAAACGGTTGACGAATACCTCTCCGGAGAAGCGAGTTTTGAGACCTCGTTTTAGGATCCGAATTTGGATTCGGATCGTGATCATCTCTCGATCACGTCGTCTTCAACACGAGGCTAGTAACCCGTACGAAGACGAAGCTCGTGACTTAGCGAAGTCATCCCGAGGAGATCGGCGTGGATACGGATAGAGGCGATTCTTGCGAGGATCGTTCGGTTGATGCCGTTCCGCTACGTCATCTGAAGGTATAACGTAGATAAATTTCTTTTATTGCAAATTTTAATTTACGGTTATGTCTACACTTATTGTAATATGCATGCGTGTGTTGTGTGTGTTGTAATAAATATAGATTTATTATTTTTAATTGCTTCCGCTGTGCTCATGTTTACGAAACATGATCGAACACACACACGCCGCGGTGCCGGAAACCCAACAGTGGTATCAGAGCCTAGGTTGTGTTTCGACATAATCGTAAAAATGGTTTTGCGATAGTCATAATGTATTTCTGGAAATTTTCTAAATTTTGGAAATTTAGAATTATTTATGGAAATTTTTCAATTTTGGAAAGTCTAGAAGTATTTATGGAAATCTTCCACTTTTGGAAAGTTGGAAGTATTTATGGAAATTGATATTTTCAATAAATAAAATATTTGATTAGATTCTGGAAATTTGTTTCCTAATTTAATCATGATTTGATTTGGGAAATCAAATCTTAAAATATTTTATTTCCATAAGTAGTTTTAATGATTTAGGAAATTGGCTTCCTAAATAGATTTTCCTTAATCAAATAATTCCATGAATAAAATATGTGATTAGATTTGGAAATTTGTTTCCTAATTTAATTATGATTTGATTTGGAGAATCAAATCTTAAACATATTTTATTTCCATAAATAGTTATGACATATAAGGAAATTATATACATGACATAATTGTATGCCATGTAATTGCATTAGATGCATAACATTATGCCATGCGTGTCGTGACATGTAGATGTATGCCATGTATGTCATGCCATGTCGATAATAGTTATTTGCATGCAAAGAGGATGAGACATAAAAACCCTTAATCAATATTAAAGCCTACACCTTCCATTAATATGGTTAGAACCAGAGTTTTGTTTCTTGTTTGGGTTGTTGGACTCTCTCCAAGCCCGGCTCGAACCTGAATATGTTCAAACCATGGAATAGTTTAATACTAATATGGTAAGAGTCAGAGGTCAATCGTTAGCTTTGGTTGTTGGACTCTCTCCAAGCTGGGCTAATTGGTTGAATGCGCTCTAACCATATTAAAACTATGTCCTGATTAATGGGTTGGCTTTAACCTGGAGCATCGGCTTGTTGGACTCTCTCCAAGGTCGATGTAAAGGGAGGTGAAGTTGGGTGCTATGCATATGATGCATACTTGTTAATGTGTTAACAACCCGATGTATGTATGAACATTCAATTAGTTGATAGCACATTGTGATAGTTGCATATACGTGATATGCAATCGGTATAGATGATACCTACCGTCGTAGTTATGAATGGCTTGTTGGACTCTCTCCAAGGTTGTTCATAACTATGATGGATATCAGCCCATTCGGAGATGGACCTACAATCTCCCGAAGTGATTTTGGGGTTTTGAAATTCGAAAAATGAATGGGATTTATAAATGTATATTGATGCATTTTAAAATCATCTTTATCATATATGCTCGTTTTGTATTTCTAAGATTGATCATGATGTGTTTGAATTTGCGTTCCATTTTGGATTCGAATAAATTGACTGGGCCGAACTTCATGGACTGGCTTAGAAGCTTGAGAATTGTTCTCAAGGTTGAAAAGCTTGCAAATGTCCTCGAAGCGCCTCTTCCCGCCCGTCCTAGTGACGATGAAACTCTGGACCAATTGTTGGCCTATCAGAAACATGTGAGTGATTCTGAACAAATGAGTTGCATCATGCTAGCCACGATGGAACCCAAGCTACGAAAGCAGCATGAGCATATGGATGCTCATATCGTAGTCCTTCATCTTTGTGAGTTGGTTGATGAGCAAGTGAGATTCGAAAGGTTCGAAGTCTCAAATCTCCTCTTCACCTCTGAGATGCTAGGAGGTTCATCTGTGGTACTGCTCAATATGCTGAAGACTGTGGAGTCTTCTGAGAAGCATGAGCAGGGGACAGTGCTGTTAGTTGATTCCTCGAAGAAAGGTTCTAAGAGGAAGTCAAAGGAACAACAGAAGGGAAAGAAGAGAAGGGCTAAGAAGGTAGAACTAGCACAAAAGGAAACTTGCCATCATTATGGCAAGGAGAGCCATTTGCGAAGAAAGTGCAAGATTTATCTTGAGTCCGTGAAGAAGGATAAGGCATTGGATGCCCCATCTTCTTCAGAAATCTTCTTTATTGATTGTCATTCTATTTCCTTAGACACTTGGGTATTGGATACTGGGTGTGGCTCACATATATGTAATGACATACATGGGCTAAGGAATAGAAGAAGACTCGTCAAGGGGAGAGTCAAATTTACGTGTTGGGAATGAAGCAGCAGTTCTTTGCACTCGCCATCGAACGTATTTGTTGGAACTCCTCGTAGGACTTGTCTTAGAACTGGACAATTGCTTTTATGTTCCTTCATTGATAAAGAACATCATTTCTATTTCTTGTCTAAATAGAAATGGGTTCCATTTGACTTTAAGTAACAATTGTTGTTACATAACTTTGAATGGAGTTCTTTATGGGATTGGAACTTTAAGCAATGGTGTTTATACGTTGGACGTATCCAGTGACGATTTCAATATCGAAGCGAGCAACACGCGTGCTCGAAAGGATAATCAAATAGACTCCTATATGTGGCATTGTCGTCTTGGCCATATAAGCAAGAAACACATGTCCGAATTACACCGATGTGGAATTCTGGAATCGTTTGAATTGGATTCATACGATACATGCGAATCATGCTTAAAAGGCAAGATGACTAAGTTACCTTTTACAGGAAAAGGTGAACGAGTGGGAGAGTTACTAGGTCTAGTACATACTGATGTATGTGGACCTATGTCAACTCAAGCATTAGGAGGCTATAACTACTTCATTACCTTCACCGATGATCACTCACGGTTTGGGTATGTGTTCTTGATGAAACACAAGTCTGAAGCCTTTGAAAGGTTCAAAGAGTTCAGAAATGAAGTAGAGAAACAACATGACAAAAGTATTAAAATACTTCGATCGGATCGAGGTGGTGAATATTTGAGTCATGAGTTTCTTGATTACCTAAGAGACAATGGTATATTGTCTCAATGGACTCCGTCATATACACCACAGCATAATGGTGTATCTGAGAGGCGTAACCGAACCTTGTTGGACATGGTCAGGTCAATGATGAATCATGTGACTCTTCCCAAGTCCTTTTGGGGCTATGCACTTCAGACAACTGTTTACTTGTTAAACAGAATGCCTACCAAGGTAGTCTCAACTACTCCATATGAGATATGGAATAGTAAGAAACCTCATGTATCTTACTTGAAGATATGGGGTTGTCCTGCTTATGTGAAGCGGTATGTCGAGACAAATTGGATGCTAAGTCGATAAATGTCTATTTATTGGATACCCTAAGGAAACAAGGGTTACCAATTCTATCATCTGTGGAACAAAGTGTTTGTTTGAGGCATCTTTGTGTTTCTAGAGAAAGAGTTTCTCTTGCAAGAAAGCAGTGGGAGTGTCGTCGAGCTTGGAGGCTCGAGAGACTCAAATAGACATTGATGAGATACAGTGAAGCACAACAAATGACAACTCATAGTGATGAGCAATCAATTTGGACCTATTGTAACACCACATCTTCGTAGATCCGGTAGAACCAATATTCACGAGAGATATGGATTTCTCGTAAGTGAATCGAGCGATGTGTTACTCATTGATGATGAGGAGCCTACAGTTATGAAGAAGTCTTGACAAGTTGAGAAAGGGATAAGTGGCTTGGTGCCATGAAGTGGAAATGGATTCCATGTACGAAAACCAAGTTTGGAACTTGGTTGACCCACTGAAGGCATAAAGCCTATAGGGTGCAAGTGGGTTTTCAAGAAGAAAATGACATGGATGGTAATGTGATTACCTATAAGGCTAGATTGGTGGCGAAAGGATATCGCCAAAAGCAAGGTGTTGATTATGGCGAAACCTATTTACTGTAGCTATGCTTAAATCCATTCGGATGCTCCCCGCCATAGCGGCTCATTATGATTATGAGATATGGCGGATGGATGTGAAAAGCGGCTTTCCTTAATGGAAAACTTTCGAGGACGCGTGTATATGATCTGACTGAGGGTTTCACATCGGTTGATAAAACCAAGGTATGCAAATTGCGGCCATCCATTTATGGATTGAAGCAAGCATCCAGAGCTGGAATATCCGTTTTGATGAGACAATCAAAAGTTTGATTTCTCGCAAAATCGGAACCTTGTGTGTACAAGAAGGTTAGTGGGAGTGCGATCGTGTTCCTAGTATTGTATCGATGACATATTACTTATAGGAAAGCGATGTGTCAATCTTCTGATCGATTAAGGTTTGGTTATCAAGACATTCTCCATGAAAGACACAGGAGAAGCAACCTACATCCTCGGATTAAGATCTATAGAGATAGATCGAAGCAGTTGCTTGGTCTTTTCGCAGTCTACATATATAGGCCAGTGCTAAAGAGGTTTAGCATATCGAATCCAAGAAAGGTTTCTTACCCATCGGGCATGGGGTACACCTTTCGAAGTCTATGTGTCCGCGCACAGAAGACGAGAGGATTTGCATGAGTAAGATTCCCTATGCATCCGCAATAGGATCTATCATGTATGCTATGTTATGTACGAGGCCCGATGTATCGTATGCTCTCGAGTGTCACGGCGGATGCGGTCTGATCGAGAATGGATCATTGGGCGGCTGTTAAGACGATCCTTAAGTACTTGAGAAGAACTAAGGATGTGTTCCTAATATATGGAGAAGGGTACATGGTGATACGTGGGTATACGGATGCCAGATCCAGAAAGACAAGGATGATTCCATGTCTGTGCAGGTATGTATTCACCCGAATGGAGGCGATAAGTTGGAAAGGTTCCAAGCTTGACACTATAGCGGATTACGCCACTAAGGCGAGAATACATTGTATCTTTAGGCGAAGAAAGGAAGCGGTTTGGATCAAGAAGTTCATCTCTGAACTTGATGTGGTCTCATCAATGATCCAAACATATGCTTCGCCGCTATCATCTTATCAGAGAGATCATCAGTAGGAACGAAATACAAATCGAGAAAATTCCCACTGAAAGGAACTTAGCGGATCCTTTGACTAAAGCATTACCTCAAAATAAGTTTGAGGGTCATGTTAGAGCTTATGGTATTGGATACCGTAGCGATTGGCATTAGGCCAAGTGGGAGTCTGTTAGTAATATATGAGAGATGTCCTAAGGCAATCGCCTTATGTATGAACCATTTATATGATAAATGAAGATTCACTATTTGAGTATACATGTTTTATGTATTTGATTGGATCTTAAACTCATTTCTTGAATGTCACGATCGATTCACGGCATGAGAGAATTTGTGATTGGATCACAACTAGTGAGTATCTCTACATGTGTAATTGTGATGTATCGGAATTATCCTAGTCGATGAATTGATGGATTTGGACACCATCAATTACATCGAGACTAGCACGAGGTATACTCCTTGGTGTATCCAAGCGGTGATTCTCCTTTGGTGGAGACATTGTGATGTCGGAGTTAATCGTGGATGCTAGTTATGGTAACTAGTTCATTGGAGTGACGGTAGTAAGACTTCATATGGTTCTCTGCATATATAGATATGTCAATGAAGTTCTTACTGTGGCTTAAGTGCGATGTTCCTTTGACTTGCGGTATTCAAGTCATCTTGATCATGGAGACTTATGCTTTGACATCTTAAGCAAACATCTCTAAGGAGATGTGGACCCGGGATGATTGGGTATAAGTCGAAGTGATCGAAGTGTTTGAATAGCCTATAAAGGATTCACCACTCCTTGCGAGGAGATGTATACCCATGGCCTCTCGTCGGATTGTTACTAAAGTCTTTGGCCAAAGCATTACATGTTTAGAGTAAGGTACTCTTCGATACAGGTGCAGTAACTAGAATCCGTAGGACGAGGAAATGATACTTGGGCTAGGTGTGACGTAGTCAGCCTAGTGGGGACTGACACAATAGACCATGTCCTGAACCAAGTGGGTATAAGATGAGTGAAGGGAATGGGGCACGATTCATTCGAGCTACTGAAGGGTTTCAGAAATAGTTCTAGATCAACCGTTGATCTTTTCGGTTAATTGGGGATCATGATGTACTACTAGGTGCCACTCATGATCGTTCTATAATTAATGGTTAATTATAGACGGCCAACATAAACTGAGAACCTATTTGGTCACACGCACAACGAGTGTAATCCAAAGGATTTAAAACGAGCTTGAGAATGGGATTCTCAGACCGAGAGAAACTATGTTTGGTTGGACCAAACATAAAGCGAGCATGAAATCGTTTCAGTCGCAATGGAAGCGTGGATGGGCCGCATCTTATGAAGACGTAATGGATGAACCAAAATGGTTTGGTTCTAATCCAATGGATGAGAATAAACCAAAGGGTTTGGTTTATTTTAAACGAATGAACCAAAAGTTGGTTCGGTTCGTTTTAACTTAAAATAAACCATCATGGTTTGGTTTATTTTAACTTATCTTAATGGAGGGGGTTAACGGGCTTTATGGATATGATCCAATAACCATTAAGAGAATTAGTTCTCTATAAAATAGGGCTTAAGGGTTAAACCCTAATCCCAAAATCAAAACCTAAGCCTCCAAGTTGCCGCCCAACCTTGGTGTTTTGCCGCCCAACTTCATGGTGCGCCGCCCCTCCTGTGCGCCGTCACTCCTTGCACGTCAAGCTTCAGCCGGTGAACCTCCGGCGACCCTCGATGATCTCCTTGGGTTGGTGATAAGGTGAGCTCCACATCTCCTTGTTTTGGCGGCGCCTATTCCTCCACCAAAAGCTGTCCAGTTTTCTGGACAGCTTGTTTCTTGTCGGGCGTCGTTTGGGCGGCGGTTGAGTGCTCCGACAGCGCCTAACTACGGGATTTGATCTCCGGTAATCCTCTGAGTGGAGGGCGAAGGATTACGTCAAGCGGTTGGTGAATACCTCTCTCGGAAGCGAGTTTTGAGACTCGTTTTGGATCCGAATTTGGATTCGGATCGTGATCATCTCTCGATCACGTCGTCTTCAACACGAGGCTAGTAACCCGTCACGAAGCGAAGCTCGTGACTTAAGCGAAGTCATCCGAGGAGCTCGGCGTGGATACGGATAGAGACGATTCTAGCGAGGATCGTTCCGGTTGATGCCGTTCCCGCTACACGTCATACGAAAGGTATAACGTAGATTAATTTCCTTTTATTGCAAATTTTAATTTACGGTTATGTCTACACTTGTTGTAATATGCATGCGTGTGTTGTGTGTGTTGTAATAAATATAGATTTATTATTTTTTAATTGCTTCCGCTGTGCTCATGTTTACGAAACATGATCGAACACACACTGCCTTGTGATCTGAAACCAGTGGTATCGAGCCCGAGGTTGTGTTTTCGACATGTCGTAAAATGTGATAGTCATAATGTATTTCTGGAAGTTTTCTAAATTTTGGAAATTTAGAAGTATTTATGGAAATTTTCAAATTTTGGAAAGTCTAGAAGTATTTATGGAAATCTTCCACTTTTGGAAAGTTGGAAGTATTTATGGAAATTGATATTTTCCATAAATAAAATATTTGATTAGATTAAAATTTGTTTCCTAATTTAATCATGATTTGATTTGGGAAATCAAATCTTAAAATATTTTATTTCCATAAGTAGTTTTAATGATTTAGAAAATTGGTTTCCTAAATAGATTTTCCTTAATCAAATAATTCCATGAATAAAATATGTGATTAGATTTGGAAATTTGTTTCCTAATTTAATTATGATTTGATTTGGAGAATCAAATCTTAAACATATTTTATTTCCATAAATAGTTATGACATATAAGGAAATTATATACATGACATAATTGTATGCCATGTAATTGCATTAGATGCATAACATTATGCCATGCTTGTCGTGACATGTAGATGTATACCATGTATGCCATGCCATGTAGATAATAGTTATTTGCATGCAAAGAGGATGAGACATAAAAACCCTTAATCAATATTAAAGCCTACACCTTCCATTAATATGGTTAGAACCAGAGTTCTGTTTCTTGTTTGGGTTGTTGGACTCTCTCAAGCCCGGCTCGAACACATATGTTCAAACCATGGAATAGTTTAATACTAATATGGTAAGAGTCAGAGGTCAATCGTTAGCTTTGGTTGTTGGACTCTCTCCAAGCTGGGCTAATTGGTTGAATGCGCTCTAACCATATTAAAACTATGTCCTAATTAATGGGTTGGCTTTAACCTGGAGCATCGGCTTGTTGGACTCTCTCCAAGGTCGATGTAAAGGGAGGTGAAGTTGGGTGCTATGCATATGATGCATACTTGTTAATGTGTTAACAACCCGATGTATGTGTGAACATTCAATTAGTTGATAGCACATTGTGATAGTTGCATATCGTGATATGCAATCGGTATAGATGATACCTACCGTCGTAGTTATGAATGGCTTGTTGGACTCTCTCCAAGGTTGTTCATAACTATGATGGATATCGACCCATTCGGAGATGGACCTACAATCTCCCGAAGTGATTTTGGGGTTTTGAAATTCGAAAAATGAATGGGATTTATAAATGTATATTGATGCATTTTAAAATCATCTTTATCATATATGCTCGTTTTGTATTTCTAAGATTGATGATGATGTGTTTGAATTTGCGTTCCATTTTGGATTGAATAAATTGAGGCCGAGCTTCATGGGTGGCTTAGAAGCTTGAGAATTGTTCTCAAGGTTGAAAAGCTTGCAAATGTCCTCGGCGCCTCTTCCCGATCTAGTGACGATGCAACTCTGGACCAATTGTTGGCCTATCGAGAAACATGTGAGTGATTACGAACAAATGAGTTGCATCATGCTAGCGGCGATGGAACCCAAGCTACGCGGCATGAGCATATGGATGCTCATATCGTAGTCCTTCATCTTTGTGAGTTGGTTGATGAGCAAGTGAGATTGAAGGTTGAAGTCTCAAATCTCCTCTTCACCTTTGAGATGCTAGGAGGTTCATCTGTAGTCTTGCTCAATATCTTTGAAGGCTGGAGTCTTGAGAAGCATGAGCGAGGGGACGGTCTTAGTTGATTCCTCGAAGAAAGGTTCTAAGAGGAAGTCAAAGGAACAGAGAAGGGAAAGAAGAGAAGGGCTAAGAAGGTAGAACTAGCACAAAGGAAACTTGCCATCATTATGGCAAGGAGAGCCATTCTTGAAGAAAGTGCAAGATTTATCTTGAGTCCGTGAAGAAGGATAAGGCATCGGATGCCCCATCTTCTTGAAATCTTCTTTATTGATTGTCATTCTATTTCCTTGGACACTTGGGTATTTGATCGGTGTGGCTCACATATATGTAATGACATACATGGGCTAAGGAATAGAAGAAGACTTGTCGAGGAGAGTCAAATTTACGTGTTGGGAATGGAGCAGCGGTTCTTTGCGTGATGCCATCGGAACGTATTTGTTGGAACTCCTAGGACTTGTCTTAGAACTGGACAATTGCTTTTATGTTCCTTCGTTAATAAAGAACATCATTTCTATTTCTTGTTTAAATAGAAATGGGTACCATTTGACTTTTAGTAACAATTGTTGTTACATAACTTTGAATGGAGTTCTTTATGTGACTGGAACTTTAAGCAATGGTGTTTATACGTTGGACGTATCCAGTGACATTTTCAATATCGAAGCGAGCAACACGCGTGCTCGAAAGGATAATCAAATAGACTCCTATATGTGGCATTGTCGTCTTGGCCATATAAGCAAGAAACGCATGTCCGAATTACACCGATGTGGAATTCTGGAATCGTTTGAATTGGATTCATACGATACATGCGAATCATGCTTAAAAGGTAAGATGACTAAGTTACCTTTTACAGGAAAAGGTGAACGAGTGGGAGAGTTACTAGGTCTAGTACATACTGATGTATGTGGACCTATGTCAACTCAAGCATTAGGAGGCTATAACTACTTCATTACCTTCACCGATGATCACTCACGGTTTGGGTATGTGTTCTTGATGAAACACAAGTCTGAAGCCTTTGAAAGGTTCAAAGAGTTCAGAAATGAAGTTGAGAAACAACATGACAAAAGTATTAAAATACTTCGATCGGATCGAGGTGGTGAATACTTGAGTCAGGAGTTTCTTGATTACCTAAGAGACAATGGTATATTGTCTCAATGGACTCCGCCCTATACACCATAGCATAATGGTGTATCTGAGAGGCGTAACCGGACCTTGTTGGACATGGTCAGGTCAATGATGAATCATGTGACTCTTCCCAAGTCCTTTTGGGGCTATGCACTTCAGACAGCTGTTTACTTGTTAAACAGAATGCCTACCAAGGTAGTCTCAACTACTCCATATGAGATATGGAATAGTAAGAAACCTCATGTATCTTACTTGAAGATATGGGGTTGTCCTGCTTATGTGAAATGATCAGACGGACAAATTGGATGCTAAGTCCGATAAATGTCTATTTATTGGATACCCTAAGAAGCAAGGGTTACCAATTCTATCATCTGTGGAACAAAAGGTGTTTGTTTGAGGCATCTTTGTGTTTCTAGAGAAAGAGTTTCTCTTGCAAGAAAAGCAGTGGGAGTGTCGTCGAGCTTGAGGAGGCTCGAGAGACTCAAATAGACATTGATGAGATACTGTAGCACAACTGAGTACAACTCATAGTGATGAGCAATCATTTGGACCTATTGTAACACCACATCTTCGTAGATCCGTAGAACACGCAATATTCTGAGAGATATGGATTTCTCGTAAGTGAATCGAACGACGTGTTACTCATTGATGATGAGAGCCTACCAGTTATGAAGAAGTGCTGACAAGTTCAGAAAGGGATAAGTGGCTTGGTGCCATGAAGTCGGAAATGGATTCCATGTACGAAAACCAAGTTTGGAACTTGGTTGACCCACCAGAAGGCATAAAGCCTATAGGGTGCAAGTGGGTTTTCAAGAAGAAAACCGACATGGATGGTAATGTGATTACCTATAAGGCTAGATTGGTGGCGAAAGGATATCGTCAAAAACAAGGTGTTGATTATGACGAAACCTATTACTTGTAGCTATGCTATCTTAAATCCATTCGGATGCTCCTGGCCATAGCGGCTCATTATGATTATGAGATATGGCAGATGGATGTGAAAACAGCTTTCCTTAATGGAAACCTGCTCGAGGACGTGTATATGATACAGCCTGAGGGTTTCACATCGGTTGATAAAACCAAGGTATGCAAATTGCGACGATCCATTTATGGATTGAAGCAAGCATCCAGGAGCTGGAATATCCGTTTTGATGAGACGATCAAAAAGTTTGATTTCTCACAAAATCCAGACGAACCTTGTGTGTACAAGAAGGTTAGTGGGAGTGCAGTCGTGTTCCTAGTATTGTATGTCGATGACATATTACTTATAGGAAATGATGTGTCAATCTTACAGTCAGTTAAGGTTTGGTTATCCAAGACATTCTCCATGAAAGACCTGGGAGAAGCAACCTACATCCTTGGGATTAAGATCTATAGAGATAGATCGAAACGGTTGCTTGGTCTTTCGCAGTCTACATATATAGACCGAGTGCTAAAGAGGTTTAGCATGTCGGAATCCAAGAAAGGTTTCCTACCCATCAGGCATGGGGTACACCTTTCGAAGTCTATGTATCCGCGCACAGAAGACGAGAGGATTTGCATGAGTAAGATTCCCTATGCATCCGCAATAGGATCTATCATGTATGCTATGTTATGTACAAGGCCCGATGTATCGTATGCTCACGAGTGTCACGGCGGATACGGATCCGATCGAGAATGGATCATTGGGTGATCGTTAAGACGATCCTTAAGTACTTAAGAAGAACTAAGGATCGTTCCTAATATATGGAGAAGAGTACATGGTGATACGTGGGTATACGGATGCCAGCTCCAGACAGACCAGGATGATTCCATGTCTCAGTCTGGGTATGTATTCACCTACAAGGGAGGCGCAATAAGTTGGAAAGGTTCCCAGCTTAACACTATAGCGGATTCTCGCCACTAAAGGCGAGAATACATTGCGACTTTAGAAGCGAAGAAGAAGCGGTTTGGATCAAAGTTCATCTCTGAACTTGATGTGGTCTCATCAATGATCCAAATATAGCCGCCGCTATCATCTTATCGAGAGAGATCATCGTGAGGAACGAAATACAAATCGAGAAAATTCCCACTGAAAGGAACTTAGCGGATCCTTTAACTAAGGCATTACCTCAAAATAAGTTTGAGGGTCATGTTAGAGCTTATGGTATTGGATACCGTAGCGATTGGCATTAGGCCAAGTGGGAGTCTGTTAGTAATATATATGAGAGATGTCCTAAGGCAATCGCCTTATGTATGAACCATTTATATGATAAATGAAGATTCACTATTTGAGTATACATGTTTTATGTATTTGATTGGATCTTAAACTCATTTACTGAATGTCCACGATACGATTCACAGCATGAGAGAATTTGTGATTGGATCACAACTAGTGAGTATCTCTACATGTGTAATTGTGATGTATCGGAATTATCCTTAGTCGATGAATTGATAGATTTGGACACCATAAATTCTGTCGAGACTAGCACGAGGTATACTCCTTGGTGTATCCAAGCAGCTGATTCTCACTGGCTGGAGACATTGTGATGTCCGGAGTTAATCGTGGATACTAGTTATGGTAACTAGTTCATTGGAGTGACCAGCCGTAAGACTTCATATGGTTCTCTGCATATATAGATATGTCAATGAAGTTCTTACTGTGGCTTAAGTGCGATGTTCCTTTGACTTGCGGTATTCAAGTCATCTTGATCATGGAGACTTATGCTTTGACATCTTAAGCAAACATCTCGAGGAGATGTGGACCGGATGATTGGGTATAAGTCAGTGATCGAAGGTGTTTGAATAGCCTATAAAGGATTCACCACTCCTTGCGAGGAGATGTATACCCATGGCCTCTCGTCGGATTGTTACTAAAGTCTTTGGCCAAAGCATTACATGTTTAGAGTAAGGTACTCTTCGATACATGTGGAGTAACTAGAATCGTAGGGACGAGGAAATGATACTTGGGCTAGGTGTGGCGTGAGTCGACCTAGTGGGGACACTATAGACCATGTCCTGAACCAAGTGGGTATAAGATGAGTGAAGGGAATGGGGCACGATTCATTCGAGCTACTGAAGGGTTTCAGAAATAGTTCTGGATCAACCGTTGATCTTTTCGGTTAAGTGGGGATCATGATGTACTACTAGGTGCCACTCATGATCGTTCTATAATTAATGGTTAATTATAGACGGCCAACATAAACCGAGAACCTATTTGGTCACACGCACAACGAGTGTAATCCAAAGGATTTAAAACGAGCTTGAGAATGAGATTCTCAGACCGAGAGAAACTATGTTTGGTTGGACCAAACATAAAGCGAGCATGAAATCGTTTCAGTCGCAATGGAAGCATGGATGGGCCGTGTCTTATGAAGACGTAATGGATGAACCAAAATGGTTTGGTTCTAATCCAATGGATGAGAATAAACCAAAGGGTTTGATTTATTTTAAACGAATGAACCAAAAGTTGGTTCGGTTTGTTTTAACTTAAAATAAACCATCATGGTTTGGTTTATTTTAACTTATCTTAATGGAGCGGGTTAACGGGCTTTATGGATATGATCCATTAACCATTAAGAGAATTAGTTCTCTATAAAATAGGGGTTAAACCCTAACCCAAAAACCCTAATGAAGTTTTGGCCGCCCAACCCTAGCCTCCTCTAGTTGTTGCCGCCCAACATGGTGTTGCCGCCAACTTCATGGAGCTGCTGCCACCTCCTTGCCGCCGGCATCCAAGCTTCAGCCGGCGATGCTCCGGCGACCCTCCGGTGATCTCTTGTGGGTTCGGTGATAAGGTGAGCTCCACATCTCCTTTGGCCGGCCTCTATTCCTCCACTAAAAGCTGTCCAGTTTTTCTGGACAGCTTGTTTCTTTGTTGTCGGAGCGTCGTTTGGACGACGGTTAGTGCTCCGATAGCGCCTAACTTACCGGGGATTTGATCTCCGGTAATCCTCTGAGGTGGAGGACGAAGGATTCGTCAAACGGTTGACGAATACCTCTCCGGAGAATCGAGTTTTGAGGACTCGGTTTTGGATCCGAATTTGGATTCGGATTGTGATCATCTCTCGATCACGTCGTCTTCAACACGAGGCTGGTAACCCGTATGAAGACGAAGCTCTTGGCTTAGCGAAGTCATCCCGAGGAGCTCGGCGTGGATAAGGATAGAGACGATTCTTGCGAGGATCGTTCCGGTTGATGCCGTTCCCGCTATACGTCATACGAAAGGTATAACGTAGATAAATTTCCTTTTATTGCAAATTTTAATTTACGGTTATGTCTACACTTGTTGTAATATGCATGCGTGTGTTGTGTGTGTTGTAATAAATATAGATTTATTATTTTTTAATTGCTTCCGCTGTGCTCATGTTTGCGAAACATGATCGAACACACACACGCCGCGGTGCCGGAAACCCAACAGATGTTCACTGCGAGCGAGCGTACTGTTTGATCTCTAACGATTTCCACTTGATTGATGGTAAAACCTTGATTGCTTACTGTAGATGTGGATTGTTAATGCTAGGTGTGCTAATCAAATTTTATTTTGTATCAAGAAGAAGCTGTGGCCAGAGTTGTGATTCATCCCTACGTGCTTGGGTATGCAAGTGATCAAGTATGGATTGTTGTTAAGTCAATCTAATCACTATAGATTGGGTACCGTAATTGTGGATCCAAAAGCTGTGCAATTGAGGATATGCAAGGTAAGTTGATCTGGATAATTTTATTAGTTGGGTATCATGATGGAAGTATAAGTTGGTTATGTGGCATGTGTGGTTGATTCTAATTATTGTGGGGTAATCAATAGTAATGAAGGAGTTGGATCAACTCAGTGGATTGATGTGTAATAGTAGGGTTAAGAAGTTGATTTAGTTTACTACTAGAATGATGGTAGAACTTAGTTATGTTCCATGCTCTTTCTTGCAAGACTTTGATTAGTGACGGATGCCTGTATGCGTGGACAGCTAGCATGGGCTACATATCTGGTGGGTAATATTTCTACCCTGGTCAGGTAGTTGATTATTCTTAGTGCATGAGATTCTATATTGTTGTTATCGTATCTTGACTCCACTCTTATTATTCCGTTGCTTGATACTTAGTTTTTGATCTTAGAGATGCTCTGTTGTTATCTCTACATTTCGTTAATCATTGTTATGAACTACAGACGCTATGGTATGTGGACCTATGTGTGTGTAGCTGAGTACGGTTGTAGACTTAATTTGTGTCATTAGGATAAATCACCTGGGGGTGAGGGAGGTTATAAATGTGGAGTTGACTGTCGGATCATGTTTCTTTACGTTGTGGGTCTGTTATGGACCATAGATCTGTGTATGGTTGTATGGATTGTTGATAGTGGATTGCTACGGATTGGAGGTCCTAGTATGGTTGATTGTCAATGGTGGGTTGCTACGGACTGGAGGTCCTAACATGGTTGACTGTCAGTTGTGTATGACTCTCTGTTGGATAGAGAGTGTATTGTGGATGTATGTGTGGTTGTGCATTCATGTCATTTACATGCATGTTGGCGACTTGGTCTCCCTTGTAGTTGAGAGGGTCGCTAGTCATTCTACCTCCATGGTTACTTGTGGTAGTAGTAACTAGTGTGAGGGCAGTTCATTTGTTGTGCCGCACTCGACCACTCTTGATAGTGATAGTTGGAGTTGCGTGCAGTTGTCCTGGGTGTGTGACACTCGACCACTCATGGATAGTGTCAGTCGGAGTGGCCAGCAACAGGGACCCCCATTGTGTAGCTTATAGCTCTTTAGATTATTGCTACTTATTCATACTGCCCACTCGGCCACTCGAGAGCAGTGGTTGTTGTTGAGTTGGAACAGTTGTCATGTCGTGCCACCTAGGCTACACTGGGGTCGTGGTAGCGAGTGGGGTGCACAGGCATGACCATGCATTTGCATATATATATATATATATATACACACCAGTGATCTCTCAACCCTCTCGCTCTTCGTTCTCTCATTCAACTCTTTGTTTCCTCAGTCAGCTGATTCAGTCTAGACAATATAAATTCACTTATTAAACCAATACACGATTTATCAACCCCCTGTGGGATCAATATTTTTATTACTTGAAATAATTGTGCACTTGTGGGTGTGCACGTAAATCAAGTCTTTGGCTATATAGCTGAGGGCTCAGTGCACACGTCATCAACACACGGTCGTGTCTCTAGACAGGCAGTTTCTAGCTCGAACCATGAGGTTGTGTGTTTTACACATAACCGTGTCCGCCCACACTAAAGATCTTTAGGAGGACACACAGTCGAAACATTGTTTGCCACGCGACCATGTGGCGATACTGCTTATCTCGAGGCAATAGGTTTTCGTGTGTTTAAGAGGAGCAGGAGTTGCTGCTATATAAGGGGAGGACCCTAAGAAGACAAGGAGGACGAACGGGGACCCTAAAAAAGTCCTAAAAATCTTATGGATTGAGGGAGAGAGGATCAAGGTGAGGTGCAGCGGAACACACAACTCCAACCTAATTAGAGCATTCGATCTTGTTTTAATGTCAGATAATTTCGGTTATATTCTTTCTTATTTGATGTCATGACATTGTTACTCAAAATCTATGGAGTAGATCTCCAAATTCTAGGACTAGGGAGTAACCATATGACGTTTGAACATTGGCATGCATTGATTCTAAATTGCTTAGACTTTTATGTGCAATTTATGTCTCCATGTTTGATGAGATGATTGATAATGTTCTGGATCTACTGTGCTTAATCGATTTAGGTGCCAAAACCATTCACATCGAATATTTGGGGAACCAAGGGTGGACTGAAAGGTGAACTCTACCCTTGAGATTTTAGAAATCCAAGACGCGGAGGAGTAGAATGCAAAAGTTGATGTACTTGCCTTGAGGAAACCATAGGACTATTGGAAGGATGCTAGGAGTATGCGTAGTGGAAAAGAGTTAATAAAATAATGTTATTTCTTCCTAGACATCCCCTGGGGGCCAGGATTTCTTGCTTTTACATAATCACATGTAAAAAGAGAAGATGAGAAGTTATACCTTTGAGATTCTTATCGAATCTGTCGAAACCATGAGCAAGGCTCACAAACCTTCCCTCTATCGGTATGCACACTGATATCACCTCAAACAACTCCATGATCAGCAAGTCTTCGTCTTCAATTGGTGCTAGCCACCTGACAGAGATAAGAGAGGGAGAGAGGAAAAATGACTTCCAAGAAAAGACCTAAAAGCTCTACTCCAAAGATTATCAAGGGATCTATTTATAGATCTCTTGATTAGGGAATCTAAGGAGGCCTAAATAGAACCTATCTTTCCATAAATATCTCTTAATTAAGGTAAGAAATCCATGAAATTTCCATATGAATGCACACCAAAAATCAATGACCCGCGACATGATCGTGCATCGGACACACACCCCGACCGTGCCTCATAGGCATGACCATGCTTGGACGCACAACCAGGTCATGTGTTCTACTGGGCATTGCTTCAGCCCTGGTCACCTTTGGACAGAGCTAGGCACGCCCCATGCCTGGGTAGGCATGGCTGTGTGAAGCTATGTATTGTCCATTTAACTTCATTTAAGTGTGATATGGTCATGCTAAGCCTCGACATGGCCATAGGAAGTTCAATAATCTCTGTTTCACACCCTCTTGGCCTGGTCCAACCAGATATAACCTCTTGCATTGAGAATCTAATTCTCGTACCTATTTTACATCTCGTGATAACCCGTATTGCATGTGACCCAATAGGTTCTCGGCTATGTTGATCATTCATAATTAACCCCTTAATTATGAATAGATCATTAGTGGTACCTACTAGTACATCATGACCCCCAATTGACCGAAAAGTCTAAATCGACTCTAAAATGTTTTTGAACCCTTTAGCAGCTACAATTACTTTGTGTCTTATTCCTTTCACTCATCCTATACCCACTTGGTTTAGGACATGGTCTATGTGATTGTCCCCACTAGGATGACTATGTCACACCTAGCCCAAATAAGTTTTCTTGTCTTGTGGATTCAAGTTACTCCTACATGTTCCCAAGAAGACTGTCTTCTTAACATGCTTGATCTGGCTAGAGCCTTCTAAGTAACAATCCTGACAAGAGGCCTAGGGTATACATATCCTTTATATAAGGAGTGGTGAATCCTCTTTGAGCTATTCAAACATCTTCGATCACGTTGATTATACCCAATCAACCCAGAGTTACACCTCCTATGAAGATGGCTGTGAAGAAGTCAAAGCATAAAGCGCTATGATCAAGATGACTTGAATATCTCAAGTCTAAGGAATCTCGCACTCGAGCTACAATGAGATCTTCAACGACATAAAGAACCATATGAAGTATCATAACATGTCACTCTAATGAACTAGTTACATTAACTAGCATCCACATGCTCACTCTCAACATCCCTATGCTTCCATTCAGTGAGTACTGAATGCTTAAATAAACCAATGAGCATAATATGTGCTAGTCTCACAGAATTGATGATATGCAATCTCATAAATTCATCGACTAGGGATAGTTTCAATACTTATATATATACACATGATGAGATACCCACTAATTGTGATTCAATCATAATTTTTCTCATGCTATATATCGTATTGTGGACTTCAGTAGATGAGTTTAAGATCCAATCAAATATATAGACAATGTATACTCAAATAGTGAATTTTTTTAATAACTACTAAGGTGATTGCCTTAGAACACCTCTGAATTACATCAAGGACACCCTAGAACTCATTGAATCTATTTCAACTCAAGGCCTCGTAGTAGGAGAAGATAACTCGAAGATTATGGTACCAGGTGATAGGGATCCCCTTTAGACAACAACCCCTAAGCTTGAAATAGATATTCCCATGTAGTTCCAAAAGATCACACCGGGATTAAATAAGATGGACTGCCTACATAAACAATCATAGAAAACTAAGGGACGTATATAGACGTTGTGTTCTCAATCATATAGGTGAAATCGAAATCCTAGGATCCCCTTTTGAACTTAAGTCAACCCTTTTCTTATTTCTCATGACCCTAACATCCGAGCTTCATTCATTAGAACATTAGAGTAGAATAATTTTTTCCAAATTGTGATCAAGTCTAGATAGTCACATTCATTGAGTAAATAGGTAATCGAATATCAACCCCTTTGGGATCGATACTTTTCTTTATTTCTTGATGACAACCGTGCACTTGCAGGTTTTCGTACATCGAGTTTTTGACATCATTGCTGGGGACTGGTTAATCTGATATTAGTCGAAAAATGTATAGATTGGATTAGACTTTGTTCTTGTCAGTCTTAGCATGAATATTTTAGCATTTTCTTTTGGCTATTTCTCTAGTGTGTTTCTTTGTTCATCATCTTTTTGCTTATTTATAGTTTATTTCAGGGTCATTTCCATTGTCATTGTATGCAAAGACATATGAGGTCTGAGAATTTTCTTTCATTTTTTTCAGAGATTAACAAAACTTTCTGTTGAATCGTAAAAAGAGCACTAGAGGGGGGGGGGGGGTGAATAGCGCATGTAAATCTCTCGTTTCTTTTTCGTTCATTCGAATAAAACAAAGCGTAAGAGTAATTGCACAACGAAAAAAGTAAATACACAACTTGGTTTTACTTGATTCACAACCTTCCAGCTGCTAATCTAAGGCCCTAGCGGTCTGAGACCACGTACGGAGAGCAATTCACTAAAATGTCTCCTCCTTGTTGGAGGTAGGAGACAACGATTACAAAACGTTGAAAAGCTCGAGTTAGAGAGACAAACCTCCTCTCCTCGTTATGATAAAAGCTCGATGAACAAAATGAAGTACAATGTTAAATAAGATGACAAACTAAAGTTATACCGACGACTAGGGAAATTGAGGTTGAGCTCGTGTCATCGGCGTTTCGACAGCGCTTTGTCGTCGTGGAAGAGTAGCATTGTAGAGGTATTTGGAGAGCTTGAATAATGACCTAAAGGGGTGAAACCCTCCTTCTTTTATAGCCTTCCAACCCCCTAGACGTTGAGATCAAGTTCTTTCAACAAAGGCCACCTCACACTAAGATAAAGGGATGAAGTTTGACTCTCCTCGAAGCTGGAATTTAAATGACAGTCGACTGATCAACCCTATCAGTCGACTGATGCCACCAATAGTCAACTGTCAATAGCCAACAGTCGACTGTTGCTAGGGTTTCTAGCTGCAACAAAAAGTTAGCTTGAAAATGAAAGCAATATAAGTGAATTTGACGGTCACTTGCCGTCTGATCTCGACCTAGACCTTCCACGGGAAGTCTTGGTCGGATTGTCACCTAAGGACATCCCTGTATGGAGGACCCGACCTTGCATTCACTCACACACACGATCTTAACTTAGGTTCTTGTGACTTGTAGCTTTCCTTCCGGTCTTCACCTGGGTTCTTCGGCTCCCTCCGAAGTTCTCCCGGTGTCGCCCGACCACCGTGGTTTCTCCATCCGAGATTCTCCGGGTGTCGCCAACCTTCAACTTAGCTTAACCATTCCTGCATACTTGGTTCACCTCTTTAGACAATAATATGACCTTAGCTTTGAGTCTTTTCCATAATCAAAACTTAAGTTCGATTATTTGGTGCCTACTGCACCAACAATATCCCATTTTTGATCTATGCAAACCGACACAAAGTTAAGGGTAACACTTAAAGCATTAAGTAAATGAAATGAATATAAAGCATAAATCAAATGAATATTGAATATGCATAACTTAATAAGTTAGTGTGAGTAACTTAGTAAGTTAGCTTCAGTAAAAGTAAGAGTAAGATTCTTTTTCAAGTCCTCCCCCTTAAGGTAACTTCCCCCTTGACCTTAGGTGAGTACTTGAGAAAGGATATTAGTTCTTCCCCTTAATGGTTGCTACTTAACAAGTTAAGTATAGGCCTAAAAGTTTAAATCAGAAGTTAACTTTTGATCTCTTAACTTTAGCCTTTTTGTTAAATATTGAAATTTAAAACACTAAATTAAATGGCCAAAATTAGGAAAAATAATCTTAGAAATTATTTTCGGAATTTTTGAAGAATTTTAGAATTTTTTTTGTAATTTTTCGGAAATTAAACGGTGCTTGTATGGGATATTTTTGGGGATAAGAAAAACAAGCTTTTAAAAGGGCCTGTTTAGATGCGTAAATAAAATAAATTTAACCTAGCTTATAAATCTAGGTTTATATATTTCCTAAATTCCCGATTCCTTTCTAACGCGCCGCGATTTCCTCTTCCTCGCGCGACCCGACTTTTTCCTCTTGGCGAAACCTTCTGAAAACACTCGCGGCCCATGACCGTGGCCCGCATCCGGCCATCTTCCGCCGACACCTCCGCACACGACATCGGTCTTTCGGTGCCCAGTTGCATGTGCCCTCTTCTTGCTGCCACCAACGCCGCCGCCGCCCTTCTCTCGATGCTTCCTTGCCATTGCATGCAGCGGCTCTGGCGTTCTGCCGCCACCCTCTCGTCGCCCTGCCCTCTGTCTTCCACTTCCTCATGCTCTACCTTCACTGCCTCCGCTCGCCCATATCTACCACCACCGCGACTACGGACCGAGCCGTCGAGGATACGGGCGTTCACGATCGCGGCTGCCCTTTGCATCGACGCCGCTGAACGCTCACGACACCATCGCTGTTTCCCATTCGATAGCAGGCAAAGATCTCCCTCCCTCCAGGTGCTATACACTGCCGTCGCAATAATCCGATCGCCGACATCGCCTCGACCTTTATCGACCTCTAGCTATTTGTGATCGAGTCAAGCGATTTGTGACCCCAATTTGTTGACAATGAAGGAGGTAAGGCGAGAATCGTTGTTTGATTAATCGATGGTTGTTCTTTGCATGTATTAATTAGTATTTAGCTAATTAACTAATTTGGTTAATCAAAGTAAGGGATTAATCATTTAAAACAATGGAGTAATCTGATTAATCTGTTATTAGGAGTAATTGGATGAATTTGGATTTAATTAATAGGTTTAATCAGATAGTATGGTTTGGGTTTTTGGAGTAAACTGATATTAATCAAGTGGTAATTAAACTTGGGGTTAATAAAGTTGATTACCTAAGCTGGTTATGATGAATTATATTTTTTTTTTACGACAGTGAGTGATCGGTTAAGTGGATAGCTTAATCCATTAGGTTTTGGACTTGATATTGGGGTTGGCAATATAATCTGAGTATATTATTATATTGTATGCGAGGTTTCGATCGCAGTCCCGATCGTGACGATTTCATTCTTACGTACATTTTTATTCAGGCGGGTATTTTGACTTATCTTTTAGATATAGTCAAGTTGATATGCTAGTTAGGATAGCTTGCAATAATTTTAATGTTTATATGCCTAGTATGTTTTTATGCCTACTTGATACATGCATTTGATCAGTTATGATTATATATTCACTGTTTTATTTGGATCATAGTTACTTGGATCATATATATACCCATATTGATTGTATATTATTCGGATAGGTATTTTAGTTGGATTTACATGCTTTAGTATCATGAACCATCTTGCATGATTGCATCTTTGGTGGGCCGGGGTTCCTTTATAGTTGAGCATGACTAGTTATAACTGCACACCGCCACTCATGGGTTAGTGGTACATCGAGGAGGGTGTGTCGATTGCTCACAGCTCGGGGTCCGCTCATGGGTAGCGATGAGGCAGCGTGGTAGCGGGCAGGGATCCCTCCTCTGGCCTATGACACCGGGAGATGAGAGCTTAGCTCCCCCACTCTGTTTGGGGCAGGAGGATAGGTGTACCGATCCCCTGCCCACTCCTCAGAGCGATGATGGCGAGTGCCTGCTTGTCATAGCCCTATCCACTCGGCTTCACCATCGTGTGTGAGGCGGCTGACTGGCGTCAGGGGTGACCATGTCATTTGCACGGCATGCATTTTGCATGGATAGCATTTGTATTGTGTTTTTTGCATTTTTATTGATGCCTTGGATGTTGCATATGATGGACATGCATACAGGATTCATATTTATATATGGCGATGACTTTATTACTTCTAGTCAGGCACATGCTCTATGTCGAGCGGGAGATTGATAATCTGATCCTTTTGTATTTCTTGCTTGCATACCCTATTTATATGAGTATCGCGACATGATTCTTATTGTTAGCTATATCTTCTATGCATATCGACTATTATCCGCTAAGTTCTTTGAACTTACCCGTTGATTATATCTATTTGGGATGAAGCGGTCGGAGAGTCCATTGCCAAACCCCTCGTCGTGAAAGTTTTTATTTGGTTATTTGTTTTATGGTTTTGGATATCTTGATTAGAAGATAGTTTAGGCTTGGAATTGGATTTGTTAGGACCCTTGGAATGGCTAGAGGGGTGATTAGCCTTTCTTTCTTTCTACAAAAACGTTAGCGGAAGCAATACAAATATAAACACAAATAAAAGCAAGAAACAAAGCTAACACCCGATGTAGCGTGGTTCGGAGATGACGCTCTATTCCACGGCAATCCGTAAGGTGGATTAGCCCTAATCAATCCTCACTAGAACCTCCTTTGGATGAACCAAGGTGGAGAAACCTTATCTTACAATGCACTCCTCTTCTTTACAATGATGGAAGATTAGGATTAGAGAAGAGGAGGGTTTGGATTACTAAAAACACTTGGAAAGCTTGGTGAGCACGTAGGTGTAGTTGGGAGCAAGAGCACTAGCTTTACCAAGCTCCCATCCCCTTTTATAGAAGAGGTTGTTTTTCCCTGTTGGGCTTGATCGATGGTGATGCTTACCATCGATCGTATCCAACGACTGAAATGCGATCTCGCGAGATTCGTAGCGCAATCTCAACGGCGGTGATCGATCGTGATCCTCCATCGATCGTGATGGGTGATCGATCAGTGATCAAGCGGCCGTCGAGTGAGCGCGATGCGTGGCGATATTTTTCTTGATCGATCATTGCGCCGCTGGCGATCGAATCACGATCGATCATCACATGACCAGCGATCGATGTGAGTTTCCCGACTTAGTCGAATCACGACGGTCGTGATGATCACATCGGTCGATCGATACTCATCAAGTATGAGTAATTCACACTTGATTTTATACCCTAGACCTAGACTCAACCTTCTAGCTCCTTAATGAGCCTTGCGCCTTCAGATCCCTCTCGAGTCCGCGACTTGTTCATCCTTTGCGCTTTGCAAGAGCTTCCTTGGTTTCGTCATGTCTTGGGTTGCCAAATGCTTGACTTTATGCGCCAAGACTACAAGCTTGGACTTATGTCGCCAAGACTTTACTTTGGACTTCCTTTGCCAAGGTTCGCTTGGACTTTACGCTGCCAAGACTACAAGCTTGGTCTTACGCTGCCAAGTCCATCCCTTGTACTTTCTTTGCCAATATCATACTTGGACTTCCTTTGCCAAGACCATACTTGGACTTCCTTTGCCAAGACCATACTTGGACTTCCCTGTCACTTAAACATTTTCGCAATTAGATCACAAGATATTGCCTAACTTAGATGATTATCCAAACATCAAAACATATATAAATGCTTGGAGCATTGTTGCACCAACAATCTCCCCCTTTTTGATGTTTGACAATCATTTAAGTTAGGTCTTTAAAGATACACACTTAATCATCTAACTTAAACATTCCTTCTCCCCCTTTGACATACATCAAAAAGAGAGGGATTCAAAAATGAAAGAATTAAAGGTGTTGAATCTTGGACTAAGGCATAAGATAGAAATTAAGCTCCCCCTGAACCCAAGACATGCTTTATAATGTGTAAACAATATTTGACGCAAAGCATAACAACAATTCAAAAATTAAGTCCCAACTTTGCACCAACAATGGTTTTGGGGATGAAAATATAATTTATGAAAACTCCCCCTCAAACACTGCATTAATTAGTCCTAAAACTTGTTTATACGTAATATTATCATACCATAGTGTTAGGACATCAAAGATACACCAAATATCAGAAAATGGAGTTTATTATCAGAAAACATAGTGTATCAGTCGACTGGTTTATGAACCGGATCATTGCTAAACTAAATCGAATTTGACCTTTTCTTGATTTCAAAAATGCGGTAGAAATTCCAAAAATCTCGAAAAATCACGAAATTTTGCGTACACATTTCTGAAATCATAGTTTATCAAGGAAAAATAATTTGAAAAATATATGTTTTATAGATTACATGATTGATACAAACTTGGAACCTATCAAAAGTTCTAAAGATTTTACAAACTTTGTATCACTTTTGTGTTCCATTTGAAAACTGTTTTTCAAAATATGATGAACATAGTTTAAAATATATATTATTTGGAATTTCCAACCATGTTCTTTGAGCTATGTATTCATTACTTGAATACAAGCCTTCCCAATGATTGGTCCATAAGGTTTTTATGTCTCTAGGTGTGGTATTGGCTCATAGTAATGCATCATAACAAGCATGATGAGCCAAGTACACCTTCCCTATCATCGCACATGTTTCTAAGTATTTCAATACAAAAATCAAGATTTCTTAAGGCTTTTGTGAGATGCATCAAGGTATAAAGAAGCTATATAAGTATAGGATCATGCAAACCTAGAATTTTACTCTACAAAGCACATACCAAGCTCTCTCCTTAATGATGAAAATTCGGCTTCGGGAAGAGCTTTGGTGAAGATATCGGCAAGGTTGGACTTAGATTCTACATAATTAAGTTCAATGTCCCCTCTTTCCACATGATCTCTTATGAAGTGATGTTTCACTTCAATGTGCTTGGTTCTAGAGTGATGTACCGGATTTTTGGTCAAGTTGATGGTACTCACATTATCACAATAAACTTTAATGTTAGAGTAGTGTAGCTCATAGTCCACAAGAGTATGTCTCATCCAAAGTAATTGAGCTACACAACCACCCAAAGCCACATATTCGGCTTCGGTGGTTGATAAAGCAACACAATGTTGCTTCCTACTACTCCAACTTACTAGGGAGGACCCAAGAAATTGGCATCCACCACTAGTACTCTTCCTATCCAATTTGCACCCGGCATAATCGGAATCGGTATACCCAAGCAATTCAAATGACCTAGTCCTAGGATACCAAAGTCCTACATTTAGGGTGCCTTTAATATATCTTAGTATTCTTTTGACGGCTACTAAATGTGATTCTTTGGCACAAGATTGGTATCTTGCACACATACCTACCGCAAATAAAATGTCGGGTCTACTAGCGGTTAGGTATAGTAGGCTACCAATCATACTCCTATAAAGTTTAAGATCAATCGATTTACCTTCATGATCACTATCTATTCTAGTGCTAGTGGCCATAGGAGTGGTTACAATTTTGGCATTTTCCAAACCAAATTTCTTGATCATTTCATTTGCATATTTGGTTTGATAAATATGAATACCCTCATTGGTTTGTTTGACTTGTAAACCTAGGAAAAAGGTAAGCTCTCCAACCAAACTCATTTCAAATTCATTTTCCATATTTTTTATAAAGTCTTGAAGAAGATCATTATTCGTTGACCCAAAAATGATATCATCAACATATACTTGGGCTATGAATATATTTTTTAATGTTGACTTTATAAACAAAGTTTGATCTACTTGGCCTCTTCTAAAATCCTTAGAAATTAAGAAAGATGATAATCTTTCATACCATGCACGGGGAGCTTGCTTTAACCCATATAATGCCTTCCTAAGCTTACATACATGATTTGGATAATCTATGTTCTCAAATCCAGGTGGTTGCTCTACATATACTTCCTCCTTAATAAAACCATTTAAGAATGCCGATTTAACATCCATTTGGTAAAGTTTAAATCCCATGTAGGAAGCATACCCTAAGAGAATCCTAATAGATTCTAACCTCGCAACCGGGGCATACGTCTCATCATAGTCAAGCCCCTCAACTTGATGGAATCCCCTAGCAACCAACCTAGCCTTATTTCTAGTGATATTTCCTTGATCATCTAGCTTATTCCTAAAAACCCATCTTGTAGTAATTATGGTGTTATCATTGGGTCTAGGTACTAATTCCCACACTTGACTTCTCTCAAATTGAGCCAATTCATCTTGCATTGCCAAAATCCAATCCGGATCATGTAATGCATCATTGATCGATTTGGGCTCAATTTGTGAGAGAGCTACTTGACTAGTGGGAGGTCTATGAAATGACCTAGTTCTTACTCCTTGAGATATATCTCCTACTACTTGGTCAAGTGGATGATCTTGATGAATTCTTAGGTTTCTAGGAGGTGTTTCAATTTGATCATTGTTATCTTCCACCCTTCTTTCATCATCGGAGTCTCCTCTCCCTCCCCCTTGATCATTACCCCTCATGGTCAAATTTTGAAGTTTTTGGGTAATATCTTGATTATTGTCATTAATATCCTTATCAATGGAGGACTTTCTAGGGTAGGTATTAGTAGTTTCATCAAATTGAACATTGGAAGACTCCTCTATCCCTTTGGTTCTCTTATTGTAGACTCTATATCCTCTACTTGTGGATGAGTATCCAACTAGGATTCCCTCATCCACTTTTGATTCAAATTTTCCTAAGTTATCCTTGGTGTTTAGAATATAAACTTTACATCCAAAGACTTTGAAATAATGAATTGTGGGTATAGTCCCATTCCATAATTCAAATGGTGTTTTTCCTAAAAACCTATGGATTTGAACCCTATTTTGGATATAGCAAGCGGTATTAACTGCTTCCGCCCACAAGTAGCTAGGTAGAGAATATGCATTAAGCATAGTCCTAGCCGCCTCTTGTAGGGCACGATTTCTCCTTTCCACCACCCCATTTTGTTGGGGTGTTCTAGGACAAGAGAACTCATGCTTGTACCCTTGCTCTAAACAAAATTGTGAAAATTTTAAGTTTTCAAATTCACCACCATGATCACTACGGATCCGGTTAATTTTGAGACTCTTTTCATTTTCAACCCTTTTACTAAATCCTATGATTATTTCTAAGGTATCATCCTTATGTTTCATAAAGTAGACCCAAGTATACCTAGAAAAATCATCTACTATAACCAAACAATATTTATTACCATTTAAAGATGGAGTACTATGGCAATCAAACAAGTCAAGATGCAATAACTCTAATGGTAAAGAGGTGTTAGTTAAAGTTTTACCTTTGTGTGATGCCTTTGTTTGTTTTCCTTCTTGGCATGCATCACACAATTTGTTCTTGACGTACTTGATCTTTGGTAGCCCTTTGACCAACTCCATCTTGGCTACCTTGGCTATGTTTTTCATGTTGATGTGCCCCAATCTTCTATGCCATAGCCAACTTTCCTCTTATTTTGCAACAAAACACTTAGTAGAAATGTTAGAAGCATATGAAAGATCAACATAATAGATATTTGATTTCCTATATCCAACTAACATGCAATCAATTAATTCCTTGTGTCTAATCATGCATTTAGAGGATTCAAAAGAGACATGATAGTTTGCATCACAAAGTTGACTAACACTTAATAAATTGAATTTCATATTTTCAACTAGTAAAACTTTGTGAATGACAATCTTGGGGGATACCTCAATTGTACCTCTACCTAATATCTTGAGTTTTCCACTATTCCCAAAGGACACCGCTCCCTTCTTCACATATTTAATTGTGGAGAACTTGCTCACATCCCCGGTCATATGTGTTGAGCAACCGCTATCCACAATCCACATACCTCGCTCTCCTACCTAAATCACATGAAAAACACAAGCTTTTGGTACCCAAACATTCGGACCGGTAACATTAAGTAAAAACTTCTTAGGTACCCATGCTTTCTTAACTTTTCCCTTAATGGTTGCTTTCCTATTAATCAATGAAATATAAGCAACTTCTTTTTCTTTTGGCTTATATCCTAAACCGGTCTTGTTATAAACCGCTCTTTGCCTACTAAGAATCATATCAAGACACTTTGAGCCATTTGAAAATTTTTCTAAACATGCTTTCAATTCACTAACCTCATCCCTAAGTTTGTCATTTTCTTCCTTAAGCATGCAAGAGTCAACATGTGAAGGTTTTTCATTTCTAATAGCCTTTAGTTCTACCTTCATGCTCTTAACCTTAGATTTAGACTTATCTAGAGCTTCTTGAAGATAGACAATTGATTTATAAAGGAGCTTAACCTTGGGAGAGTTCATTACCTCATCATCACTAGATGACGATTCATCGCTTGAAGAATCTTCTTGGCTTGATGTGCCCGAATCATCTCCTAGTGCCATGAGTGCCACATGGCTTGTGATGTGGCAAAGCTCATCATCGGAGGAAGAGTCTTCAACACTTGGTGTGTCCCATGTGGTTTGAGCCACCATGGCCTCCTTCTTCTTCTTCTCCTTCTTGTCCTTCTTTTTCTTTTTCTTTTCCTCTTTCTTCTTTAGCTCCGGGCAATTCGGCTTTATGTGCCCCTTTTTGTTGCAAGCATGGCAAATCACATTATTGTTAAAACTTGAATTACCACTATTTTTACCTCTTGAAGAATGGGACCCCTTTCTTGCATCTCTATTCTTGAATTCCTTTGATTTTCTAAGGAACTTCTTGACAAAATGGGCCATCTCACTAGCCGAATCTTCGTCACTACTTGACTCACGCTCCGACTCGGATGATGATGACACCTCTTTCCTTTCTTTCTTCTTCTTTTCCTTCTTCTCAACAAATAGAGCTAAGCCCTTTTCCTTAGAAGACATGTTAGTTTGCTCATGCAATTCAAACTCACAAAATAGTTCATCAATTTTAATTTGCGAAAGATCCCTAGTTACCTTAATGGCATCAACTATAGAAGTCCATAAAGAGTTTCTAGGAAATGCTTGTAAAATATACCTTACCAAATCCCGGTTGTCAACTCGCTCACCTATGATATGGAGTCCGTTAACAATTTCTTTGAACCTTCCATGCATTTGGCTTACGGTTTCATGCATCTTCATTTGGAAGGCTTGAAGTTGTCCAATTAGTAGGTCCTTCTTGGCCCTCTTGGACTCCTTGGAACCTTCATTTAGCTCAATGAGCTTTTCCCATAGCTCCTTGGCGGATTCGAAAGGCCCCACCTTGTTGAGTTGCTCCATGGTAATGCCGCATTGAATGGTGAGTACCGCCTTGGCATTTGATTCGAATTTACGGTTCATTTCCCTTGTCCAATCCTTGCTTGGAATGGGGTCTCCATGTTCATCCACCGGTTCCTCGAAGCCACCTACAATGCTATGCCAAATTTCAATATTACTCATAAGATAGTACTTCATCCTACCTTTCCAATACGCAAAATGACTCCCGTCGAAGAGCGGTGGCTTGGCGGTGCTATATCCCTCTTGAAGAGCCATTGATGTCTTGGTTGATGGTGAGATCTTCCAAGCAATCCGGGCTCTGATACCACTTGTTAGGACCCTTGGAATGGCTAGAGGGGGGGGGTGATTAGCCTTTCTTTCTTTCTACAAAAACGTTAGCGGAAGCAATACAAATATAAACACAAATAAAAGCAAGAAACAAAGCTAACACCCAATGTAACGTTGTTCGGAGATGACGCTCCTACTCCACGGCAATCCGTAAGGTGGATTAGCCCTAATCAATCCTCACTAGAACCTCCTTTGGATGAACCAAGGTGGAGAAACCTTATCTTACAATGCACTCCTCTTCTTTACAATGATGGAAGATTAGGATTAGAGAAGAGGAGGTTTTGGATTGCTAAAAACACTTGGAAAGCTTGGTGAGCACGAGGTGTAGTTGGGAGCAAGAGCACTAGCTTCACCTAAGCTCCCCATGGCCCCTTTATAGAAGAGGGCTGTTTTCCCGTTGACCGATCCGATGCTTACCATCGATCACGCCAACGCGACTTCTAAAATCGCGATCTCCGCGGAGATTAGTAGCCGCAATCTCCAACGGCCGGTGATCGATCGGTGATCCCTCCATCGATCGATCGATGGAGTGATCGATCAGTGATCAAGGCACCGTCGAGTGAGGCCGCATTCGTGGTGATATTTTTCTTGATCGATCATCACGCCCTTGCGCCGATCGATCGCAACATATCGATCATTGCCATGACCAAAGCGATCGGTGATGGCCGTGGTTTCACCACGACTTAGTCGAGCCGACGGCCGATCGATACATCATCGATCGTGATCGATACTCATCAAGTATGAGTAATTCACACTTGATTTTATACCCTAGACCTAGACTCAACCTTCTAGCTCCTTAATGAGCCTTGCGCCTTCAGGATCCCTCCGAGTCCGCGACTTGTTCATCCTTTGCGCTTTGCTTCCAAGAGCTTCCTTCGGTTTTGTCATGTCTTGGGTTGCCAAATGCTTGGACTTTATGCTGCCAAGACTACAAGCTTGGACTTATGCTGCCAAGACTTTACTTTGGACTTCCTTTGCCAAGGTTCACTTGGACTTTACGCTGCCAAGACTACAAGCTTGGTCTTACGCTGCCAAGTCCATCCCTTGTACTTTCTTTGCCAAGATCATACTTGGACTTCCTTTGCCAAGACCATACTTGGACTTCCCTGTCACTTAAACATTTTCGCAATTAGATCACAAGATATTGCCTAACTTAGATGATTATCCAAATATCAAAACATATATAAATGCTTGGAGCATTGTTGCACCAACAGATTTATGTATTCGTGGATTTTTGGTGTCCTTGTAGACCTTTATTCGGATTTTATTCCGATTGGTTTTGGTTGGGTTATTCCTGCTCAGATGGCAGAAGGGGTAAGTCTAGTTAGTGTAGACTTTTATTTACCTTGATATGTTAGCCTGAGGCCTATTTTATTACCTGCGTGTGATGTTTGGATTCCGGTCATGTTGATCGATGTATAGTGGCCGTGTAGGCCTTGTATGAAAATTGGTATGGTCACCCGTACAGGGGAGATGCTGTCGGATTTTTGTCTGGCGGGGACTCCCTCGGGGCGTGACACTTTTCTTCCCCCTTTTACCATTAAAAGGTTAACTATAATAAAAAAGATTAAGTTAAGTAATTCAAGCTTACTTAACTTGGGCCGATGTTTTTAGTTAGATGCAAGTTAAGTTATCAAAAAATTAAAATTAATTTTTGATCCCTTAACTTTGGCCTTTTCTCCCCCTTTTGCCATAAATCGAAAAGAGCGTGGGTTTTGGAAAACATATTTTTAGAATTTTGCCGTAAATGAAGTTTAATTCCAAGCATGTTCCAAATAGATTTTGAAAATAATAGTTTAAACATAAGCTCATCTAAAAGTATGTTCAACTCCATTGGACTTGATTGATATAGAATGATCAATAAGTCTTGATTAGAGTTGATTAATTTAGATAATTATACTCCATGGTTTATATCGATGCACTGGATCTACATTTGGAACCAAGAGTAAGGTCCTAACATCTCACACCCATCTACGTGACTAAGTACACAAACACATTAGTCCTATGTGTTGTGAGATGTTTTGACTCCTTAAATCTATAGGTGCATGCTTTCTAGGGTAAGTCCTAGGCTAGTTCCATTTGAATGAAAAATAAAAAATAGAGTATAGAAAAGTATAAGTTTTTAAGTTCTACTCTATTATGCACATACCGTCTAGGACTAAATTCTACTTCGGGTAAAGTTTGGTAAACAAGTTTGCTAGATTCGATTTGGACTCCACGTATTCGAGTTGTATGGTTCCGTTAGCTACATGTTAATGAAGTGGTGTTTGACCTCTATATGTTTGGTCCTAGAATGACATATAGGATTTTTGGTTAAATTAATTGAACTAATGTTATCAATGTAAATTTTAATATTGTTAAAATTTAGGTTAAAGTCTTAGAGAGTGTGCTTCATCCAAAGAAGCTAAGCTACATACTCACCCATCGCGACATATTCGACTTCGGTGGTAGATAAGGCAACACAGTGTTGTTTTCTACTGCACCAACTCACTAGACTCGAGTCGAGGAGTTGACAACAACTAGTCATGCTCTTTTTATCGAGTTTACTTCTGACATAATCCGAGTCGGAGTAGCCGATTAGTTTGAACTCGGTAGATCTAGGGTACCAAATCCCTATGTTTAGTGTACCCTTTAGGTATCTAAGGATACGTTTAACTAACGTTAGGTGTGACTCCTTAGCACAAGTTTGGAACCTTGCGCACATACTTACTGCGAATAATATATCAGGTCAACTCGCAGTTAAGTACAGGAGGCTACCTATTGCGCTCCTATAGTATTTAAGGTCTATTGGTTTGCCTTCTAAGTCTTCTCCTATATTAACATTTATGGCTATCGATGTATATATTATCTTAGCATTTTACATTCCAAATCGATTAATTAATTCCTTAGCGTATTTATGTTGGTGTAAGTAAATTCCATCTTTAGTTTGTTTAATTTGTAATCCTAGGAAAAAAGTTAATTCTCCTACTAAGTTTATTTCAAATTCACTTTCCATTAGTGAAATGAACTCGTTTAGTAAGATTGGGTTGGTTGTTTCAAAAATTATGTCGTCTACATAAATTTGGGTAATAAAGATTTCTTTGCTTACAGATTTTATAAAGAGGGTTGGGTTGACTAGGCCTTGGCTAAACCCTTTAGACTTGAGATAAATAGACAGCCTTTCATACTAAGCCCTATGAGCTTGTTTAAATCCATACAACGGCTTTTGCCCAAAACCTATTGAGTAGGTTGTACTCGTTTAACATGGTTCTAGTGGCTTCTTGTAAGGTTCTATTCTTTCGCTCGACTACACCATTTTTTTATGGGGTTCTAGGATAGGAGAACTCATGGTGGTATCCGTTTAGGTTACAGATTTCGGTGAACCTATAGTTTTCGAATTCACCACCATGATCGCTTCTAAGTCTTTCAATCTTAAGGTTCTTTTCATTTTCTATTAACTTACATAGGCTGGTAAGTTGGTCTAAGGTATCACTTTTATGTTTAAGGAACCTAACCCAGGTAAACCTAGAGTAGTCGTCAATTATGACTACGCAAAATTGACTCCCATTTAGTGACTTGGCTCCATGAGAATCGAATAGATCCAAGTGTAGGAGCTCAAGCACACTTTTGGTTCGTTCTTGGTTAGTTAGTTGATGTTGTGCCCTAGTTTGTTTACCTTGTTGACATGCATTACAAATTTTATTATCCAAGTTGTTAAGGTTGGGCAAGCCTCTGACTAAACCACTCTGACTCACCTTGTGAATGAGTCTTGGGTGCGAGTGACCGAGTCGTCGGTGCCACAATAGGGATTCCTCTTGCTGTGTCATAAGACACTTAGTTGAGGAGTTGGGTAAATTAATTGTATAGATATTGCTATGCCTAGTTCTTTTAAGTATTGAGGTTTCATTAGTTTTAATTAAGCATTCATTTTCTAAGAATATAACCTTATAGTTATTGTAACACAATTGACTTACACTAAGTAAATTATACTCCAAATTTTCGACTAATAAAACATTTTGAATTGTAAAGTTAGAGTTTAGCTCAATATCACCTGATTCGATGATTTTGAGCTTGCCGTTGTTTTCGAAAGCTACTAATACTTGACTTTTGAATCTAAGCTTCGAAAATTTCAGTCGGTCTTCGGTAATGTGTCGGGAGCACCCACTGTCCAACATCCATTGATCCTACACATATAGTAGTTGGATCGGATATTGGAATTTGAGATTTGGTTGGAGTTTATTAATCCTAGAGTCATCTCACCCTTTCTACATGATCAAACATGTTATCCTTATGTATTATGTGAGAGGATTTCAATTTTACTTAATTAAATTTAATGAATTGAAACTAATCAATCTTAGGTTAGATTCGGATTTAACTCTAAGCTCGTCAAGTAACTTTTTTGAGAAGTTGGCTTCTACGTTGTGGCGAGGCACAGAGGCCTTCTTTGATCGGAACAATGACCACTTTCCTTAGACAAAGCCAAATTCAAGAAATCGATTACTTGAGTCACTTAAGATTACTTTCTGATCTAACTAGTTAAGGATACAATGAGGTAGCTTCAGCTAGTTCAACTTAGTCGAGTGGTCCAAGATAGATACGCCTTATCTAGTTTGGACGCACAAGACTTCATTTCCCTAACATACTATCATCTCGCCGCGTCCTAGTACTATGCTATCAAGATTGATGAGTTATTGGCCCTATCTAGCCGTTCTAAAAATTAAAACAAAAACTAATCATGCAAGTCTAATTTCATGTAATAGAGCAAACAAATTTAGTACTAGCTCCCCCTGGACCATTGAATTGATTCGGTCTATCCGCGTAGCAGATTTGGTCCTTGGGAACCCAGTACTTATTAGATCCTAGTTGTTAAATTAAGAAGGTCTTAGGACCCATGCTTAGACTTGTTTTCTAATATGATTTACAATTGAAATATACGACTTGTTGGTCGTATTTGATCTAAACCCTTGTCCGACTTTGTTGTACATGACCCTTTGCAATTCAAGTAGTAGGTCAAGTCCCTTGGATCCCAAAGTAAACCTTTCCAACATTTGCCTAAGATCTTCGACTTGTCCTTTCAAGAGTGAGTTCTCATCTTGAACTTGACTAGTTGAAGAGGTTAGGGAGACCTCGTGTTTAAGGAGTTTAACCTCCTCAACTAAGGTCTCAACCTTGGAGTCAAACTTAGCTAACTTTCTAGTTAAAAACTTAATTGAATTATATAATGTATCAATTAAAGATCGACTTACCTTGAGTGAACCTTTTGAACTGAATACAGATACATGAATTGTCTTGAATAGAGACTCGTCGTCGGATCCGGAGTCAGACTCTTCCTCGGGTTCGGACTCCTCCTCGGGTTCGGTTGGCTTGGCCATGAAGATGAGGTTGTTGAGCTCGTCTTCCTCCTCCGACAATTCCTCCCATGGAGCGTTGAGTGCTTTCTTGGACTTTTGTGCCTTGTTCTTGAGCTTTGGACATTCCTACTTGATGTGGCCCAACCTATTGCACTCATAGCATCTATAGTTGGAATTTGATTTAGACTTACCTTCTTTGGATTGGATGATGGGTCATCTTCGGCTTTTGATCATCTTCTGAACTAGATTTACTAGTTCGGTCTCCATCTCATCGTCTATCTTCGACTTGTCCTCGTCTTCTTCTTCCTCCGAAGGTGGTTTGCTCTTGGGCTTCTTCTTCGGACCTGCAAATAAAGCGATACTTTTCTCGGCGGGGGCCGAATTAGACTGCTCATGTAATTCAAATTCGGAAAATAATTTGTCTAACCTAATTTTTGAAAGGTCCTTAGAAACCTTGTAGGAATCAACCATGGATGCCCACAAGGTAGTCCTAGGGAATGCATTAATCGCGTACCTGATCACGTCCTGGTTTTCAACCTTCTGTCTGATCGAGTGTAGCCCATTCATAATATCTTGAATTCAGGCATGAAGCTAGGTGGCCGACTCGTGTTCCTGCATTTTTAAGTTAAACAATTTATTTAAAAGTAAGTCACGCTTACATACCTTTGTATCGGTCGTTCCTTCGTGAAGCTCGATGAGCTCATTCCACAAGTCCTTCGCACTTATGAACGGGCTGACGCGGTTGAGCTCTTCTTTGGACAAGCCTCACTATAGGATTTACGTAGCCTTGGCATCAGCTTCCACTTGGCATTTCATGGCATTTGTCCATTGATCGCAATCCAACGATTCACCATTTCCATTAGTAGGAAGTGTGAACCCGGTTTGGATTACGATCCACATCTCTACTTGGGTTTTTAAATAGCATTCCATCCGACCCTTCTAGTAACGGAAGTCATCTTCATTGTAAAATAGGGGTCGGGCGGTGCTAAACCCTTTGAGATGGGCCATTTAGAAGAAAAAGAAAACCTCGCAAACACAAAAACAAAAACAAAAAGAAAGTACCAAGACTCTCATCTTGGATTAGTAGTGCGAGAGGAGGAAATTTAATCGAAACGAAAAATTTAACTTTCGAATTGAAAAACCAAAAACGAAAAGAAAACCTTAAAACCAATTGCTAGATTGGTGGTTGCACCAAATCATAGTGCCCCCGCTCTGATACCAATTGTTGGATCGTAAAAAGAGCGTTAGAGGGGGGGGGGTGAATAGCACACATAAATCTCTCATTTCCTTTTCGTTCGTTCGAATAAAACAAAGCGTAAGAGTAATTGCACAACAGAAAAAGTAAATACACAACTTGGTTCATAGCCTTCCGGCTGCTAATCCAAGGCCCTAGCGGTCCGAGACCGCGTACGGAGGACAATTCACTAAAATGTCTCCTCCTCGTTGGAGATAGGAGACAACGATTACAGAACGTTGAAAAGCTCGAGGTAGAGAGACAAACCCCCTCTCCTCATTACGATAAAAGCTTGATAAACAAAATGAAGTACAATGTTAAAGAAGATGACAAACTAAAGTTATACCGACGACTAGGGAAATGAAGGTTGAGCTCGTGTCGTCGACGTTTCGGCAACGCTTCATCGTCGTAGAGTCGTCATAGAAGAGTAGTGTTGCGGAGGCATTTAGAGAGCTTGAATGATGACCTAAAGGGGTGAAATCCTCCTTCTTTTATAGCCTTCCAACCCCCTAGACATTGAGATCAAGTTCTATCAACAAAGGCCACCTCACCCTAAGATAAGGGGATGAAGTTTGACTCTCCTCGAAGCTAGAATTTGAATGGAAGTAAACTGATCAACCCTATCAGTCGATTGATGCCACCAACAATCCACTGCCAATAGCCAGCAGTCGACTGTTGCTAGGGTTTCTAGCTGCAACAAAAATTTAGCACAAAAATGAAAGTAATATAAGTGAATTTGACGGCCACTTGTCATCCGATCTCGACCTAGACCTTCCACGGGAAGTTTTGGTCAGATCGTCACCTAAGGACTTCCCCGCATGGAGGACCCGACTTTGCATTCACTCACACACATGAGCTTACCTTAGGTCCTTGTGACTTGTAGCTTTGCTTCTGGTATTCACTTGGGTTATTCAGCTCCCTCCGAAGTTCTCCCGGTGTCGCCTTACCACCGTGGTTTCTCCATCTGAGATTCTCCGGGTGACGCCGACTTTCAGCTTAGCTTAACCATTCCTGCATACTTGGTTCAACTCGTTAGACAATAATATGACCTTAGCTTTGAGTCTTTGCCATAATCAAAACTTAGGTTCGATTATTTGATACCTACTGCACCAACACTTTCCATCGTAGACAAGAAGAGTAGAGAGAGATGGAAGGAACCAGAGCCCCTCAAAATAATGATGAGTGTGAATCACATGCATATTTTTGGTTTTATTTAGCATGTTTTTCTAGCATTTCATTCACATAGCATGCAAAAACATAACATTTACTTGTTGGAGATTTGACGCCGCTAGAGGGGGGGGGTGAATAGCGTTGAATTCGTACGTAGATGGAAATCGTTCGCGATCGTCTCTACAAAACTCATTATGCGCAGCGGAATAGAAATAATCAAAGCAATAACGAAAAGATACAATCACGAACACAAGGATATAACGTGGTTCAGAACCGAACGGTTCCTACTCCATGGATCGAGCTCTAAAGAGCCCTAGTGATGCACACACACTCACTAATCACAAATACTCCTTCTCGACACAAGTCGGAGGTGGAGAAACCTCTTACAATAAGATTACAACAATAATCTAAATACAACAAGCAAATATAAGAAGAAATACAACAAGAGAAGTAAAGAACACTTTACAAAAACTCTTTAGAAGTTTGCTTGTTGATTGCCTTGGACTAGCACTTGAAAGCCCTGACTTGCAGCAGCAAATCGCTTCAAAACGTCCAAGAAAATCGGTTGCAAAAACCCTCCCGTCGAGCTCCTTTTATCCTTGCGCGCGACCTGGATTTCCGCCCATCAGTCGACTGCCATAAGTCACCAGTCGACTGATGCCACTGTTGTCGTGAGACAACGGGTCGATCCACGCTGGAAAAATTCCAACGGATCTCTTCGCGCGATCGCTAACGCCGTAGTCGGCCCGGCGCATCGGCTGGCATTAATGCTCGATACGTAACTTAGCGATCGAATGTCGACCCTTGGCCGATCGATAGACATCGTCGATCGCTGCTCCAATGAGCGATCGCGAGCGATTCGGCTCTTAAACGGCAGTCGAACTCAAGTCGACTCACGGCAGTTGAACCGGCCATAATGCCAGTCGACTGCCAACCTCAAGATGAGGTTTTAACCCAAGTATGGTGACCCCATACTTGCTAGACCACCCTTAACCTAGACCTAAGCCTTCTAGCCACCTCTATTAGCCTCACGCCTCTCGGATCCCTCCAAGTCATCCATGACTTGTTCATCCATCGCGCTAGCCTCCAGGTGCTTCCCTCGGCTATGTCATGCTAACGGTGTCTACACCGCCAAGGCACATTGGACTTACACCGCCAAGACTCTGCTTGGACTTTACGCTGCCAATATCAATCCCCTTGGACTTCCCAAATGCCAAGACTCAAGCTTGGACTTTCCCTTGCCAACCCATGTTGGACTTTCCATGTCAAGACTCATGCTTGGACTTTCCATTTGCCAAGACCCATGCTTGGACTTCTCATTTGCCAAGACCCATGCTTGGACTTCTCATGCCAAGTACTCAAGACTTGGACTTTCCATGCGCCAAGTGTCCCACTTGGACTTTTCATGCCAAGTACCCATGACTTGGACTTTACCAAATGCCAAGTGTCCCACTTGGACTTTCCATGCCAAGTACCCATGACTTGGACTTTACCTTGCCAAGACCCATGCTTGGACTTTCCCATAATCACATGGTCAACCCCAGTCAACCATCAAGGTCTTCCTCGAGTCAAACTCGAGTCCGGTCAAACATGACCCGGGTCGATTGCTCCAACAATCTCCCCAACATATTAACCGACATTAATGTCAAACATCAATGCCAAACCACTTTGTCAAATCCCTTTGTCAAACATCAAAACATCACTCGAGTCAAACTCGAGTCTGGTCAATCGTGACCTGGGCCGATTGCACCAACAATCTCCCCCTTTTTGATGTTTGACAAAAACCAAACAAATCATCTGAGTTAGACCACTAACTCAAATCCCTTACCAATTATCCCAAATTGGTAAACACTCTCCAAATGTTCTCCCCCTTTTTGACTAACATCAAAAAGGTTTTCTCTCCAAGGAGGTCAATGTCTCATATCCCAATGAGATCTTACAATCTCCCCCTTGAACCAAAAATAAATACCTAGGATGCCTACCATCTTCCTAGTGATAATTCACATATCACTCAAGAGAGACAATCCTATACTCTCTCCCAATTTCCAAATTGGGTATCAAAAACTCATCAATTTTCCCAATTGATGATACTCTCCCAATAACTTCTCCCCCTTCAAGAAGAGAAACACATCCATCATCCCAAGATGGATAACTCCCCCTAAAGGCTTGCTCCCCCTTGACCATTGCACCAACAATGTCCTTGGGAAGCCCCTAAGCCAATAGGAACTCTAAACCATCAAAATTAAGGTTCTAAGTTCAACATAGAACTTTCACTCACCCTAAATTTGATACTTTGACCTAACACAGCTCCTAATCCATATCCAATGGATTTTCACCCTTTATAATGCTTCCTAAAGCATATCCTAGGGTTAGGAGTGATTAGGAACCTTTTCCATAGCTGAACACAGGCTAAACAAACTTTGTTAACCCGAAATCAGACCTGGCAATGACTCGACAAGAATCACGGCGCCACTAACATCGATCATCGCCACATTGTGATTGATCGATAATCAAAAATCTCGATTTTCAGCTATCTGACATGAATTTTGAAAATTCATAAATAATTATACGTAATTCAAAAAATCGTGAAAATTCATACGTATAATACTTATGACACACACAATGGGTGAAAAATATTTAAAAATTATTTTACCCATAAAATAGTGAGTTTGATACAAAACTCAAAACCATTGAAATTTTCAATGTTTTGGCACTATTTTGTATCAACTCTATCAATGGTGATTGCTATCAAAAGATAGACTTCACCAAGGTTTTTCAAAATGATTTTAAAATGTTTTCAAAACTTTATTTTGGATCATATTCCTTGGGATCTATGTACATGACTTGTACACATGCTCTCCCAATGATCCACAAATGAAACAAGATGAGTTTTAGTTCATCTAGATGCAAAAACTATGCACATTGAACTCAACTCATATCCTAACATCTCACATGTATCTAAGGTGTATAAATACACATACATGTCAATTGGATGTGAGATGTGGGTTTTGTTCATCCTAATCTAGGGTTTCATGCATTCTCTAAGGCAACCCTACTTGATTCCCTTATAAATGAGACTTCAAGTCATGCCATAGTCCTTAATTCAATTTCAACTAAATTGTCTTAAATGCATGAATGATTATGGCATTAGAAATGTTATAAATAAGCATATGCTCATAATCATGATGTCATGACATAAGATATAAAACTATGCATACATGATATTAACCTAAAACCTAAGCATACTCATGACATATAAAATCATAGAAATAGGCATGATGTCATGACATGGCATATGACAATCAAGGCATGACATATAAAATATATAGGTATAGTAATACCTAAATTTTAATATTAATTGCCATTTGATATAGTTAGATATATTTTGCCATATTATCATTAATCTCCCTAGTGTGTCAAAAACCCAAAATGACACACTAACACTCTAAACCTAAATTGTGCCAATTCAATTGATTTTTCTTAAATTCAAAAGTGCATTGACACATCCTAAAATCTTTTAGGATATTGATTCAAATCTATTTTCAAGGTAACCATAACCTTGAAAACATCCTAAAGTCCCACCTTTACCATGATTGAGTTAACTACCCATCCAATCAAGGTTGACACACCCTAAACCCATCTAGCGTGAATCAATCACGCTCTTAGGAACCCAAAACCGATTTGAGCTCCTAGGGTTAATTATGTATTCCTTAGGGATAACCTCCCTAGATACCTTCCTAATGACCCTCCTAGGCTTGTTAGCCTTGGTCATTTGGGTCTTACCTAGGTTGACTCTAGGGGTAACTCCCCTTGCAACCTTCTTAGTGGCCACCCTAGGTTTCCTTGAAACCCTAGCCACTAGGCACACCCTTTGGTCAATTCTAGGGATGACTTCCCTATTGACCTTGGTCTTCCTAGACCTAGTTTGTGTTCCATAGTCAAATGTAACACTATGATAAGCCACTTTAGGCTTAGGTTTGTGACCCAAACCTTGCTTGCCCTTGGTTGACTTTTGACTCTTAGGTCCTAGGTGTTGACTTTGACTTTTGGACCCTTGATTTTGACCACTAGACCCTTTAAATTGATTTTGTATCTTATTTAGGGTCTTTTCAAGTTTTTCAAGCCTTGACCTCAAGACTTGATTTTCCTTTTCTAATTGCCCAATTTTAGAATTTTGATTTAAATCTTGGGCATTGGACTTCCTAGGCATATGCCTAGTTCATTTAGGGTTTAGACCTAGGTGCTCTTGCACCTTTCTAATTGTCTCCCTAGGTAAAATTGATCTTGAGTTATTTAACCTAGGTTTGTCCTTAAATAAGTTGTTTTTAGGGACATTAGTCCCAAATTTCTCCCTATTTCCTACATGGACTCTCTTAGCTCCTAAGCAAAAATATTTATTCCTATTAGCATGCTTTTCATAAATTGCAAGAGAATTAACGTTCCTAGTATGCTTTTTAGCATTTAAATTAGAAGATGCATTACTAAAATGTACCTTAGGGTTAGCTATAGAAGCTCCCCCTACTTGTGATGCTCCTCCTTGCCCCTTCTTCTTCCCCCTAGGGCATTGACTCCGATAATGCCCCTTTGAATTGCACTTGAAGCATATGATGTGCTCCTTGCCTTTAGGTGTTGGGGAACCGGCATCCTTGACTTTTGGTGCTGGTGGAGCTTTCCTAATCTTCTTTGGGCACTTGCTCTTGTAGTGCCCGGCTTCCCTACACTCAAAACATATGATATGATTTTTATTACAAATTGACATGTTTGAGTTACCTATGGTGGTGGAAGGTATTGGAATTGAAACTTCTTCATCTTGACCGGATGTGGAAACTTCTTCTTGATGCTCCGACGTTGAGGAAACTTTAATCTCCTCCTCAATCCTAGAAGTGGATGCTTCTTCCACTTCCTCCACCTCTTCCGATCCAGATGTTGATTCCCTATCAACCTCCGAATCCTCAAGCTCTTTGGATGAAGATGTATTTGCTTCTTTTTGAGCTTGAGAGGATGAGCACTCTTCTTCTTCTTCTTCTTCTTGGACCAAGGATGAGTTTTCATGGAGCTTTGCCACTTGGCTCCACAACTCCTTAGCATCCATATAGTCCCCTACCATACACACAATCTCATTAGGGACCAAATCAAGAATAAATTTTACTACCTTCATGTTTTTCTCGAAGGCTTGGAGTTGATCTTCACTCCACTTCTTCTTCTTGAGGAATCCTCCCTTTGGTCTTATTGGATAGCTAAAACCCTCCATCAAGATAGACCATTCTTCGAAGTCCCTCATCATTAGGAAGTCTTCAATTCTTGACTTCCATTGCTTAAACCCTTCTTGTCCATAGAAGGAATAAGGGATCGGTGTGTCAATGTTCCATCCCAATTGTTCTTCCATCTTCACCCTCTAGCTTCTTTATCCTAGCTCCCGGCGGTTAGTCCGTAGAAGAGCCCCGGGCTCTGATACCACTTGTTGGAGATTTGACGCCACTAGAGGGGGGGGGTGAATAGCGTTGAATTCGTACGTAGATGGAAATCGTTCGCGATCGTCTCTACAAAACTCGTTATGCGCAGCGGAATAGAAATAATCAAAGAAATAACGAAAAGATACAATCATGAACACAAGGATATAACGTGGTTCGGAACTGAATGGTTCCTACTCCACGAATCGAGATCTAAAGAGCCCTAGTGATGCACACACACTCACTAATCACAAATACTCCTTCTCGACACAAGTCGGAGGTGGAGAAACCTCTTACAATAAGATTACAACAATAATCTAAATACAACAAGAAAATATAAGATGAAATACAACAAGAGAAGTAAAGAACACTTTACAAAAACTCTTTAGAAGCTTGCTTGTTGATTTCCTTGGACTAGCACTTGAAAGCCCTGATTTGCAGCAGCAAATCGCTTCAAAACGTCCAAGAAAATCGGTTGCAAAAACCCTCCCGTCGAGCTCCTTTTATCCTTGTGCGCGATCTGGATTTCCGCCCATCAGTCGACTACCATAAGTCACCAGTCGACTGATGCCATTGTTGTCGTGAGACAACGGGTTGATCCATGCTGGAAAAATTCCAACAGATCTCTTGGCGCCGACGCCAAACATTGGTAATCATTGCCAATGCGTAATGCCCGTAGTCGGCCACGCATTCTGCGGCTCGACATTGACCTCGAACTTAGCGATCGTACCGTAGATGATCGCCGATCGCTTCCAATGAGCGATCATTGCGAGCGTTCACTCTTAAGCGGCGGTCGAACTAAAGAACGTCGACCACGGTGAACCCGGCCATAATGCCAGTCGACTGCCAACCTCAAAGATGAGGTTTTAACCCAAGTATGGTGCCCCCATACTTGCTAGACCACCCTTAGCCTAGACCTAAGCCTTCTAGCCACCTCCATCAGCCTCACGCCTCTCGGATCCCTCCAAGTCATTCATGACTTGTTCATCCATCGCGCTAGCCTCCAGGTGCTTCCCTCGGCTATGTCATGCTAACGGTGTCTACACCGCCAAGGCACATTGGACTTACGCCGCCAAGACTCCGCTTGGACTTTACGCTGCCAATATCAATCCCCTTGTACTTCCCAAATGCCAAGACTCAAACTTGAACTTTCCCTTGCCAACCCATGTTGGACTTTCCATGCCAAGACCCATGCTTGGACTTTCCATTTGCCAAGACCCATGCTTGGACTTCTCATGCCAAGTACTCAAGACTTGGACTTTCCATGCGCCAAGTGTCCCACTTGGACTTTTCATGCCAAGTACCCATGACTTGGACTTTACCAAATGCCAAGTGTCCCACTTGGACTTTCCATGCCAAGTACCCATGACTTGGACTTTACCTTGCCAAGACCCATGCTTGGACTTTCCCATAATCACATGGTCAACCCCAGTCAACCATCAAGGTCTTCCTCGAGTCAAACTCGAGTCCAGTCAAACATGACCCGGGTCGATTGCTCCAACAATCTCCCCAACATATTAACCGACATTAATGTCAAACATCAATACCAAACCACTTTGTCAAATCCCTTTGTCAAACATCAAAACATCACTCGAGTCAAACTCGAGTCTGGTCAATCGTGACCTAGGCCGATTGCACCAACATTACTTTCATATTATATTTTTAGTTCAGATGACTGCAGTTTATGTGGTTTTACTCTTAGGAGGGACAAAAGAAGGCATAATAGAGACATGGAGAGAAGTCACAACAAAATGGGGAGCAAACGGAGCCACAATGCTTATTTTTCAGAGCTCACAGTAGCCGACATGGCTAGGGCATGCCAAGGGCAAGTCTTTGCCAAACAACATCAACACACCCGATTTTGGGGGGTGCTAGGTCTTCACAACACTTGGCACACCTAGGTCGTGCCAAATGGCACGACCGTGCTGAATTCTGCCCTTTTGGTAACAGAATTCATGAATTCTTCTCCAGAAAAAACTATAAAAAGACCCCAGGACCAAGGAGAAAGGAATTCCGATTAGTTTAAGAATTCCATATCATCAAGGATCATCCGGATCCTTCTAGATCTCTCTGATCCTTGGGATTACGCAGAGGAGGATCGAGACTTAGGAGCCGCAGACAAGACAATTAGAGCATAGGACGTCGGGTTAATTCTTTCTTTTCTATCACCTGTGTTTTGTAACTCCTTTATGGAGTAGTCTTGTACCTTAGAATTAGGGAGTAGATCTTTGTCGTTTTGTCTTGGATTGTACGACTCTTTTATTTATTTCATTGCGAATTTCTTGCTTTAGGGTTTTTATATCCCAAATTTGTATAACCAATCATGAGAACCTATTGTAATTTAGGGCTTTCATTAACTGTAGTGATCTGCCTGGGTATGTGACAGGTGCCCACCATTGCAACAAGTTCATCGACCTATGAATGTTCTAAAAAGAAATTAGACTTTCTCGAGGCTTTCATTATCTATCTCTACGGTTTTCATTAACTGTAGTGATCTGCCTGGGTATGTGACAAGAGCCCGCCGTTATAAGTTCATCGACCTATGGATATGATGTGAGCAAAACATATAGGGATTTAGGAGTAGTTTTCGCTCACATCTCATTTCATTTTATGTTTGTTTCATGCATATTTTACTTTGTTTTGTATGCATTTCCTATTTTCTAGTTTGGAGATCTACTTTTGTTAATTTATGTGTAGGGCGACATTTTTGGAGCAAAAATGGAGCAATTTGTGGAGCACAGACCTTAGGGAACAGGCACTGGTCATGTCCCAAGACTTGGGCATGTTTCCAAAGCGAAATGGATCAAAATGGAGGCTCTAGGAAAAGACATGGTCGTCCCTTTTTTCCAGCTCAATTTCCAGCCGAGATTTCATCTGTTTTCTAGCCTTGCACATGGTCAGACTGTGTGAAATTCACACGGCTGTGTGGTGTAGGGGATCGATACGGCCGGCTAGAGGGGGGTGAATAGCCCTCGAACGTTGGATGTCAGTATTTGCTCGTCTACAAAGAGATTAGCGCAACGGAAACAATAAAGCAAGACAAGCAAATAGAAATACAAGAAAACAAACGCTAACAAGATGGTATAACGTGGTTCACGGCTACGCCGCTAATCCACGGTCCCCGATTCGTCCTCGGTGAATCACTCCGCCAAAACCAATCCACTAATGGTCTCTCCTTTGCACCAAGCTAGGTGGAGGTAACCTTTACAACCAAGATCACTCTTCTTACAATAAGATTGAAGTAAAGACAAGTAAGAAGAGTTTAAAGCTTGTGGGGCACTAGGAAGATCACTTAGAGCATAAGCATTAGCCTCTCAAAGGCTCACACCCTCTCTTTTTATAGAGAGGGCTGATTTCTTCCCGTTGGCCGCCACCAGTCGACTGCTGCCCTTGGCAGTCGACTGCCGTCACTACAATGGCCTCCGAACACGTCGGATCCCGATCGTTGTAGTCCAACGGAACACTTGGCAGTCGACTGATGGACCTCACCAGTCGACTGCTGCCTCCGTAGTCGACTGCCCAGTCGGCTACGAGCGGTTCTGTGCCCGCGACATCCTCCGCGACAGATCGCTATTTCATGGCGATCCAACTGCGGCATAAACCTATCGCCGGATACGATCGAACACATTCGACTCGGGCGATCGGCATTACATGGCAGTCAACTGGTGCCATGTGAAACTCAAACTTAACATAAGTTTGAGCTTCCGACGGTCGAGTAAACCTTAACCCTTACGGTCAAGTCTCCGACACTCAGCCATTCAGCCAAGTTCACCTAATGAGCTACTTACATTTCACTCATTCTCTCATCTTATTCGAAGTCCCTCGCCGAAGCTCTCTTCGTTCGCGGCCACGTCCCTCGGCAGCATCAGGCGCACGACTCTGCAATTCTCCTTCGCGTCTCTTGCCTCCGAAGTATGCTTCCTTGGCTTCACTTCAAGTCATCTCGTCCGGCGGTCCCTCGGATGCTCCAAGCGCACGACTTCCGCAAAGTCATCCTTCACCGACTCAAGGACCGAGGTTGTGAGGGTGAACCCGCCAAGGCTCCATGTGCGAATTACTAAGTTCTGCAAGACTCCAACGCACATATCAAATAACAATACCAACCTAACTTAAACCCTTTGCCACACACATCAAAACCTAATCATGGCAAGAGATTGCCCTAACAATCTTCCCCTTTTTGATGTGTGGCAATCCGTTTAAGTTAGGTAAAAACATTTGATAAAAATTTCTAAGGTAAGAAAGCACGTAAACATAAACATGATATAGCAACATGCAACTCCCCCTTAATCCATCAAACTCCCCATACATATTTCTCCCCCTATCATAATTTACTTAAACACAATTATTTCTCCGCCTTTGACACCATCCAAAAGATTAAAACTAAGTTATAAGCACATGGCATCAAGTCTAATAGAAGGAAAATACCAAAAATTGGTTTAATAACTGAAATCAGCCTTTATCGAATATCAGCCCAATGATCGGGTTCGGACTACAGACATCGCAAATCAAGTTTGAAATTTTGATTTTTGGGGCGAAATTCAGAAATGCATTAAAAATTCCAGAAAATTCGAAAAATCATGAAATTTGGGGAACACATTTATTTTAAGTATATCTATCAATGAAAAATAGTTTTTTTTTTTTATGAAAAATCATTATATTTTCTGAGATTTGCCAAAAATCCAAAGGCTTTAAAAACCACTAGGTTTTTGATCATTCTAGTATCAAGTTTACCACCTAGTTTTGGTTCCAATTGTTTCAGAACATGAATACATAGATTTTAGATTAAGAAATTGTTTTGAAAACCTATGAAATATCCAACCATGATCTTTGGGCAATATGTCTATGAATTGAACATAAGCCTTCCCCATGATTGGTCTATTATTGCTATTTTGATACTTTAAATGACCATCTAAATGCCATAGACATTAGTGGACATTTGTATCATCCTAACATCTCACCCATGCTAAGTTTTCAATCAAAGTAGCCTATGGTGAGTGTGAGATGCATCCTAGGGGGTATTTGTATATACTTAACCATCATATTCATACAATTCTATCAAGGTTAAGTATCAACCTAACAATCCTCATGATCATAAAGGCATATATCAATTAATTCTATATTATGATCATGAAATACATGTATTCATTGAATTGTTATCATGCATTATGTATTATGTCATGGTAATAAACAAATTATCACCTAAAGCATGATTTAACCCTATTTCTCATGATGACGTGCCAAATTTCAAAATCATAAATCATGATTGCAAACATACATAGCAATTACATTAATTATCATGATTTAAGCATTATTAACTATTTATAGGCACGTTATCATCACCTAACACTATTTAAAAATGTTGTCCCGCCATCCTAAGTCAACCAAAATATGATATAAGTCAATTGCATATGGTTGACTACCCTAGGGGGTTTCTAACCCTTAAGAATGGATTTTGGAACCCAATACAAATTCTTTCCTATGGGGTTCACAAGATACTCCTTGGGGATCCATTTCCTAGCTATTACCTTCTTTTTATCTTGTCCCCTAGCAATTAGGCATTTATAGGCCTTTTCATTTTTCTTTTCTTTATAACCTAGGCCTTTCTTATTAAAACTTGCCCTTTGGCTCCCAATTATCATATTCAATATATTGGAGCCAATTGTGAATTTTTCTAGGGCTTTGGTTAAATAATCTACTTTCTCTCTTAAAGCCCTATTTTCCTCTATGCATGCATCATTAACATCAAAAGGCATATAGTTATCATGTGAGCATGCATCATTTAAGCTAGACGAAATATTATCATCATTTAAGCATGCTTTTTCTAACTTACTTTCTAAGTCCTTAATTTGATCTAGCATGCTTTTGTTCTTCTTCTTAGCTCTAAATAAATCCCTAGTTAAACTAGAAACCATGGAAACTATTTTCTTAGGAGTTAAGTTTGTTACCATAGTTTCCATGTCCTCTTCTTCTTCTTCGGATGAGGAGGATGTAGAGGCTCCCCCTTCACTTGAGCTCTCTCCACTTGAGCTTGATTCTTCATTTTCGGTGGAGGAGCAATCCAAGTCATCGAAAGCCATCAATGCTAGGTTGGTGACAAATGCATTTTCTTCCTCGGATGATGATGAAGAAGAGGAGGAAGGGTCATCCCATGTCTTGGCCTTGAATGCTTTGGCCTTCCCCTTTTCCTTTGCCTTCTTTTCTTCTTCCTTTTTCTTCTTGCTACCCTTTTTCTTCTTCTTTTCTTCTTTCTTTCTCTTCTCCTCCTTGCTTTTGTTCAAGAGGGGACAATTATCCCTTATGTGTCCCTCTCCTTGGCAATTGTAACAAATGATTTTCCCCCTTGGTCTTCTATTCCTATCATTAGATTTATTAAAATGAAAACCCTTTAAAGCACGCCTTACCCTCCTTACCATATACGCTTCTTCCGTGCTATCCATGGAAGAGGAGGAAGAGGCTTCATCATCGGAGGAGGAGGGGATCTCTATCTTCTTCTTCCCCTTGTTTGCCAAGAATGCTACTCCTCTTGAAGGTTGGATTTTTGGCTCTTCTTGTATTCCTTCAAGCCTCATTTCGTGGAGCTCCATTGTTGAGAAGAACTCCTCCAAGGTACTTACTTCCAAGTTCTTGGAGATGTAGAACGAATCCACCATAGAGCTCCATCTTGAGGATCGGGGAAAGACATCTATGACCTTCATTACCATATCCCGGTTGGAGAGCTTTTCACCTACACTTGTTAAACCGGTTAGTATTTCCTTAAATCTAGAGTGTAGGGATTTTACCTTCTCTCCCTTTTCAAGTTTGATATTGGACAATTGGGAGCGAAGAACATCTCTCCTTGCTAGCTTTGCCTCGGATGTGCCTTCATGGATTTCTATTAGTTTCTCCCACATTTCCTTGGCGCTAGCACACTCTCCTATCCTATTGACTTCTTGTTGAGGGAGGACATTGTATAGGTGGTGCTTGGCCTTTGAATTTGCCAAATATTCTTCTCTTTGCCTCTTGCTCCACCTTGATTTCTCCAATGGCTCCCCATTTTCGTTCCTGGGCAACTCGAAACCGTTTTCCATTATTAAAAGGATTTCAAAGTCGGTTTCGAAGAATACCTCCATTCGCTTCTTCCACCAAGTGAATTCGCCGTCGAACTTCGGTGGGTGGATGTTTGAGCCGACCATTTTGAATGTTGCTTGTTGTGGCAGTTAGTCCTCGACAAGCTTTCCTTGACTCTGATACCACTTGTAGGGGATCGATTGGTCGGCTAGAGGGGGGTGAATAGCCCTCGTTCGTTGGATGTCAGTATTTGCTCGTCTACAAAGAGATTAGCGCAATGGAAACAATAAAGCAAGACAAGCAAATAGAAATACAAGAAATCAAACGCTAACAAGATGGTGTAATGTGGTTCACGGCTACGCCGCTAATCCACGGTCCCCGATTCGTCCTCGGTGAATCACTCCGCCAAAACCAATCCACTAATGGTCTCTCCTTTGCACCAAGCTAGGTGGAGGTAACCTTTACAACCAAGATCACTCTTCTAACAATAAGATTGAAGTAAAGACAAGTAAAAAGAGTTTAAAACTTGTGGGGCACTAGGAAGATCACTTAGAGCATAAGCAATAGAGAGTTGTAGTCCAACGGAACACTTGGTCGATGGACCTCACCAACCGATCCTTCTCCGTGAGTCGACCGGCGGCCGTTCTCACGCGACATCCATCTCAGCGATGATCGCTATTTCATAGCCGATCGATTGCTGAACCGGCATCGATCGGATACCAGTCGAACACATTCGACTCAGCGATCGGGCATTACATGGCTGATTGTGGTGCGGTGAAACTCAAACTTAACATAAGTTTGAGCTTCCGGCGGTCGGGTAAACCTTAACCCTTGCGGTCAAGTCTCCGACACTCAGCCATTCGGCCAAGTTCACTTAATGAGCTACTTACATTTCACTCATTCTCTCATCTCACTTGAAGTCCCTCGCCGAAGCTCTCTTCGTTCGCGACCACGTCCCTCGGCAGCATCAGGCGCACGACTCTACAATGCTCCTTCACGTCTCTTGCCTCCGAAGTATGCTTCCTTGGCTTCACTTCAAGTCATCTCGTCCGGCAGTCCCTCGGATGCTCCAAGTGCATGGCTTCCACAAAGTCATCCTTCACCGACTCAAGGACCGAGGTTGTGAGGGTGAACCCGCCAAGGCTCCATGTGCGAATTACTAAGTTCTGCAAGACTCCAACGCACATATCAAATAACAATACCAACCTAACTTAAACCCTTTGCCACACACATCAAAACCTAATCATGGAAAGAGATTGCCCTAACATGTGGTAACTCTACGAATTCAAGGAAATAGCATTTTCAAGCATTTATGGAAAGCCGGAGCTGCCTCTATATATAGGAAATTCATCTAAGAGGCGAGGGATCACGAGGGAGCCTCCCTAGGGCTCCTAAACCCTAGGGAGGAGGCACGATGGCTGAAACAACACTTGAAGCCCTAAAAACCTTTGGAGACTCACAACAGGGAGGAAGGAAGCCGATCAAGATCCAAGTTCTGCACCTCAACGCTAGAGAGAAGGGCCTTAATGCATTATAATCTATATTCTTTCCATGCTTTATCTTGTATATTTGAATTTGACAATGCCTTGTGTTTCCTTTCTCGCATTCATGGAGTAGATTCTCTGATTCTAGGACGAGGGAGTAGTTTGTGTTGAGTTAGAACATGTTGGTTCAAATGTCTTTTCATTCTTGAATCTATATTTGCAATTAGTGTTTGGTTTAGATCTATAGCTATTGTTTTAGTTTTCTAGTCACTGTGCTTAGCTGATACAAGGGGTGACAACCCTCGTATCAAAGATTTAGGGGAATTAAAGAGGAACCTAGGGGTTGGCCTCATCGCCGGTAACTGTGGGTAGAAGGATGCAATAGAGTAGGAAACATGCCTCGTTTTCAACTCGTCGTAGGGATTGATTCGGTATCCTTGTACTGACTATCCCGTCCTAAAGCCAGGGGTTGACCTGGTATGGCAGAGGTAGCTTCCGATAGATGTGAAGGCTCATCGGGGGAGTGTATGATGTCCTTTCCACAAAACCATAGCTAGAAACCTAGACAAACCCAATTGACAACGTGTTCTGCAACACACAAACGAAACCGAAATCCTAGAATCCATCTAAAGACTCGTAGCAACCCTTCTCTTTCTCCGTGTGACACCGTATTAGAGTTAGGACCGCCGATAACCCTCCTAATCACAATCCTTAGAATCAAGTTCTGAACAATAACGTCCACTGAATAGATCGGTACTTGAATCTCAGTTCCTGTGAGATCGATAATCTATATTATTACTTGACGACACCTGTGCACTTGCGGACATTAAGCACGTGCTTCGAGTCCTCGACGGTCTTCGTCGTGAGATTTGAGATCGTGTTTGCGTGCATCAAGTTTTTGGCGCCATTGTCGGGGACTGATTGATTCGATATCGAATCGAGAAGTGGATAATTGGATCGGACCTAGGTTAGATTTACTTTTCTTGTTTTGTTTTATTTTGTTTTATTTTATTTCAGTTTTGTTTATTCAGTTTCTCTTTCCTTATTTATAATTTCCTACATATAATGATGCATGCTTTTACTCATGATTTTGGTCAATTTAATGTTGCGAGTTTCGGTAACATTTATTGTGAGCATTGTGGTGAAACATAGCATACCATAAATGATTGTTCGAATATATTTGAACCTTCACAATTTGAACAAGATGATGTCACCTACAATTACAACCATTGGCCACAAGATGATTCCTATTCATATAGTTATGACCCTGACTACTTAAACCCTCAATATTGTCCGCCTAAATCTCGACTAGAGCATATGATAGAAAGCTTTATTCAAACGAAACAAGAGGCGAACGTTGAATTTTGATAGTGGCATTCATAGACAGAAACAATGATTGAAGAATTAAGGTCATCTATGAACATTGCTAGTCGACAAAAGAAGCTGGAGATTCAGATAACACAAATTGCCAGTCAGTTTGCTAGAACACCGAGTCGATTATCAGGAAGTGAAGAAGGACAATCCATTCAATCACCACTTGAAGAAGAACTTGAGGACTATTTAATTGATACTTTAATCGATGAGTACATTTCTTCAATCGAAACACCTCCTAACCTCAAGGGTCTAGAAGAGCCTACCTTAACCCTCACCGAAACTTTAGCTACCAATAACGAAACCCATTTAGTGATTTGTAATGATAAAATTTCATTTGACATAGTATAATCGACTGATCAATCTTTTGGTGAGGATATTTGTGGTGAGTTACATTATTCACAGCATATGGATAAAACAAAATATCATGATTAAACTCCTAATGATTCTTTAAAGATAAGCATGTTCACTCTTGAACCAAGGAAGGCAGCCAATAAATATCTTGCCTCTCCACGAGCAAGATATAAGAGATATGGTGATAAGGGACTATAAGGGAGGAGGCATAAGATGAGCAAATATCTCGCTTCCCCACGAGCAAAATTCAAACATATCAAATGAAACGTAAGAATAAGGTCGAGCTAAAAGACCTTAAACAAAGCGCTTCTTGGGAGACAACCCAAGTTTAGTTTTTATGTTCTCTTTTTATTTTATTGCATTCGTTTGTGTAATTTGAACATTAATTTATAACATTTAGCATTTTGCAAATAAATTAGGTCTAGAAAGGACTTGCTAGGTAGAAACAAAAATCATTTTGAACCTACATGACTGAGCATGTAAAGAGAATTTGTACCGTTGTGCACCATGAGAGAGAAACGGGGGGCACACGGCCTAGCAGTGTGTTTTCACATGGCCTAGCAGTGTGTTTTCACATGACCCAACCGTGTGTTTTCACACAACCTAGTCGTGTGTTTTCACACAGTCATGCCCCACATTCCAGCAGTGCACACGACTTGGCCGTGTGTTTTCACACGATCATGTTGCGCAAGGGATAAAGGGCATTGCACCGCGCATTTCACCCCTATACATCACTCTCCCTCCTGTCCACGCATGTATAGGAGCCCACCTAGTCCACATCGACATGAGCCTGCACCTGCACCACCACCTTTTTCTACTTTTGAGCAGGATGCAGGTACATCTGCCTATGCTTTTTCGAAGTTTCGATCATGCCTCGATGACATATATGCCGAGTAGCAGACGCAGAGGCAGCGATGGGAGGAGCAGAGCGCTTACACGCAGGCAGAGTTTTAGGGCTTTCAGAAGCACTTCCAGTGGGCTGAGGAGTTCTACGACGAGGCCCATGTCTACTTCCAGGAATAGGTTGCTCGTCGTCAGGATGAGGCCACCTACCGCTAGGAGATGTGGTAGTACATGCATGCCTAGCAGGCATAGTGGGCCCAGGAGGAAGAACACAGAGGTGTCGCTGCATCCACCAGCTCTCTGATCGACCACATGTACATGTGGCATCAGCGGCTAAGCACCAGATTTTCCCAGGAGCCAGACATGTCGAGACTGCCGAACTTCCCACCTCGGCCACCATATTAGCGGTACGGTGTCATATAAGTCTGGGGGGGGGGACCCCAAGTTTTGATTTTTTTTTTGTTTCAAGCAGTAGTTTCTTTCCTGATATTTACATCTTAGTTAGCATTCATTTGTTCATGCATAGGTTGTTCATTTTCTTTCAGCACTTAGTTTTTGCTATCCATAAGCTGCCTCATAGTATTTTTAAAGTTTTCTTCATGAGTTGCTTCCATGGATAGCTTAACTTCATTTATCTAGTGGTATTTTATTTTAGTTGCTCTAATGAATGTTCTAGACTTACACTAGTTAGCTTTTATTTTACACCTACACAGGACAAACATTCTAAAAGAAAAAATCTAGTACGTACCTAGTTATGATTCATCTCAGTAGTATAGTACCTTGAAATCCATAGGTGACTCTAGATTTAACATTTTAGTTACTGGAAATGCTTGGATTGTGGAAGCCCATTCGGAAAAATCAAAATCCCAAAAGAGAAAGAGAAAAAATGGAATAAGAAAAGAAAAAAAAGAAAGAGAAATAAAGAAAAAGAGAAGAAAGAAGAAAAAGAGATTATGAGGGATAAAAAACAGTTGTCGTGGGTGGAAATGGTTAGGTGCCCCTTTGAGACCGAGTTAGGTTAATGGGGAAACACCTACCAATTTCTCTCATTACCGAGCACGCCTTTGAGACTTTGTGCTAGATCTAGGAAACGACCCTCGCTTTGGGCAGGTAAGTGCCTAAGAGCTGGAGACCTTAGGAAAGCTATAAGATGATGACTTAACTTACCATGGAACGAGTATCCTTTTAGAAGATTCGCTTTGCATGAGCACGAAGAGCAAACTTAGTGAATTTCTAGAACATATCTATTTTGTTTTGATTGCAAATACCACTTGATAAATCTAGTTAACATGCTAGGTATGGAACAACACCTTTTTAAAATTTCATGGCACTGAGGTTTGCTTGAGGACAAGCAAAGATCTAAGTCTAGGAGAATTGATGTGAGCAAAACATATAGGGTTTTAGGAGTAGTTTTCGCTCACATCTCATTTCATTTTATGTTTGTTTCATGCATATTTTACTTTGTTTTGCATGCATTTCCTATTTTCTAGTTCAGAGATCTACTTTTGTTAATTTATGTGTAGGGCAACATTTTTGGAGCAAAAATGGAGCAATTTGTGGAGCACGGACCTTAGGGAACATGCACTGGCCATGCCCTAAGACTTGAGCATGTTTCCAAAGCGAAATGGATCAAAACAGAGGCTCCAGAAAAAGACATGGCTAGGCCGTGTGAAAACACACGGCTGTGCCTTTTTTCAGCTCAATTTCTAGCCGAGATTTCATCTGTTTTCCAGCCTTGCACACGATCAGGCCCTGTGAAATTCATATGGCCGTGTGGCGGCGCCGTGAATTCAAGGAAATAGGGGTTTTCAAGCATTTATGGAAAGCCGGAGCCACCTCTATATATAGGAAACTCATCTAAGAGGTGAGGGATCACGAGGAAGACGCCCTAGGGCTCCCAAACCCTAAGGAGGAGGCACGACGACCAGAACAACACTCCGAAGCCCAAAAAAGCTTCGGAGACTCGCAATGGGGAGGAAGGAAGCTGCTCGAGATCCAAGTTCTGCACCTCAACGCCAGAGAGAAGGGCCATAACGCATTGTAATATATATTCTTTCCATGCTTTATCTTGTATATTTGAATTTGACAATGCCTTGTGTTTCCTTTCCCGGATTCATGGAGTAGATTCTCTGATTCTAGGACGAGGGAGTAGTTTGTGTTGAGTTAGAACATGTTGGTTCAAATGTCTTTTCGTTCTTGAATCTATATTTGCAATTAGTGTTTGGTTTAAATCTATAGCTATTGTTTTGGTTTTCTAGTCACTGTGCTTAGCCGATATGAGGGGTGACAACCCTCGTATCAAAGATTTAGGGGAATTAAAGAGGAACCTAGGGGTTAGCCTCATCGCCGGTAACTGTGGGTAGAAGGATGCGATGGAGTAGGAAACGTGCCTCATTTTCGACTCGTTGTAGGGATCGATTCGGCATCTTCATACCGACTATCCTGTCCTAAAGCCAGGGGTTGACTTGGTATGGCAGAGGTAGCTTTTGATAGATGCGAAGGCCCATCAGGGGAGTGTATGATGTCCTTTCCACAAAATCGTAGCTAGAAACCTAGACAAACCCAATTGACAACGTGTTCTGTAACACACAAATGAAACTGAAATCCTAGAATCCATCTAAAGACTCGTAGCAACCCTTCTCTTCCTCTGTGTGACACTGTACTAGAGTTAGGACCGTCGACAACCCTCCTAATCGCAACCCTTAGAATCAAGTTCTGAACGATAATGTCCACCGAATAGATTGGTACTCGAATCTCAGTCCCTGTGGGATCGATAATCTATATTATTACTTGATGACACCTATGCACTTGCTGGCATTGAGCGCAAGCGCATGCTTCGAGTCCTCGACGGTCTCCGTCGTGAGATTTGAGGTCACGTTCGCATGCATCAGGATACTTCAAAAAGATATTTCATAACCTATCCAAGAATCTAAGTATATCTCTGGGATCATTTGTTAACTGTAGTGATCTGCCTGGGTAGGTGACAGGTGCCGGTCGTTGCAATAAGTTCATCAACCTATGAATGATCCAAAAGATATTTTATACATAAATAGGTTTTCTTCAAGAATATATTAACCAAGAGTTGCCAAGATATCCGATATTGTAGCGAAACCAAAGTCCTAAGATTCCCCCATATACTAGTTCTCTGCTCGTATCCCTAACCGTCTATTTTATCTCTTTTACTATTTCTCAACTATTTAATCTTCTAGATAATCTTTTTTTGCAAAACAAACTAGTACATGACAAAGTCTCTGTGGGATTGATATTTTATTACTTGACGATGACTGTGCGCTTGCGGAATCGACACATCAAGTTTTTGGCACCTTTGTCGAGGACTGCATCAGTATTAGTTAATTTGCAATTAGGTTATTCTAGATTTTTATTTATTTTCTTATTATCTTTTCTTAACTTTATTTTTCTCTGCACTATCATTAATCACTTCCTTTGGAGTGCATTTCTTGTTTTATGCACAGATTAACTAGACAAGGGGAACTAATAGAAGAAGATCCTGAGATAGAAAGAACCCTCATTACTAGGCAAAGATTCCAGAGACGACTTAAGGAAGCACAATCTACTGCTATGGTAGCACAGGAGGAAAACAAACCTTTGAAGGACTATGCAGCTCCAACTACAAGAGGGCTAAGGTCAAGCATACGAAGGCCCCCTATCGAAGCAAACAACTTTGAATTAAGGCTAGCATTACTATCTATGATACAACAACATCAGTTTGGAGGAGAAACTATAGAAGACCCTAATTTGCACTTGGAGGTATTCCTAGAATTTTGTGAAACTTTAAAAATTTAATGGGGCTTCTGCAGATGCTATCAGGTTAAGGTTATTCCCTTTCTCACTCCGAGACAAGGCAAGAGCTTGGCTACATTCTCTTCCTACGGATTACATCACGACATGGGACCAACTTGAGCAGAAATTCCTCAATAAATACTTTCCCCCAAGTAAGCTTGTAAACCTCCATCATCATATCATGAACTTCTCACAAAAAGGCAGAGAGTCACTTTTTGAAGCTTGGGACTGTTTCAAAGGATTACTGCAACAATGCCCCTACCATGGAATTGAAAGATGGATAATTGTCCACACATTCTACAGTGGTATATCTTATTCTGTAAAAACTTCTCTAGATTATGTCGCAGGTGGAGCCCTAATGAACAAAATGTTGGACGAAGCATTTGATATCATCGAAAATGTCGCACGCAACCATCATCAATGGGCTACATAGCGACGAAACATTACTCATACCCCAGATAAGTATGAGGTAAATGATATAGATTTACTTGTTGCGAAATTAGATGCATTATCTCACAAATTTGAACACTTTAATATGAATGCAGTCAATTCTACTAATATTACTTGTGAGATATGTGGAATTTTAGGTCATGCAGCTCAAAGTTACCAAGTAGGACTTATCCCATCTTCCATCAAACAAGTTGACGCTCTAAACAATTTTAATCAGCGACCTATAAACAATCCGTACTCCAATACTTACAATCAAGGCTGGAGAAACCATCCAAATTGTTCATACTGGAACAATCAAACCCAATATGGACAGAACATTTCGGAACAATCTTTAGGTCCTCCGCGTGACCAAAAGACTGCATTGGAGTTAATGATGGAAAAATTTGTAGAAACACAGACTGTTCAAAATAATGAGTTTCGCCAACAACATAAGGAGATGATAGAAATAATCCAACAACTAGCAAGTAAGATCGATAATTTAGCTAGCCATACTAAATTGTTAAAAACTCAAATTGCACAGATAGCTAGCTCAAATTCAAGAATACCAGGGAGATTCCCTATGAAAGTTGAAGAAAATCCGGTAGAACATTGCAATGCAATATTTACTGAAGAGTACCATATCACGAATTAACAAAACCATGAAGAACCCCGAGATTGTGCAACCATCATATCAACAAAAGAAGACAACCTGGTAATTCAAGATAAATATGCTTCTAAACTTGAAGATCCAGGTGACTTTTCAATTCCCTACACAATATATGGAGTTAATTTTGTTTCTGCTTTATGTGACCTAGGGTCTAGTGTAAATCTTTACCATCTACATTCTATGAATATTTGAGACTGTGTGGATTAAAACCCGCCAATATAACTTTAAGATTTACAGATCATTCATTAAAACAATCCATAGGCATACTAGAAGACATCCTAGTAGCCATTGAAAATTTTATAATACCTATTGATTTCTTTGTCCTGCATATGGGAGAAAATCTTGAAAACCCCATTGTCCTAGGGCGACCTTTTTTAGCTACTGCTGAAACCATGATTGATGTCAAGAATCAAAGACTATCTTTTGAAATTGAAGATGAGAAAATTGAGTTTAATTTTGCTAAATCTCTTAACTCACCATTCATCAAGGAATTTTATTGCAGGATAAAATAGAATAATCACAGGTATTCTTTGAAAGAACTCATGAGGATAAAAGGCAAGAATAATAAAATGCCCCATAATTTAGCTCCATTCAGACGAAGACGGAACATGAGTTTTGATCCAGGATGAACAATAATAGGGGTTGAACTTACGACCTAAAACAAACATTTCTTGGGAGGCAACCCAAGATTTTATTTTATTTTTTTATTTTCTTTTCTCAATTTTGATTCTTTGCACTTACCTTTAAATTTTTTTTCAGGCAATAAACAGTGAACCAAATACAATAACTGGCTTAAAATCTGCTCTATAGCATTCAACACACCCTAGGTGTGCTATCTAGCATGCCTAGGTGAAAAAAGCCAGAGCAGAGTCCGACACACCTTGCATGTGCCAATTGGCACGGGCGTGTCACGTGGCCGACAACCGTGATTAAATGGCTTGACACGATCATACCAAGCTAAAGCTTCACTATTTCGAGCTAAAAACTTCCCTTTAGGCATCCTCCTTCGATTTCCAGCAATTTCCAATAATTTTCAAGCCTTTCCAAGCCAAGATCATGCTTCCTCAAGGACTGACGACGACGTAGCGGCCATTCGAGATGAAAATCCAACGATTTTGCGCTCTTTCTTGCAAGTGCAGCCATATTGTTCGATTTCCAGCCAAATCCTTCGTCTCAATTGAAGATCGAGCCTTCTCCAAGGTCGATCTAGCTTCTCTAAGAAATTCCGAGTCTAAGAAAGCCGATCTGAGAAGTTTCAATTTCTAAGGTGAAGAAATTCTCCATCACCATATTCAAAAGACTAAAAAGGAACACCACCACCACATCCGCCGCCGCTTCCACTGTCGAAACTCAAATCCGAGGAGTAGGGCACGCGATGAGGGTAACGAAAATCTTTACGATATTATTTTTCATAATGCTAATCATAGGGCTCGATTTGATACTTTGGTTAAAAGAAAATTGAGTAGCACCCGATATATTGATGTTATACCATTGACACCTTAAGATTTAGGGTTGATATTAATTGGATGATTAGTAGGGTGGGATGGAATGAACTTATGAATATTGATTACCCTACTTACCCAAAAATAATCCTAGAATTCCTAAGTTCTATCGAGGCTGAAATCTTGAATGATCCTAATTGTGAAGAGGGGAAGATCACCTTTAGGATGTTTAATAATGAATACATATGGACACTTGAAGAATTTAATAATGTTTATGATTTACTATGTGGAGGAGAGAGGATATTACCAAAGGTATTTCAAGACTTTGTATTTTGGAGAGAAATTTCAAAAGGTATTGACACTTATGATTCTTCTAGATCTAAATCTTCAAACCTCCCTAACCCAATTTTTAGGAACCTTCATAGGGTAATGACTAATACAATCTTTGGTCGAGGAGATAGTGTTGGTGTAGTTAGACAAAGTGAATTGATTATTTTATGGGACATGATAAACAATGTAAATATCAATACTAGCTCACATTTTTTTAGCCATTTGGTAAAAATAGGAAATAGTTCGACAGGATCAATCTTAGTTGGGGGTTTAATAACTCAGATAGCATTGTCCTTGGGATGTAATCTTGATGGATTAGAGTTGATTCCACTATTCCCCAAGATTGATCTTGATGCATGTATGACCATGAGAATGATCACTAGGAATGAAGGTGTTGGTGCAACAATGCCCCAAGCATTTATATGTTTTGATGTTTTGATAATCATCTATAGTTAGACAATGTTTTTGTGATCTAATCGTGAATGTGTTAAGTAACAGGAAATCCAAGTATAAAGACTTGGTGAAGGAAAGTCCAAGTATGATCTTGGTAAGAGAAGTCCAAGGAAAAGTCTTGGCGGTGTAAGTCCAAGCATGTAGTCTTGGCAGCGTAAAGTCCAAGCGAACCTTGGCAAAGGAAGACCAAAGGCAAGGTCTTGGCAGCGTAAGTCCAAGCATGTAGTCTTTGCGACGTAAAGTCCAAGCGGTTCTTTAGCAAAATAGAAACCCAAGACATGACGAAACCGAGGGAAGCTCTTGGAAACAAGCACAAGGATGAAGGAGTCGCGAACTCAGAGAGACCCTGGAGGCACAAGGCTGAAGGAAGAGATAGAAGGTTAAGTCTAGGTCTAGGGGGTTAATTCAAGTATGATTTATTCATACTTGAAGTGTATCAGTCGACTAGTGATTAGTACCAGTCGACTGCTTAGTCACTCGAAGGTGGTGCGACCCGTGGCTAACAATCGATCGCTAGGGTTTGGCAATGATCGTCCACCCATCGATCATTGCTATACCTCGTGATCAGGCGCTATAAGTGGATGTCGGCATAGAAGGTTCTCCAGTCGAGTGATCGCTTGGAGCACTCAACTGGTTACTCAATCAGTCGATTGATGATATGATCAGTCGATTGATTAGAGTTCCATTGGGCAGTGACGATTACAAATCCGGCTCGTCAGAAGCCATTGGATTGCATCGGCTACAGCAGCAGTCGACTGATGGAGACCATCAGTCGACTGATCGAGGGTCAACGGGAAAATTGGCCTCTTCTCTATAAAAAGAGGTCATGGGGTGCTTGAGGAGGCTAGTGCTTATATTCAAACCATACTCTCAAGCTCTCACATTTTTCCTAAGCTTTCTAAGTATTTTAAATCCTCCTCTTCTCTAATTCTCATCTTCATCAATTGTAAGAAGAGGAGTGTGTTTGTAAAGGAAGCTTTTTTAGTGGAGACTCATTTGGATTGATCCACCTTAAGGATCGCCGTGGAGTAGGAGCTTAATCTCCGAACAACGTTAAAATTCTCCTTGTGTTTTAAGCTTCTTAATTTCGTTTAGTATTTGTTTTGCTTCTGCTAACCTTTCTTGTAGAAACAAAAAGAGGCTATTCACCCCTCTCTAGCCTTCCAAAGATCCCCAACAAGTTGTATCAGAGCCCGGATTGCGTCGGAAAAGCTAACAATCAATCAGAGCACGATGGCATTTCAAGAGGGATATAGCATGGCGATGCCTCCATTCTTTGACGACAATGACTTTGGATATTGGAAAGGTAGGATGGAATACTACCTTATGAATGATATTGACAATTGGTTTAGTGTTGTAGATGGGTTCAAGAAGCCGATCGACGAGTTTGGAGTGCCACTACCAACCAAGGACTGGACAAGGGAAATATCAAAGAAGGAGCAAGCAAATGCAAAAACAACGACCACACTCCAATGTGGTCTATCAAAGGAGCAACTATCCAAAGTAGGACCCTTCGAATCCGCAAAGGAGCTTTGGGAGAATCTCATCGAACTAAATGAAGGGTTAAAGGAGACAAGAAGAGCAAAGAGGGACCTTTTGATAGGTCAACTCTAAAATTTCAACATGAAGACCAATGAGACCGGTGAGCCAAATGCACGGTCGCTTCAAGGAGGTAGTCAACGGACTACATGTAATAGGTGAAAAGGTCAAAAATTGAGACCTTGTAAGGTATGTCCTTCAAGCCTTCCCTAGAATAACTTTATGGGTATCAATGGTAGATGCTTATAAGGTCTCTAGGGATCTTTCTTTAGTTAAGATAGATGAACTTTTTTGTGAATTTGAGCTACATGAGCATGCTAACACTTCTTCGAAAGAAAAAGGTATAACTCTTGTTGTAGGTAAGAAGGACAAGAATAAGAAGGAGAAGAAGGAGGTTTCTTCTTCATCCGAATCGGAGGAGGAATCTTCAAGTAGCGATGAGGAGCTATCGGCAGTGAGGTGGCTCACTACGTAAAGAGATTTGGTGGGAGATTAAGGAAGCTCACCAAAAAGGATGTGAGGAGGATGTTCCAATCCTTAAAAGGTAAAACTTCTAGTAGTTCAATTTCTACTCCTAATGTTACTTGCTATGGTTGCAATAAAAAATGGCACATCAAGCCAAATTGCCTGGAGCTAAAGAAAAAGGAAAAGAAGAAGAAGGACAAGAAAGAGAAGAAGAAGGAGGCCATGGTAGCCCAAACATGGGATACACAAAGCTTGGAAGAAACATCAGATGAGGATGAGCTTTGCCACGTCACCCATAACTTTGCACTCATGGCCATGGAGGATGAAGCCAGAAGCTCAAGTGAAGAGTCATCATCATCCTCAAGCGACGAATCATCCTCTAGTGATGATGAGGTAAAAGACTCCCCTAGGATAGAGTTACTTTATGAAACCATTGCATGTCTTCAAAATGCTCTAAATAAATCAAAATCTAGGATTAAGGATTTAAAAGTAGAAATTAAATCAATTAAGGATGTAGAAATTTCTTGTAATAATGCATGTTCACTTAGGAATGAAAATGATGAACTAAGAAAAGAAATAGGTGAATTAAGAGCATGCTTAGAAAAATTTACAAATGGCTCCAAATACCTAGACATGATACTTAGGGATCAAAGGGCTATTTACAACAAGGCCGGAATAGGATATAGGCCTAAGGAGAAGAAAGTAGCTTTTACCTCCCTTGTTAGTAGGAAATCAACCATTAGGAGCAAGGTTAGAAAGGCATGGGTTCCTAAGAGCTATGTAGTTAATGCTACCGGTCCTAAGATTTGGGTGCCTAAGACTTGTATTTTTCATGTTGTATAGGTAGAAGGACTAAGCTTGTGGATTGTTGATAGTGGTTGCTCAAAACATATGACCGGTGATGAGAACAAATTTTTCACAATCAACCACATTAGCAAGGGGACCGTGTCTTTTGGAAATAGTGGAAAACTTAAAATTCTAGGAAAAGACACAATTGAGGTATCCCCAAATCTTGCTATTTATAAAGTATTGTTAGTTAAAAATATGAATTTTAACTTGCTTAGTGTAAGTCAATTATGTGATGCCAACTTTGATGTTCAATTTGACTCTTCTAAATGCCTTATAAGACATAAGAAATTAAATGATTGAATGTTAGTTGGATATAGGAAATCCAATATTTATTACGTTGATTTATCATATGCCTCTAACATTTCCCCTAAGTGTCTCATGGCAAAAGAAGAACAAAGTTGGTTATGGCATAGGAGGCTTGGGCACATCAACATGAAAAATATTGCCAAGATAGCCAAGATGGAGCTAGTTAAGGGTTTGCCAAAAGTCAAGTATCTCAATGACAAGATGTGTGATGCATGCCAAGAAGGGAAACAATCAAAGTCATCACACAAGGGTAAAAATTAAATTAGTACTTCCTTACCATTAGAGCTTATTCATTTGGATTTATTTGATTGTTATAGTACTCCTTCTTTGAATGGTAGCAAATATTGCTTAGTTATAGTAGATAATTTTTCTAGATATACTTGAGTGTATTTTATGAAACATAAGGACAATACCCTAGAAATAATCATAGGCTTTAGCAAAAGAGTAGAGAATGAAAGAAATCTCAAAATCAACTAAATCCGTAGTGATCATGGTGGAGAATTTGAGAATTCTAATTTCTCCAAATTTTGCTTAGAACAAGGGTACAAGCACCAGTTCTCTTATCCTAGAACACCTTAACAAAATGGGGTGGTGGAAAGGAGAAATCGTGCCCTACAAGAAGTGGCTAGGACTATGCTTAATGCATATTCATTACCTAGCTACTTGTGGACAAAAGCAGTTAATGTCGCTTGCTATAACCAAAATAGAGTTCAAATCCATAGATTTGTAGGTAAAACTCCATTTGAATTATGGAATGTTACAATTTCAACAATTCATTACTTTAGAGTTTTTGGATGCAAAGCTTATATCTTAAACACCAAAGACAATTTAGGAAAATTTGAGTCAAAAGCGGATGAGGGAATCCTAGTTGGATACTCATCCACTAGTAGAGGGTATAGAGTCTACAACAAAAGGTTACCCAAATAGTTGAGGAGTCTTCAAATATTCAATTTGATGAGACCTCTACCACTTACCCTAGGAAATCTCCCATTGATAATGATATCAATGACAAAAATCAAGATATTATCCAAAAATTGCAAAACTTGACCTTAAGGGGTAATAATCAAGGAGGAGGATTAGTGAGTAACAATCAAGAAGGAGCAAGAGGGGATTCGGATGATGAAAGGAGAATTGAGGATATCCAAGATCAAAATCAAGTTGATACACCTCCTAGAACAATAAGAGTTCATCAAAATCACCCTCTAGATCAAATTGTAGGGGAATTATCTCAAGGTATTAGAACTAGGTCTTTTCATAGAACTTCCTCTAGTCACATAGCTCTTATCTCTCAAATTGAGCCCAAATCAATCAATGATGCATTACTTGATTCAGATTGGATCTTAGCAATGCAAGATGAATTGACACAATTTGAAAGGAGTCAAGTATGGGAGTTAGTTGCTAGACCCAATGATAGTACCATCATTACTACAAGATGGGTCTTTAGGAACAAATTAGACGATCAAGGTAATATAACTAGGAATAAGGCAAGGTTAGTTGCAAGGAGCTTCAATTAAGTTGAAGGACTTGATTATGATGAAACCTATGCCCCAGTTGCTAGGTTAGAATCCATTATAATTCTATTAGGATATGCCTCTTACATGGGCTTTAAACTCCATCAAATGAATGTAAAGTCGGCATTCCTAAATGGATTCATTAAGGAAGAGGTATATGTAGAACAACCTCCCGGGTTTGAAAATATATATTATCCAAACCATGTATATAAGCATAGAAAAGCTTTATACAGATTAAAACAAGCTCCCCGGGCTTGGTATGAAAGATTGCCATCTTTCTTAGTTTCTAAGGGGTTTAGAAGAGGTCAAGTAGATCAAACTCTCTTTATTAAATCAAAGTCTAAGGATATCTTTGTGGCCCAAGTATATGTAGATGACATTATTTTTGGGTCAACAAATGATGAACTTTTACAAGACTTTATCAAAAATATGGAGAATGAATTTGAAATGAGTCTAGTTGGAGAATTAAAATTCTTCTTAGGATTACAAGTCAAACAAACTAATGAAGGAACATATGTATACCAAACCAAATATGCCAAAGAAATGATCAAGAAATTTGGTTAGGAAAATGCTAAGGTGGTTTCAACTCCTATGGAAACCAATACCAAAATAGAAAATGATCATGAAGGAAAATCAATTGACCTTAAGCTTTATAGGAGTATGATTGGTAGTCTTTTATACTTAACTGCTAGTAGACCCAACATTTTATTTGTGGTAGATATGTATGCAAGAAACCAATCATGTGCCAAAGAGTCCCATTTAGTGGCCGTTAAGAGAATTTTAAGATATATCAAAGACACATTAAATGTAGGACTTTGGTACCCTAGGACAAAATCTTTTGATTTGGTTGGCTACACTGATTCCGACTATGCTGATTGCAAGTTGGATAGGAAGAGTACTAGTGGTGGATGCCAATTTCTAGGTGTAGGATATTTGAGGCCGCTAGAGGGGGGTGAATAGCATCGCGCTCGTTCGATAATGAAATTATTTCACGTTCGTCTCTACAATTTCATTAGCGCAGCGGAAATAGAAAAATAATAGTGATAACGAAATATACAACACGCAAGCACAATTATTTAACGTGGTTCAGAACCGAACAGTTCCTACTCTATGGATTGGGTTCGTACGAACCCTAGCGATGCCAATCACACACCACTATGATAAACACTCCTTCTCGACACAAGTTGGAGGCGGAGAAACCCCTTACAATATGATTACAACAATAATCTAAATACACCGAGCAAATACAATATGAAATACAACAAGAGAAGTAAAGAACACTTTACAAAAACTCTTTAGAAGCTTGCTTGTTGATTGCCTTGGACTAGCACTTGAAGGCCCTGATTTGCAGCAGCAAATCGCTTCAAAACGTCCAAGAAAACCGATGCCTTTTCCTCCATCACGAGCTCCTTTTATAGCTTCAACCTGTGTTGGAAAAGGTCGATCAGTCGACTGCTCGGGACCATCAGTCGACTGATCACACTGTTGCTGTGAGACAACGGTGTAATCCACGCTGGAAAAATCCAACGGCTAGGACATCAGTCGACTGATCATCCGCATCAATCGACTGATCAAGCATCACTCGACTGCTCGTCCCAGCGGTCGAGTGAGACTCCATTCCGTGCCCTGAAATCCGAGCATCATTCGACTGACCATCAATGGCGATCGCGCTAGGCAATTCCCTTGATCAAACCCTAGTTGACTACGCCAGTCGACTGCCACATGACACCAGTCGATTGGCACACCTCAAACATGAGGTTTTAGCTCAAGTATGGTGCCCCCATACTTGCTAGACCACCCTTAGACTAGACCTAAGCCTTCTAGCCACCTCCATCAGCCTTACACCTCTCGGATCCCTCCAAGTCATCCATGACTTGTTCATCCATCGCGCTAGCCTTCAGGTGCTTCCATCGGCTATGTCATGCTAACAGTGTCTACACCGCCAAGGCACATTGGACTTACGCCGCCAAGACTCCCGCTTGGACTTTACGCCGCCAATACCAAACCCCTTGGACTTCTCAAGTGCCAAGACTCAAGCTTGGACTTTCCCTTGCCAACCCATGTTGGACTTTCCATGCCAAGACCCATGCTTGGACTTTCCCAAATGCCAAGTGTCCCACTTGGACTTTCCATGCCAAGTACCCATGACTTGGACTTTCCATAACCACATGGTCAACCCTAGTCAACCATCAAAGTCTCCCTCGAGTCTAGTTAACATAACTCGAGTTGATTTTATAAATAATCTTCCCAAATTATCAACAGACATTGATGTCAAACATCAATGTCAACTTACTTTGTCAAACATCAAAACATCTCTTGAGTCAAACTCGAGTCTGGTCAATCATGACCTGGGCCGATTGCACCAACAATCTCTCCCTTTTTGATGTTTGACAAAACAAACCTTGAGTTAGGCCCCTAACTCAAATTCCCTTACCAATTTTCCAAATTGGTAATTTAATGTTCTCCCCCTTTTTGACATACATCAAAAAAGATTAATTCTCCAAGGAGGTCAATGTCTCATATCCCAATGAGATCTTACAATCTCCCCCTTTGGTCCAAAAATACCTAGGATGCCTACCATCTTCCTAGTGATAAGTCCCATATCACTTAAGAGAGGCAATCCTATATGCTCTCCCAATTTCCAAATTGGGTCTCTCACAATTTCATTTTCCTCCTTATGAGGAAAAAAAAACCATCCATCATCCCATGATGGATAACTCCCCCTAAAGGCTTGCTCCCCCTTAACCATTGCACCAACAATGTCTTTGGGAAGTCCCTAAGCCAATAGGATCTCTAAACCATCAAAGATAAGGTTAGAAATTCAACATTGAACTTTCCAACACCTTAAATTTGATACAAACCCTAAACACCTCTCCAAATCCATATCCAATGGATTTTCACCCTTTATAATGCTTCCCAAAGCATATCCTAGGGTTAGGAGTGATTAGGGACCTTAACCGTAGCTGAAACCGGGCTAAACAAACCTAGTTTTCCCAAAATCAGCATTGTCGACTCTACTGTCGATCGGTCGGTGATGCCCATCGATCGATCGACCGACGAACAATGATCGAGTGATATTGCACTTCTAGTCGAGTCCAAGCGCTACCCATCAGTTGACTGCCCTGTAGAGGCAGTCGACTGATAACTGAAAACCTGATTTTCAGATATTAGACTTGACTTTTGGAAATTCATAAGTAATTCTACGTAAATAAAAAAATCACGAAATTTGATACGTATATTAATTATCACACATAAAATCAGGGAAAAATTTTGGAAAAATATTTTAACTATTGAAATAGGAGATTTGTATAAAGTTTAAAAACTATTAAAACTTTAAAATTTTTGATCTACTTTGTATCAACTTCTACAATGATGATGGCTATCAAAAGATAGACTTCACCAAGGTTTTCTAAATTGATTTTAAAATGTTTTTGAAAACCTATTTCGAACCATGGTTTATTGGATAAATATACATAGCTTGTATATTATTTTTCCTCATGATTCTTAGTGATGATTGAAATAAGTTAAGTTCATCTAGATGCACTATCTATGTACCTTGAACCTAACTTATTATCCTAACATCTCACATGTTATCTAAGGTGTATACACACACATACATGTCAATTTAAATGTGAGATGTGGGATTAGGATTATTATGGCCTCATGCATTTTCTAGGCAACCCTACTTGATTCCCTTATAACTGGGACTCCAAGTCATGCCATTTTTCCTTAAATCAATTCTAATCAAAATAAATGCATGAATGATCATGGCATAAATTATAACAATAATAACGCATGACCAATAATCATGATGTCATGACATATGATATAATATAAAACAAACATGACATCTAAAATAATCCTAAACAATGGCATGACATGTTATATGATAATAAGAAATTTCATGTCATGATGTGGCAATTTTCCATAAGCCAATACATTAATACAAACACATAATCAACCACAAATGATTTTCATAACCAGAAATTTCATTCAATTTAAGAAAGCTCTAGTTTTTACATCCAAAATGGAGATTTGAGACGCTCAATCTCACTACACAAACTAAAAACAAAAATCCTAACATCCTCTAGATCTAATCATCTGCGGAAGGTGGAGGTGGAGGAGGCTGCTGGCTCAAAGTCCAGGCCCGCATCATATCACACATATCGAGGTGACGCTGCTCGATGCGACTCTGGGACTCCGCAATTTGAATGTAGCGCTCCTCCATCCGACTGAGATGCTCGCCTATGGAGGATTTCCCTACTAAGAGCTCTGACAGTCGTGAGTCGACTGTCTACTGCTAGTCCTGGAATCTGGTCTCCAACTGGCCAAACCGATCTGATGGACCCGCTGCAGATGCATCTGCTGGCATCTGATCCTCCTCATCAGCAGCATCTGGATCCTCATAGTCCTTTGCAGCCTCTCTAGGCACTAGAGGCGGCTCCCCATGTGCCCTGGGCGGAGGTCAAGGTGCCAACTCCATCTGCCCACGTCCCATCCACAGATTCGCCAACGAGAAGTTACGAACTGATATGCAGTCGTACACCTCAGATAGCGCCCTCAGAGACCCCCTGTTGATGTTAATGCCTACAGACTCCAACCATGCAGTGATGATGTGGCCAAAAGGCATATGCACTTTCCCCTGTATAGGGGTTATGAAATGTACAATGCAATGAAACATGTTCAATGCAATGTTTATGTCTAGTCTACGACGCATGGTGTACAGGAGAAAGAGATGGGGAGGTCGAATCTTGGCCAGACCCCGAGTCACAATCGAAAGAAAACACCAACAATGACTTTGTAGAGTACATTGTCAGGTGCAGATAACTCAGTAATAGGAAATAGGTTTTGAGCTGGTGGGCGAGGATGGTGAAAGACATGCTCATGCATGGAATCCAAAGAGATGTGATCAAAGGGCTCAGGTAAAGGGGCATCGAAGGTAGGGTAGAAAATGAAGGTGTCATGATGGCTTACACTCAAGAAACTCCCGCAATATCATAGGAGTGAACTCTAAGTCGCGCTTGCAACGTGGGTAAAGGTAGGTAGGCCATCAGCTTCACCCTTTAAGTTCTGATAAAACTCCTTAAGGAGATCATCATTGATGGCATGTGTGCATAACACTATTCTCATGAGATGATAATATGAAAATATTTCCATAACGTCACTATAGTAACGTGTAAAGAAATCCCTATCGATGTACCTAACCAACATGGTTTGGTACAATCGTGATTCAACCTCGGGTGGGTCATTCCTACGGGATCGCCTATATGAATGTAATGCAATGACATGAAATGCAAAAGCACCAATGCACGATTAGATCATAATAAATTATGATGGAAAAAAATTAGGGTTTTAGAGGAGGAAGAAAGTTATACTTTGGCGCCATTTAGGACGATGATGAGAGAATACTCAGATATCGCTGAAAAGGCTACCGGAGAGTTCGCCGGAGCACTGGATCGCCGGAACCCTAATCGAAAAGGGAAAAATCACTGGAAATGAGTGGATTAGGGTTGTGAGATGAGTGAAAACATGAGTGGAAGAGTTTGGCTATCAAACCTAGGACTTAGGTGGCCGGCGCGGTCGGAAAAGCTCGTCGGAGAAAGAAGTGGCGACCGGAGAGAAGGGAGAAGCGAGAGGTCGACGCGTGAAGACGCCGAACCCTAGCGGTTCGGCGTTATAAAATGCGGCCTTGATCAATCGATGTGCAATATCACGATCGGTGGTGCGACTTATCGGTGGTTTCTTGAACCCGTGATCGGGCTTAGCACTCGGCTGAACATTACGTATCGAGCTACGATAACATCGATCGGATCGCTCATCGATCGGTGATGCGATCACCACTGACATGAGCACTCGACTAATGATCCTCTGCCTCGATGAACAGTACCATTAGTCGACTGATGTATCCTATCAGTCGACTGATATACAAACAATCGAGTCCTGGAAGCAGCACTCGACTTCTTGACTCATGATACCGTGCTATAGTATGATCGGATCGATTTCGATATCAAATTCGATATCTCAATTTCTTTATCTAACTTATTCCATTTTCTCATGTTTAATCTTGTATATCGAACATATTGATGTTATGCTTATATTAATGTATTCGTTAATGTATTTTGATATTTTATTTCATTTTAGAAAACATTAACATCCAATGGTTTCAAAATCCTAACATCTCACCCTTTCTAAGTGTTGAAATACACAATCAAGGTAAAAGACTTGTTTTGTGAGATGCAATCCACCCTAGACATTCCTTCCAAGCAACCACATGGTGAAACACATGAAGCATGGTAAGTGCAAGACATCAAGGTGTGTGGCACTTGAGTATCACTCTTGATGTAACTTCTACACCTTAAAAATACTTTTCTTGATACATTAATTCCTAAAGTGTGCCAAAGATCAAAATGACACACTATAACCTCTAAATATAGATTGTGCCAATTTTATTGATTTTTCATGATTTCAAAAAATATATTGACACGTCCTAAAATCTTTTAGGATAGAATATCAAGCCTATTTCCAAGGTATCCTTAACCTTGAAAATAACCTAAAAATGTCAACTTTGCTATGGTTGATTTAACTACCCATCCAATCAAAATTGACACATTCTAACTCATTTAATGTGAATCAATCATGCTATTTGGAACCCAAAATCTATTTGAGCTCATTGAATTAATTAGGTATTCCTTGGGGATAACCTCCCTAGATACCTTCCTAATGACCCTTCTAGACTTATTAGCCTTGGTCATTATGGTCTTGCCATGGTTGGTCTTAGGGATTGCCTCCCTAATAGCTTTCTTAATGACTTCCTTAGGTTTCTTAGAAACCCTAGCCGCTAAGCACACACTATGGTTGGCCTTAGGAATAATTTCCCTAAAGACCTTGGTTTTCTTAGATCTAGGTTTAGTTCCATAGTCAAATGGAACATTGTGATAAGTAGGCATTACTTTTTTAGACATAGGCTTGTGACCCAAACCTTGTCTCCTAGATGATTCTTGCCTCTTACACACTTTTTGTTGACTTCTAGATCCTAGAGTTTGACACTTTGACCCTTTAAATTGATTTTGCATATCTGCAAGGGTCTTTTCCAATTTCTCAAGCCTTGACCTCAAGGCTTGATTTTCTAACTCTAATTGTCCAAATGATTTTTGATTAGGTTTTTGGATATTACCATTTACTTTAGACAAAAGTCTACCCTTATTGGGATTAATGCCTAAATGATTTTCGATTTTCTTAATTGTTTTCTTAGGAAGGACATTTCTAGGGACATTAGTCCCAAATTTCTCCTTCTTTGAAATAGACTTAGAGTTATCATTCCTAGCATGCTTTGGTTCATGAGTAATAGCAAAGTTATTTGAATTAATTCTAGCATGCTTTTGCTTAGAATTTAAAGAGTGAGCATTATGAAAATATACCTTAGGGTTAGTCTTAAAGACTCCCCCTACTTGTGAAGCTCCCTCCTTTCTTCTAGGACATTGGCTCCTATAGTGTCCCGGTTGTCGACATTTGAAGCACACCACGTGCTCCTTGCTCTTCTTGGTGGGGACACCGGCATCCTTGACTTTTTCATTTACTTTTGGTGCCGAAGGAGACTTCTTAACTCTTTTGGGACACTTACTCTTGTAGTGTCCGGATTCCCTACACTCAAAGCATATTATATGATTTTTATTTACAATTGACATACTTGAGTTACCTATGGTGGTGGTAGGTGCCGAAATTTGAGCTTCTTCATCTTGACTAGATGTCGAAGCTTTCTCTTGTTGCTCCGGAGTGGAAATTCTTTTCTCCCCCTCAATCCTAGAGGTGGAGGTGTCTTCTACTTCTTCTTCCACTGATCCGAAAGTTGATTTCTCTTCAACTTCCGATTCCTCACTTGCTCATGAGGAAGATGAACTCTCTTCATCCTCTTCCTTATCTTCTTCTACTTGTGCCAAGTGGGGCTTCTCATTGAACTTGGATAATTTGTCCCATAGCTCCTTGGCATCAAGATATTCACCTAGCCTAGACAAAACATCATTATGTATCAAATCTTCTAAAAGTTTTGTTACCTTGGCTTTGGTTTTGAATTTTTGCCGTTTCTCTTGGGTCCATTTCTTCAACTTGAGGACTTGTCCCTTCCTATCCCGAGGAGGTTCAAAACCTTCTATGAGGATGAACCAATCCTCTATATCCATCATAAAGAATGTCTCCATTCTTGTTCTCTATGCCGAAAAGTCTTCTTGATCATATGGCGGTGGAGTGATGATGTCCCATCCAAGCTTGTCTTGGAATTCCATCTTCCCTCTAGCCTTTTAGCTCCCGGTGGTTAATCCGTAGAAGAGCCCCGGGCTCTGATACCAAATGTAGGATATTTGAGGCCGCTAGAGGGGGGTGAATAGCATCGCTCGTTCGATAATGAAATTCTTTCACGTTCGTCTCTACAATTTCATTAGCGCAGCGAAAATAGAAAAGTAATAGTGATAACGAAATATACAACACACAAACATAACTATTTAACGTGGTTCGGAACCGAACGGTTCCTACTCCATGGATTGGGTTCGTACGAACCCTAGCGATGCCAATCACATACCACTATGATAAACACTCCTTCTCGACACAAGTCGGAGGCGGAGAAACCCCTTACAATATGATTACAACAATAATCTAAATACACCAAGAAAATACAATATGAAATACAACAAGATAAGTAAAGAACACTTTACAAAAACTCTTTAGAAGCTTGCTTGTTGATTGCCTTGGACTAGCACTTGAAGGCCCTGATTTGCAGCAGCAAATCGCTTCAAAACATCCAAGAAAACCGATGCCTTTTCCTCCATCACGAGCTCCTTTTATAGATTCAACTTGTGCTGGAAAAGGTCGATCGATCGCCTGGGACCATCGATCGATCACCTTATTCTTGTGAGACAACGGTATAATCCATGCTAGAAAAATCCAATGGCTAGGACATCAGTCGACTGATCATCCGCATCAGTCGACTGATCAAGCATCACTCGACTGCTCGTCCCAGCGATCGAGTGAGACTCCATTCTGTGCCCTGAAATCCGAGCATCGATCATTGTCCATCAATCAATGACAATGATCGTTAGGCAATTCTCGCATCAAACCCTATTTGACTACATGGAACACCTCAAACATGAGGTTTTAACCCAAGTATGGTGCCCCCATACTTGCTAGACCACCCTTAGCCTAGACCTAAGCCTTCTAGCCACCTCCATCAACCTTACGCCTCTCGCATCCCTCCAAGTCATCCATGACTTGTTCATCCATCGCGCTAGCCTTCAGGTGCTTCCATCGACTATGTCATGCTAACGGTGTCTACACCGCCAAGGCACATTGGACTTACGCCGCCAAGACTCCCGCTTGGACTTTACGCCGCCAATACCAAACCCCTTGGACTTCTCAAGTGCCAAGACTCAAGCTTGGACTTTCCCTTGCCAACCCATGTTGGACTTTCCATGCCAAGACCCATGCTTGGACTTTTCCAAATGCCAAGTGTCCCACTTGGACTTTCCATGCCAAGTACCCATGACTTAGACTTTCCATAACCACATGGTCAACCCTAGTTAACCATCAAAGTCTCCCTCGAGTCCAGTTAACATAACCCGAGTTGATTGTATAAACAATCTTCCCAAATTATCAACAGACATTGATGTCAAACATCAATGTCAACTTACTTTGTCAAACATCAAAACATCTCTCGAGGCAAACTCGAGTCTGGTCAATCGTGACCTGGGCCGATTGCACCAACACTAGGATCCTCCCTAGTTAGTTGGAGTAGTAGAAAGTAACCTTGTGTTGCTTTGTCCACCACCGAAGTCGAATATGTGGTTATGGGTGGTTTTGTGGCTCAATTACTTTGGATGAGACACACTCTAGAGGACTATGAGCTACACTATTCCAATGTCAAGGTTTATTGTGATAATGTGAGTACCATAAATTTGACCAAAAATTCGATACATCACTCTAGGACTAAGCACATTGAAGTGAAACATCACTTCATTAGAGATCATGTGGCTAAGGGGGACATTGAACTCAATTACATACAATCCAAGTCCAACCTAGCCGACATATTCACCAAGGCTCTCCCCGAAATGGAATATTCATCACTTAGGAGAGAACTTGGAATGTACTTAGTAGAATAGAGGTCTAGGTTTGCATGATCCTATAGAAAATCTAGGACTATAACTCTAAGCATCTCACAAAATACCTAAAAAATTATGATTTTTATATTGATCCACTTAGACAATATGTGAGATGTTAGGAAGATGCATTTGGTTCATCATGCTTGTTATGATGCATTACTATGAACAAAAATGTCATCTAGAGACATTAATCCTTCATTGAACCAACCATTGGGAAGACTTATGTACAATTGATGTGCATATAGTTCTAAGAACATGATTGGAAATGTCAAACAAAATATATTTTAAACTATGTTTATCATATTTTGAAAAACAGTTTTCAAGTGCTAAGCAAAAGTGACAAAATTTGCAAAATTCTTAAAGCTTTTGCTAGTTTTCAAATTTGTATCATTTTTAAAATCTAGAAAACTTATATTTTTTAAATTATTTTTCCTTGGTAGAAAATGATTTCAGAAATGTGTACACAAAATTTTGTGATTTTTCTATGTTTCTTGAATTTTTGGGGCATTTCTAAAGTTGGGCTGAAAAATTTGAAAATGACGTTTCAGGTGTGGCAGTCGACTACTTCAGTAATCAGTCGACTGCCACTCTGATTTTTCTACAAATCAGCCTTCTTTCTTGACTTAAGTGTAATCTTAAGTGTCCTAATTAACCCTATGGTATGATAATTCAAGTAATTAGAAGGGTATAGGGCTGATTTATGCATTGTTTTAGGGGGAGCTTCATAGTGAAATCTTTTCATTCCCTAAATTTATATTGTTGGTGCAAAGTTAGGACTTATTTTCATATCATGCTTTGCTCAACATGTTTACACATCATGAAACATGTCTTGGATTAAGGGGGAGCCTTATTTCTATCTTATACCTAAGTTCAAGACATAACCAATTCATTTCTTTCATGAACTTATCATTGTATGAATCCTTCTCTTTTTGATGTATGTCAAAGAGGGAGAAGGAAACTTTAAGTTAGAATTCATATTGGAAATATGATATTTTCATTATATGCTTATGTTAATACCTAACTTAAATGATTGCCAAACATCAAAAAGGGGGAGATTGTTGGTGCAACATTGCCCCAAGCATTTATATGTTTTGATGTTTGGATAATCATCTATAGTTAGGCAATGTTTTTGTGATCTAATCGTGAACGTGTTAAGTGACAGGAAATCCAAGTATAAAGACTTGGTGAAGGAAAGTCCAAGTATGATCTTGGCAAGAGAAGTCCAAGGAAAAGTCTTGGCGGCGTAAGTTCAAGCATGTAGTCTTAGTGGCATAAAGTCCAAGCGGACCTTGGCAAAGGAAGACTAAAGGCAAGGTCTTGGCAGTGTAAGTCTAAGCATGTAGTCTTGGTGGCGTAAAGTCCAAGCGGTCCTTTGGCAAAAGAGAAATCCAAAACATGACGAAACTGTTGGATCGAAAAGCGTCGCTAGAGGGGGGGTGAATAGCGATCGAAAATCTTTCGTTCGTAATCATTCGTTAAGGCACGAGTAAGCGAGTAAGCAGCAGAAAATAAAATGACACGTTTATTTTACTTGGTTCACAACCCGGCGGTTGCTACTCCAAGGCCCTATCGGTCCTAGACCGCGTACGGAGGGCAAAGCACTATAACGTCTCCTCCTCGTTGGAGGTAGGAGACAACGATCACAAAACCGAATATACGAGGATGAGGCAACAAGCCTACCTCACCTCGTTATGAAGAAAAACAAAGAATACAATATCAAAAATATTACTTGAATATGCTGCCGACGAAGAAGATTGGAACTTGGCGTCGCGTCGGCGTTATGACGGTGTTGGAGCGTTGGCGTTGTAGGAGCACTTGATGAATAAAATTGATGTTCTTTGGAGATGAATCCTCCCCTCCTTTTATAGACTTTAGCCTCTGAATTTGTCTCCTATTTCTTTGGAACGGATCATGAATTTTTCCAAATTTTTATCGCGAAGTGGCCGCGTCAAACGTTATCCGTTTTGACCTAGCGCAAAAGCTGAATCGTCGCCATCAGTCGACTGATGCCTCCCATCACCGATCGATGGGCATCGATCGGCTCCATGTCCGTATGATCACCCACTTCCTGCGGCGAAGAGGTTAGCTCGGAAAATGATAAATACGACGGTTTCTAACCGTCCGATCTCGACCTAGACCTTCCACAGGAAGTCTTAGTCGGATCGTCGCCTACGATCATCCCCGTAAAGAGGACACGACCTTACAATCTCTCACTCACACGAGCTTACCTCGATAGTAGCTCTTGCTTCCGGCCTTCCACTCGATTCCTTCGGCTCCCTCCGAAGTTACTCGAGTGTCGCCCGACCACCACGGCTTCCTCCGGGTGTCGCTAGCCTTCAGCTCCAGCTTTAATACTTTTCTGTACACTCGATAGCTCGTGAGATAACGATATAAACTTAACTTTGTGTCTTTGCCATAATCAAAACACAGGTTCGATTATCTAGTGCCCCTGCACCAACAGAAACCAAGGGAAGCTCTTGGAAGCAAGCGCAAGGATGAAGGAGTCGCAGACTCGGAGGGATCCTGGAGGCGCAAAGCTGAAGGAAGAGCTAGAAGGTTAAGTCTAGGTCTAGGGGGTCAATTCAAGTATGATTTATTAATACTTGAAGTGTATCGATCATTGCTTCGACCACATGACCAAGCCGCTAAGTTCTGTGCTAACGATCGATTGCTAGGGTTTGGTCGATCGGTCCACCCATCGATCGCTATATACCCCAGAGCTTGATCGCTATAAGTGGACATCGACACAAAATGTTCTCCAGTCGAGTGATCGCTTGGAGCACTCGACTGGTTACTCAATCAGTCGACTGATGATATGATCACCGATCGATCGTAGTTTCGTTAGCGTGACGATTGCAAATCTGGCTCGTCAGAAGCCGTTGGATTGCATCGGCTACAACAACAGTCGACTGATGGAGACCATCAGTCGACTGATCGAGGCTCAATGGAAAAATCAACCTATTCGCTATAAAAAGAGGCCATGGGGTGCTTGAGGAGGCTAGTGTTTATATTCAAACTATACTCTCAAGCTCCCACATTTTTCCTAAGCTTTCTAAGTGTTTTAAATCCTCCTTTTCTCTAATTCTCATCTTCATCAATTGTAAGAAGAGGAGTGTGTTTGTAAAGGAAGTTTTCTTAGTGGAGACTCATTTGGATTATCCACCTTAAGGATCGCCGTGGAGTAGGAGCTTAATCTCCGAACCATGTTAAAACTCTCCTTGTTAGCGATTGTGTTTTAAGCTTCTTAATTTCGTTTAGTATTTGTTTTTCTTCCGCTAACCTTTCTTGTAGAAACAAAAAGAGGCTATTCACCCTCCTCTAGCATTCCAAAGATCCCCAACAGAAGGTAGATATTATTTAGTTTTACAAAATCATTTTCCCCTCACACTTCCAAATTCTGAGAAAACAACAGTGAGGAACCGAGCCAACTGGCTCATGGCCAACTAGTACCTATTCCTGACCCCTTGGAGTCCACTACAGTACCACCCTTTAGGGTCGACCTCCCTAGACATTCTTTTTCTTTTGGTGGCACATCTTATGCAGGTACTAGTACTTCTGATGATGCATATCTGGGATTTAGTCCTCCCTAGATGCCCTACACATAGACTTAAGGGAGCTGCGGGCCGAACTTAGGGAGCAGAGGCAGATGATAGATTCCATGTATCAGTGGCACATTTTACAAGTTCATTTCTTTCCATCACCTTCTCCTGAGTAATTTACTTTAGTGTTACCTATCTATACATTGAGGACAATGCATATTTTAGGTTTTGGGAGGGGGGGGGGGAGTAGCTTTACATATTTTTCATGATTTGAATAAATCCCTACTGATAACTTTTGCATATTTTTCATGTTCAGCATAATTTTTTTTAGTACTTCCTCCACATATTTTCTTGCATTGTTAGCATATTTTCTTAGATTGATAACCTATTGTTCCTCTATCCAAAGTAGTATAACTGAACTTAGTTAGATCGGTGAAGGTCCTTTTGGCCTACTTGATAAGAACCTTGTTTCACTCTTTACATGATCTCTGGGTAGAGGTATCCAAGAAAAGCTAAGTTCACTACACCATACTAGTACTCAAATTTCCATGGGGACTTTTGCAATACTTGGTTACTGAAGAAACATTCATCTCAGGAGTTTATAAAAGAGAGAGAGAGAGAAAAAAAAGAGTTTGAAAAAAATAGAGAAATAAAATTTTGAATATAAAAAAAAAGAAAGAGAGAAAAAAAAAGATGAAATATCATCGAAATACCCCTTTGAGACCAAGTAGCTACTGGGGAAACACTCATATAGGTGTCCCTTTGAGGCTAACTAGTTACTGGGGAAATGCTTGATGTTTATTTCCTAATTTTCTTCTCCTTGACTATTGAATGCTCCTTTGAGACTAAGTATGTTAGTGAAAGGATGATCCAAGCACATTGGCAGGTAAGTGTCTTTATGCCATATATGAGAGGAACACAGTAGAGGGGATGTAAACTTGGATCGGTGTCCAAAACCTTAAAGATCAAAACTCACATGCACTATACAAGGATCTTTCAAGCTAAACCATCGGGAACAAATCTATAAGACTAAGTATTTTATACCTTACGATGAGTTTCTAACAAGTTATCGTGATTTCCACTCATAGATTTTTTCTTTTTCTTTGCTTGAGGACAAGCAAAAGTTTAAGTTTGAGGGTGTGATGAGTGTGAATCACATGCATATTTTAGGATTTATTTAGCATGTTTTTCTAGCATTTCATTCACATAGCATGCAAAAACATAACATTTACTTTAATATTGCATTTTTAGTTCAAATGACTGTGGTTTCTATGTTTTTACTCTCATGAGGGACAAAAGAAGGCATAATAGAGCCATGGAGGGAAGCCACGACAAAATGTGGAGCAAACGGAGCCACAATGCATATTTTTCGGAGCTCATAGTAGCCGACACGCCCAGGGCATGCCAGGGGCACACTTGTGCTAGACACCTTCAAAATGCCCAATTTTGGGTGTGCCAAGTCTTCACAGCACCTGGCATGCCCAGGCCATGCCAAATGGCACGACTGTGCAAAATTTTGCCCTTTTGGTAATAGAAATCACGAATTCTTCTCCAGAAAAAGCTATAAAAAAGACCTCATGACCAAGAAGAAAGGCATTCTAATTTATTCAAGAATCCCAGATCATCAAGGATCATCTGGATCCTTCTAGATCTCTCTGATCCTTGGGATTACTCGGAGGAGGATCGAGACTTAGGAGCCAAGGACAATATGCGCAGAGCATAGGATGTCGGGTTAATTCTTTCTTTTTTATCACCTATGTTTTGTAACTCCTTTATGGAGTAGTCTTGTGCCTTAGGATTAGAGAGTAGCTCTTTGTCGGTTTGTCTTGGATTGTATGATACTTTTATTTATTTCATTGCAAATTTCTTGAATTGATTTTATGATGCATATGGTTTACCTTGCGAGTTTGTTGATCACCTATTCACATGATTTAGGGTTTTTATATCCCAGATTTGTATAACCAATTGTGAGAAACTATTGTAATTAGGGCTTTCATTAACTGTAGTGATATGCCTGGGTATGTGATAACAATATTTGTGTCATGGTACCGTTACAAATTAATTACCGAACCCCCTAACTACACTAATATAGCATAGTGGATGACCCGGATCGTTTCCCAATGAGTGTAATCGATAGAATAGTAAACTTAGGATCACTAGTAATTGCTTTGGGTTTTCGATTGAAGATGGGGGTTTGGGATTTAAGCTCTAACCTACTGAACGAAAAGACAACGCACATAATCAAACTCTAGTCTAACTAAACTACGAGTGCGATGGAATTAAAAGAAACTTAAACTAAGCATTCAAACAAGAAAGTGCAAGAATTTAAATATGCAAAATAACATGAAAGTAAGACATAACACGAAATTAAATCTAAACCAACAAACTACAACCTAATTACTCGAAGAAGCATTTTACCGAACACTACGTGAGCATGAAACAAATTAAACTAAATACATGCAATTCAAAACATGGAAGGAAATTTGATTACAAACAAGAAGTAAACATGAAAAGAAATCAAACATAGCTTGTATGGAATCTGAAATTGAAATTGGAATTGTCGTCGGATGGAAGACGAAATCGACACTGCTGTGAAGGAACTGGCCGCAAAAGTGGAGCGTTGTCGGAGTTGTGGATCGGCTGCCAGAGCTGCTGGTGGTCGGAGCGATAACAGAGGAGAATCCTCACTCTGATTGGTCGGCGGTGACAGAGCTCGGAGGTGGAGATGATGGCTATCGGCAGTACTGTGGAGAGGCTGAACGAGATGTAATCGGAGGGGAATCCCCACTCCTCTCCGGTGGTTGTAGGCGGCGGGGAAGGTGGAGATGACTGCTGGCGGCTGAAAGAGGTGATGAAACGGGTAGAACTGCAGAAGAAGGAGAAGGTGGCTGCCGGCGGTGGAGATGATGGAGAAGGCATGGCACCGACCACCGGAGAAGGAGGGAATCCCCTTTCTTCTCCGGCGACCGGCGAGGGAGGAGGCGAGCACGGCGGTGGCGTCAGATGGTCGCGTGAGAGGAAATGAAGCCGGCTCCCCGCGCGTGAAGAAGATGTTGGCTTTTAAGGGTGATTTTCTTCGACCGTCCGATCAAAGCCTCATCTGATCTCAGCCGTCTATTAGAGCTAGGGTTTAATTTCCTTGATTAATCCATTAAGCTAGCTGTGCATCCAACGACTCAGATTCCTCCGATTTGGAATGAATGGATCTGATCAATCTGAAGGGATAATCACGATCAATCGAATCTAGATGAATGGTCAAGATGTCCATATCTAAATGTATAGATCGGATCTCTCCAGATTTATATAGATGACTCAGATCAATCATATCTCATCAGACGATCAGGATTAAACAGATCTGAACCCTTTGATTAAACTGCTTCTGATCTTGATGAAGGGTCCAGATTAGTCCAGTTTGAAATGATCCTTCTAGCCCTAGATGAATCCATATTTGATCCAACTTGAGTCTAATCCAGTGGCCCATCTCGATCTCCTACAAAGAAAGACAAATTTTGCATATAAGTCCAGAATTTAAGAGAATTTACAATAAGGTCCAAAAATAGATTCAACTCATAAAACATGCAAATAATCGATAATTAATCACTAGAGAGGATAAAAATAGTGATATTAAGGATCAAAATAACATGACAAAATGGTAGTTATCATATGTGATAGGCATCCACCATTGCAACAAGTTCATCGACCTATAGATACTTCAAAAGGATATTTCATAACCTATCCTTGAATCTAAGTATATCTTTGGGATCATTCATTAACTGTAGTGATATGCCTGGTTATGTGACAGGTGCCCATTGTTGCAACAAGTTCATCGACCTACGGAAGATCCAAAAGATATTTTATGTTGATGCAGTGAGCATCACTCCTTAGTTTTGATGTATGATCCACAGTTAAATGTTAGGATTCACTTGTGTTCTAATATAAGTGTTAAGTGTACCGGCTTAACAGGAAGTCCTAGTAGGTCGTGTAGATCGGATACTGGGCATGTATCTTGACAAATCAGGAGGACCGAACACCAGGCATGAAGTCCAGATGGGTAGCGTGGACCAGACATTTTGTAAGGACCTATGTGCCCGCTAGAGGGGGGGGGGTGAATAGCGTTTCATCGTTTCACGATGGAATTAATTACATGCTTGCTACAATTTGGTTAGTGCGCAGTGGAATAATAATAACAACAAATACAAATAACCAAAATGCATAAGCACAATACAAAGATGTAACGTGGTTCGGAACTGTATGGTTCATACTCCACGGATTGAGCTCAAATGAGCTCTAGTGATGCACATGAAACCACTAATCAATAATACTCCTCAACAACAAGTCGGAGGTAGAGAAATCTCGTACAATCGATTACATAAAGTAATATAACAAATGCAAGCAAAAACAAATATGAAATACACTATAAGTAAAGGAAAAACACTTTACAAAGAGCTTTTGATTGCTTGCTTGTTTGGTTACTTGAGCTACACTCGGAGAGCCTAAAATGCACCAGCAAATCACCCCAAATAGCCCTACTAACCGTTGCCAAAAATCCTCCCTTCATGCTCCTTTTAAACCAACAACTCGGGCTGATTTTTGCCTAGCAGTAGACTGATCGAGACCATCAGTCAATTGCTCCTGTAGCCGTTGTCTTACAATGGCATGAGCCACGTTGGATAAGTTCCAATGGATAGACCATCAGTCAACTGATCGAGTCATCACTCGACTGTCAAACCCTAACAGTCGACTCGGAAATATTCTGTCCCCGAATACCCGACCAGTAGTCGACTGATCTCCATATCAATCGACTGGCCAATGCTGGTAGTCGACTGCTAGGCCATTTCCTACAGTCGAACTCTAGTCGACTGACCATAGTCCCAGTTGACTAATACACCTCAAACATGAGATTTTACCCCAAGTATGGTGCCCCCATACTTGCCAAATCACCCTTGGCCTAGACCTAAGCCTTCTAGCCACCTCCGTCAGCTTCATGCCTATCGGATCCCTCCAAGTCATCCATGACTTGTTCATCCATACGCTAGCCTTTAGGTACTTTCATTAGCTATTGTCATGCTAATGTAGTCTACACTGCCAAGGCACATTGGGCTTATGCTGCTAAGACTCCGCTTGGACTTTACGCTACCAACCATTGAACTTATGCTGCCAAGACTCCACCCTTAGACTTTACGCCGCCAATATCACCCCTTGGACTTTCCAATTGCCAAGACCCATGCTTGGACTTTCCTTGCCAACCCATGTTGGACTTTCCATGCCAAGTACACAAGACTTGGACTTTCCCTTGCCAAGACCCATGCTTGGACTTTCCTTGCCAACCCATGTTGGACTTTTCATGCCAAGTACACAAGACTTGGACTTCTCCCATGACAATGGTCAAACCATCATCAAACATTAAATATGACCTGGGTCAATTGCACCAACAATCATCCCAACACATTGTCAGACATCAATGTCAAACATCAAAACACTACTCGAGTCAAACTTGAGTCTGGTCAATTATGACATGGGCCGATTGCACCAACAATCTCTCCCTTTTTGATGTTTGATAAAAACCAAACACCTTTAAGTTTGGCCACCTAACTTAAATCTTCTTACCAATTGTCCCAAATTGGTAATCCCATAAATTCTCTCCCTTTTTGACATACATCAAAAAGGTTCTCCCTAAGGAGGTCAATGTCTCATATCCCAATGAGATCTTATAATCTCTCCCTTGGTCCAAAAACACCTACGATGCATTCACTCTTCCTAGTGATAAGTCCCATATCACTCAAGAGAGACACTCCTATAAACTCTCCCAATTTTTAAATTGGGCAACTCACATTCCCATTTCTCCCCCTCATGAGGAAGAACACATTCATCATCCCATGATGGATACCTCCCCCTAAAGGCTTGGTCTCCCTTGACCATTGCACCAACAATGTCCTTGGAGAGTCCCTAAGCCAATAGAAACACTATACCATCAAAAATAAGATTAAAAGTTCAACATTGAACTTTCTCATACCTTAAAATTAATACACACCCTAACAACTCTCCTAATTCATATCCAATGGACTTTCACCCTTTCTAATACTTTCCAAAGTATATCCTAAGGTTAGGAGTAGTTAGGGTAGCCTAACATAGCTGAAACATGGGCTAAACATCCTTGTTTACCCGAAATCAACCTATCAGTCGACTCTTCCATATAACGTTGGTGAAATTAGAATCGATCGACTAATAAATAAATGATCATGATCCTTGATTCAATCGGGTTTTGAAATAGAATTTGAAAATGCGTAAGTAAATATACGTATTTCAAAAAAATTTGAAATTTCATACGCACATTACTTACATGGAATATAATGGGTGAAAAATAGTTTGAAAATAAAATACCCATTAAAATAAGAGATTGATACAAAGTTCAAAAACAATTAAAACTTTAATATTTTTGATCTACTTTGTATCAACTTCTTCAATGGTAATTGCTATCAAAAGATAGATTTCACTAAGATTTTCTAAAAAGATTTTAAAATGATTTTAAAAACCTATTTTGAACCATAGACTATTGGCTAGATGTACATGACTTGTACATTAGCTTTCCTCATGATCCATATTTATGATTGAAATAAGTTTAAGTTCATCTAGATGCAACATCTATGCACCTTGAACTTAACTTATTTTCCTAACATCTCACTGTTGGGATGTATACTGAAAAGTCTATCTTTTGTATGACCATTTTTATTTTGAAATAAGAATCACATAATCATTGTTTGCATATTTTTATGGTTATGCATATTGTCTAATACATTACATTGTAGATAACATGGATGTGGTGTCACACGGGAGACCATGTTATCGACTCCTTGTAAAGTATAAGTAAAGGCTCACAATCGAGATGGCTTTGGACAAACCATTGGAATGGTTGTAGTGTGATTTGGTATTGGTTTGTCTTGACCATAGAATCACACTAGTGCACTTTGTGTGTATTGAGCAAGATCGACTTAGAGGTGATTCGATTTATTGCTGACTACATAATCGAATCGGACCTCAGATATTATATTGTACATACTCTTAATCCCGATATAATAATGGGCACATATACTTAGTATTCATTTCTTTGATTTACCAATGGGCGAGATTTATAGATTAAATTGATAGGCTCGGTAAGTTGGGAAATGATATTATGACATGACATGACATGACAAAAAGAATATACAAATAAATCAACCAGGATCCATAGAACTCAGCCAGCTTCAGTCAAGTGACACATGGTTTGTTTCTATTCAACGAACCACCACCATTCACAGCAATATCATGACATTTCATATGATAACCCTAAGAAAACCCCGATACTCCACAAACATCCTTCTTGGCCGCTGGGTTACTTTCTATGTCATGACAAAAAGAATATACCTTCCTTCTTGGCCGGCGGCAAGCTCCAACATTGGATGTTGGTGGTTGGTTGAAAGAAGGAAAGGAGCTTTGTTTCTATTCTTCCTCTTGCTCGGAACGAGCAAGGAAGGAAGATTGGTGATCTAGGAGCTTCAACTTTTGGTAGATCGTCGCCCACACGACGTCTGAAAGGAGGAAGGTCATACATTAGAAGATCGAGAGGTATACCAATTCTCTATTCTCTTTTGTAACATGTTTGTTTTTGTTTTTCAATTATGAGCATGATATAATTCTGTTTGTGGCTAAATAATACTTGGATCCCGAACATAAACACGAAAGCCGGCGATCCGGACATCGTCTATTCCGCGGCTACTCGTAGAAAAGAGGTTGGTCGCTTGAACAACAAGTTTGTTCAAGAGATCTCTCTAAACGAATAGCACGACGATGACTTGGTTGTTTGGGCAATCCCTTTTGTCTAGGATTATTTTTTTTTAATCCGGGGACATCGATGAGATCGCCATGAACAAACGACCGAGGTGAAGTGGGAAGCGAAGTTTCCCCTCACGGATCAATGAAACTAAACCTTCACTCACATGTATCTAGGGTGTATAAAATACACACAAGTCAATGTGATTGTGAGATGTGGAATTAAGGTTATTATGGCTTCTTGCATTTTCTAGGCAACTCTATTTGATTCCCTTATACATGGGACTTCAAATCATGCCATTTTCCTTAAATCAATTTTATTAATGCATGAATGATCATGGCATAAATGATAACATAAATAAACATGACCAATGATCATGATGTCATGTCATATGAATATACTTTAAAATATGAACATGACATAGAAAGTAACCCTAAGCAATATCATGACATTTCATATGATAAAAGAAAATGTGATGTTATGACATGACAAAAAGAATATACAAATAAATCAACACACACAATCAAGCAAGGACACATGGTTTTGCACAAACAAAATACTTCATTCAAACATAAATTCAGGTTTTACAAGCAAAATATATGTCCAAAATGCTCTTGACCTCACTATGAAAACTAAAAACAAAATATATGATGTGCGTCTAGCTGTGATCATCTCCTGCAGATGGTGGAGGCAGTAGAGGCTGCTGGCTCAATGTCAAGGTCCGCACAATCTCGACCAGGTCGATCTGACGCTGCTCGACCCTGCTGAGCTGCTGACCCAGTTGCTAACCAATGGAAGATTGCTCCAGTCTGAGCTCTTCCAACTTCGAGTCAATCACTCCCCGATACTCCACAAAACTGGCCTCTAGATGTGAAATCCGCTCTAAGAGACCCTCTGCTAGTGCATCTACTATCATAGGGTCATCATCCTTAGCAGTTGGCCTCTCATGCTCTGCCATGGGCTCTCTAGGCTCTATAGCTGGCTCCTCATGCTCCATGGGCTGAGGCTGAGCCACCCACTCCATCCATCCAGGTCCAGTCCATATCCCAGCTAGTGTAAAGTTCCGCATCGTGATGCGGTCGTATGCATCTGATAAAGGCCTCAGTGATCCCCTGGATATGTTGATGCTGATGGACTCTAACCATGTAGTGATAATGTGTCCAAAAGGCATATGCACCTTCCCTTGTACAGGGGTCACAAAATGGACAATGCAATGAAATATGTTCAATGTAATGTTTATGTCCAAAAGGTGACGCATGACATAGATAAGGAAAAGATGGGGAGCCCGGATCTTGGCCTGACCCCGAGTCACTATTGGAAGAATACACCCAACAGTGACTTTGTAAAGAACATTGTCAGGTGCAGATAAGTCATTGATTGGAAATAGGTTTTGAGCTAGTGGACGAGGACGAAGAAAAAAGTGCTCATGCATGGACTCTAATGATATATGGTCAAACAGAGCAGGAAGAGGGGCTTCAAAAGTAGGGTAAAAGACAAAAGAGTCATCGGATGCCCGACACCCCAGGAACTTGTTGGGTTTCCGACACCGCGGCGTGTGTGTGTTCGATCATGTTTCTTAAACATGAGCACAGCGGAAGCAATTAAAAATAATAAATCTATATTTATTACAACACACACAACACACGCATGCTATTACAACAAGTGTAGACATAACCGTAAATTAAAATTTGCAATAAAAGAAATTATCTACATTATACCTTTCGTATGACGTGTAGCGGGAACGGCAACAACCGGAACGATCCTCGTAAGAATCGTCTCTATCCGTATCCATGCCGAGCTCCTCGGGATGACTTCGCTAAGTCACGAGCTTCGTCTTCGTACGGGTTACTAGCCTCGTGTTGAAGACGACGTGATCGAGAGATGATCACGATCCGAATCCAAATTCGGATCCTAAAACGAGTTCTCAAAACTCGCTTCTCCGGAGAGGTATTCGTCAACCAATTGACGAATCCTTCGTCCTCCACCTCAGAGGATTATCGGAGATCAAATCCCCGGCAAGTTAGCCGCTGTCGGAGCACTAACCGTCGTCCAAACGACGCTCCGACAACAAAGAAACAAGCTGTCCAGAAAAACTGGACAGCTTTTGGTGGAGGAATAGAGGCCGGCCAAGGAGAGATGGAAGCTCACCTTATCACCGAACCTAGAGGAGATCACCGGAGGGTCGCCGGAGCATCGCCGGCTGAAGCTTGGATGCCGGCGGCAAGGAGGTGGCAGCAGCTCCATGAAGTTGGCGGCAACACCATGTTGGGCGGCAACAACATGTTGGGCGGCTACAACTTGTTGGGCCACAACAATTTCATTAGCGTTAGGGTTAGGGTTTAAGCCCTATTTTATAGAGAACTAATTCTCTTAATGGTTAATGGATCATATCCATAAAGCCCGTTAACCCGCTCCATTAGGATAAGTTAAAATAAACCAAACCATGATGGTTTATTTTAAGTTAAAACGAACCGAACCAACCTTTGGTTCATTCGTTTAATATAAACCAAACCCTTTGGTTTATTCTCATCCATTGGATTAGAACTAAACCATTTTGGTCCATCCATTATGTCTTCATAAGACACGGCCCATCCACGCTTCCATTGCGACTGAAACAATTTCATGCTCGCTTTATGTTTGGTCCAACCAAACATAGTTTCTCTCGGTCTGAGAATCCCATTCTCAAGCTCGTTTTAAATCCTTTGGATTACACTCGTTGTGCGTGTGACCAAATAGGTTCTCGGTTTATGTTGGCCGTCTATAATTAACCATTAATTATAGAACGATCATGAGTGGCACCTAGTAGTACATCATGATCCCCAATTAACCGAAAAGATCAACGGTTGATCCAGAACTATTTCTGAAACCCTTCAGTAGCTCGAATGAATCGTGCCCCATTCCCTTCACTCATCTTATACCCACTTGGTTCAGGACATGGTCTATTGTGTCAGTCCCCACTAGGCTGACTACGTCACACCTAGCCCAAGTATCATTTCCTCGCCCTACGGATTCTAGTTACTCCACATGTATCGAAGAGTACCTTACTCTAAACATGTAATACTTTGGCCAAAGACTTTAGTAACAATCCGACGAGAGGCCATGGGTATACATCTCCTCGCAAGGAGTGGTGAATCCTTTATAGGCTATTCAAACACCTTCGATCACTTCGACTTATACCCAATCATCCGGGTCCACATCTCCTTAGAGATGTTTGCTTAAGATGTCAAAGCATAAGTCTCCATGATCAAGATGACTTGAATACCGCAAGTCAAAGGAACATCGCACTTAAGCCACAGTAAGAACTTCATTGACATATCTATATATGCAGAGAACCATGTGAAGTCTTACGGCTGGTCACTCCAATGAACTAGTTACCATAATTAGCATCCACGATTAACTCCGGACATCACAATGTCTCCAGCCAGTGAGAATCAGCTGCTTGGATACACCAAGGAGTATACCTCGTGCTAGTCTCGACAGAATTGATGGTGTCCAAATCCATCAATTCATCGACTAGGGATAATTTCGATACATCACAATTACACATGTAGAGATACTCACTAGTTGTGATCCAATCACAAATTCTCTCATGCTGTGAATCGTATCGTGGACATCCAGTAAATGAGTTTAAGGTCCAATCAAATACATGAAACATGTATACTCAAATAGTGAATCTTCATTTATCATATAAATGGTTCATACATAAGGCGATTGCCTTAGGACATCTCTCATATATTACTAACAGACTCCCACTTGGCCTAATGCCAATCGCTACGGTATCCAATACCATAAGCACGAACATGACCCTCAAACTTACTTTGAGGTAATGCTTTAGTCAAAGGATCCGCTAAGTTCCTTTCAGTGGGAATTTTCTCGATTTGTATTTCGTTCCTACTGATGATCTCTCTGATAAGATGATAGCGGCGAAGCACATGTTTGGATCATTGATGAGACCTCATCAAGTTCATAGATGAACTACTTGATCCAAACCGCTTCCTTTGCTGCTTCCAAAGCTGCAACGTATTCTGCCTTAGTGGCAGAATCTGCTATAGTGTCAAGCTTGGAACCTTTCCAACTTATTGCGCCTCCATTCTAGGTGAATACATACCCAGACTAAGACATGGAATCATCCTTGTCTGTCTGGATCTGGCATCCGTATACCCACGTATCACCATGTACCCTTCTCCATATATTAGGAACACATCCTTAGTTCTTCTCAAGTACTTAAGGATCGTCTTAACATACCAATGATCCATTCTGGATCGGATCGTATCCGCCGTGACACTCAGAGCATACGATACATCGGGCCTCGTGCATAACATAGCATACATGATAGATCCTATTGCGGATGCATAGGGAATCTTACTCATGCAAATCCTCTCGTCTTCTGTGCGCGGACACATAGACTTCGAAAGGTGTACCCCATGCCTGATGGGTAGGAAACCTTTCTTGGATTCCGACATGCTAAACCTCTTTAGCACTCGGTCTATATATGTAGATCAGCGAAGACCAGCAACTGTTTCGATCTATCTCTATAGATCTTAATCCCGAGGATGTAGGTTGCTTCTCCCAGGTCTTTCATGGAGAATGTCTTGGATAACCAAACCTTCACTGACTGTAAGATTGAAACATCGTTTCCTATAAGTAGTATGTCATCGACATACAATACTAGGAATACGACTGCACTCCCACTAACCTTCTTGTACACACAAGGTTCTTCTGGATTTTGTGAGAAATCAAACTTTTTGATTGTCTCATCAAAACGGATATTCCAGCTCCTGGATGCTTGCTTCAATCCATAAATGGATCGTCGCAATTTGCAAACCTTGGTTTTATCAACCGATGTGAAACCCTCAGGCTGTATCATATACACGTCCTCGAGCAGGTTTCCATTAAGGAAAGCTGTTTTCACATCCATCTGCCATATCTCATAATCATAATGAGCCGCTATGGCCAGGAGCATCCGAATGGATTTAAGCATAGCTACAGGCGAATAGGTTTCGTCATAATCAACACCTTGTTTTTGACGATATCCTTTCACCACCAATCTAGCCTTATAGGTAATCACATTACCATCCATGTCGGTTTTCTTCTTGAAAACCCACTTGCACCCTATAGGCTTTATGCCTTCAGGTGGGTCAACCAAGTTCCAAACTTGGTTTTCGTACATGGAATCCATTTCCGACTTCATGGCACCAAGCCACTTATCCCTTTCTGAACTTGTCAGCACTTCTTCATAACTGGTAGGCTCCTCATCATCAATGAGTAACACGTCGTTCGATTCACTTATGAGAAATCCATATCTCTCAGGAATATTGCGTGTTCTACCAGATCTACGAAGATGTGGTGTTACAATAGGTCCAGCCGATTGCTCATCACTATGAGTTGTCGGCTGTTGTGCCTCACCAGGTATCTCATCAATGTCTATTTGAGTCTCTCGAGCCTCCTCAAGCTCGACGACACTCCCACTGTTTTCTTGCAAGAGAAATTTTTTCTCTAGAAACACAACATGCCTTGAAACAAACACCTTTTGTTCCATAGGATGATAGAATTGGTAACCCCTTGTTTCCTTAGGGTATCCAATAAATAGACATTTATCAGACTTAGCATCCAGTTTGTCTGATACAGTCCGCTTCACATAAGCAGGACAACCCCATATCTTCAAGTAAGATACATGAGGTTTCTTACTATTCCATATATCATATGGAGTAGTTAAGACTACCTTGGTAGGCATTCTGTTTAACAAGTAAACAGCTGTCTGAAGTGCATAGCCCCAAAAGGACTTGGGAAGAGTCGCATGATTCATCATTGACCTGACCATGTCCAACAAGGTCCGATTACGCCTCTCAGATACACCATTATGCTGTGGTGTATAGGGCGGAGTCCATTGAGACAATATGCCATTGTCTCTTAGATAATCAAGAAACTCTTGACTTAAGTATTCACCACCTCGATCCGATCGAAGTATTTTAATACTCTTGTCATGTTGTTTCTCTACTTCATTTCTAAATTCTTTGAACCTTTCAAAGGCTTCAGACTTGTGTTTCATCAAGAACACATACCCAAACCGTGAGTGATCATCGGTGAAGGTAATGAAGTAGCTATAGCCTCCTAATGCTTGAGTTGACATAGGTCCACATACATCAGTATGTATTAGGCCTAGTAACTCTCCCACTCGTTCACCTTTTCCAGAAAAAGGTAACTTAGTCATCTTGCCTTTTAAGCATGATTCGCATGTATCGTATGAATCCAATTCAAACGATTCCAGAATTCCACATCGGTGTAATTCAGACATGCGTTTCTTGCTTATATGGCCAAGACGACAATGCCACAGATAGGAGTCTATTTGATTATCCTTTCGAGCACGCGTGTTGCTCGCTTCGATATTGAAAATGTCACTGGATACGTCCAACGTATAAATGCCATTACTCAAAGTTCCAGTTCCATAAAGTACGCCATTCAAAGTTATATAACAACAATTGTTACTAAACGTCAAATGGAAACCATTTCTATTTAAGCAAGAAATAGAAACAATGTTCTTTATTAGAGAAGGAACATAATAGCAATTGTTCGTTCCCAAGACTAGTCCACTAGGAGCTTCAAAGAATAAGTTCCGATGGCGGCGTAAAGAACCTTTGCTCCATTGCCAACTCGCAAATTTGACTCCCCTCTCGACAAGTCTTCTTCTATTCCTTAGCCCATATCATTACATATATGTGAGCTACACCCAGTTCCAATACCCAAGTGTCTAAGGAAATAGAATGACAATCAATAACGAAGATACCTAAAGAGGATGGGGCATCGGATGCCTTCTTCTTCTTCATAGACTCAAGATAAATCATGCAGTTTCTTCAGCTGGCCTTCCTTGCCACAATGATGGCAAGTGCCCTTTTCATACTGGGTTCCGCTTTCTTTGCCTTTTCTTTCCTTTCTTCTATTCTTTTGCCTTCCTCTTAGAACCTTTCTTTGAGGAATCAACTATGTAACCGCCTTCTCCTCATGCTTCACAGAAGGCTCCACAGTCTTCAGCATATTGAGGAGCTCGGGAATGGTGGATTCCAATTTGTTCATCCGATAGTTCATCACAAATTGCGAGAAACTCTTGGGCAAACAATGCATAATTAAGTCAATACTTAACTCATGATCCATCACAAAACCGAGGGTAGCTAGCCGCTCGATGTAACCGTTCATCTTTAGCACAAACTGCACTATAGATGAACCTTCTTGCATCTTCGTGGTGAAGAGGAGCCTAGAGACCTCGAACCTTTCGGATCTCGCTTGCTCATCGAACAACTCATGAAGATGGAAGACCATAGTGTTAGCATCCATATGCTCATGCTGCTTCTGCAGCTCAGGTACCATCGCCGCTAGCATGATGCAACTCGCCAGCTCAGAATCTGCCACATGCTTCTGATAGACCAACATTTGGTCTGGAGTTGCATCGTCCTTAGGACGGTCAGGAAGAGGCTCTTCAAGGACATATGCAAGCTTTTCCGCCTTGAGAACAATTCTCAGGTTTCTAAGCCAGTCCAGGAAGTTAGGCCCAGTCAGTTTGTTCGAATCCAAAATAGTGCGCAAATTCAAAGACGTCATGATCAATTTATTGACCTAGAAATACAAAACGAGCATATATGAGAAAATGATTTTAAAAATGCATCAATATACATTTATAAATCCCATTCATTTTTCGAATTTAAAAACCCCAAAATCACTTCGGGAGATCGTAGGTCCATCTCCGAATGGGCTGATATCCATCATAGTTATGAACAACCTTGGAGAGAGTCCAACAAGCCATTCATAACTACGACTGTAGGTATCAACTATACCGATTGCATATCACGTATATGCAACTATCACAATGTGCTATCAACTAATTGAATGTTCACACATACATCGGGTTGTTAACACATTAACAAGTATGCATCATATGCATAGCACCCAACTTCACCTCCCTTTACATCGACCTTGGAGAGAGTCCAACAAGCCGATGCTCCAGGTTAAAGCCAACCCATTAATTGGGACATAGTTTTAATATGGTTAGAGCGCATTCAACCAATTAGCCCAGCTTGGAGAGAGTCCAACAACCAAAGCTAACGATTGACCTCTGACTCTTACCATATTAGTATTAAACTATTCCATGGTTTGAACATATTCAGGTTCGAGCCGGGCTTGGAGAGAGTCCAACAACCCAAACAAGAAACAGAACTCTGGTTCTAACCATATTAATGGAAGGTGTAGGCTTTAATATTGATTAAGGGTTTTTATGTCTCATCCTCTTTACATGCAAATAACTATTATCTACATGGCATGGCATACATGGCATACATGGCATACATCTACATGTCACGACACGCATGGCATAATGTTATGCATCTAATGCAATTACATGACATACAATTATGTCATGTATATATTTCCTTATATGTGATAACTATTTATGGAAATAAAATATGTTTAAGATTTGATTCTCCAAATCAAATCATAATTAAATTAGAAAACAAATTTTCAAATCTAATCACATATTTTATTCATGGAATTATTTGATTAAGGAAAATCTATTTAGGAAACCAATTTCCTAAATCATTAAAACTACTTATGGAAATAAAATATTTTAAGATTTGATTTCCCAAATCAAATCATGATTAAATTAGGAAATAAATTTCCAGAATCTAATCAAATATTTTATTTATGGAAAATATCAATTTCCATAAATACTTCCAACTTTCCAAAAGTGGAAGATTTCCATAAATACTTCTAGACTTTCCAAAATTGAAAAATTTCCATAAATACTTCTAAATTTCCAAAATTAGAAAATTTCCAGAAATACATTATGACTATCGCAAAACCATTTTACGATTATGTCGAAACACAACCTGGGCTCTGATACCACTGTTGGGTTTCCGGCACCGCGGCGTGTGTGTGTTCGATCATGTTTCTTAAACATGAGCACAGCGGAAGCAATTAAAAATAATAAATCTATATTTATTACAACTCACACAACACACACATGCTATTACAACAAGTGTAGATATAACCGTAAATTAAAATTTGCAATAAAAGAAATTATCTACGTTATACCTTTCGTATGACGTGTAGCGGGAACGACATCAACCGGAACGATCCTCGTAAGAATCGTCTCTATCCGTATCCACGCCGAGCTCCTCGGGATGACTTCGCTAAGTCACGAGCTTCGTCTTCGTACGGGTTACTAGCCTCGTGTTGAAGACGACGTGATCGAGAGATGATCATGATCCGAATCCAAATTCGGATCCTAAAACGAGTTCTCAAAACTCGCTTCTCCGGAGAGGTATTCGTCAACCAATTGACGAATCCTTCATCCTCCACCTCAGAGGATTACCGGAGATCAAATCCCCGGTAAGTTAGGCGCTATCGGAGCACTAACCGTCGTCCAAACGACGCTCCGACGAGAGGAGGAGAAGCTGTCCAGAAAAACTGGACAGCTTTTGGTGGAGGAATAGAGGCCGGCCAAGGAGAGATGGAAGCTCACCTTATCACCGAACCTAGAGGAGATCACCGGAGGGTCGCCGGAGCATCGCCGGCTGAAGCTTGGATGCCGGCGGCAAGGAGGTGGCAGCAGCTCCATGAAGTTGGCGGCAACACCATGTTGGGCGGCAACAACATGTTGGGCGGCTACAACTTGTTGGGCGGCAACAACTTCATTAGGGTTAGGGTTAGGGTTTAAGCCCTATTTTATAGAGAACTAATTCTCTTAATGGTTAATGGATCATATCCATAAAGCACGTTAACCCGCTCCATTAAGATAAGTTAAAATAAACCAAACCATGATGGTTTATTTTAAGTTAAAACGAACCGAACCAACCTTTGGTTCATTCGTTTAATATAAACCAAACCCTTTGGTTTATTCTCATCCATTGGATTAGAACCAAACCATTTTGGTCCATCCATTATGTCTTCATAAGACACGGCCCATCCACGCTTCCATTGCGACTGAAACAATTTCATGCTCGCTTTATGTTTGGTCCAACCAAACATAGTTTCTCTCGGTCTGAGAATCCCATTCTCAAGCTCGTTTTAAATCCTTTGGATTACACTCGTTGTGCGTGTGACCAAATAGGTTCTCGGTTTATGTTGGCCGTCTATAATTAACCATTAATTATAGAACGATCATGAGTGGCACCTAGTAGTACATCATGATCCCCAATTAACCGAAAAGATCAACGGTTGATCCAGAACTATTTCTGAAACCCTTCAGTAGCTCGAATGAATCGTGCCTCATTCCCTTCACTCATCTTATACCCACTTGGTTCAGGACATGGTCTATTGTGTCAGTCCCCACTAGGCTGACTACGTCACACCTAGCCCAAGTATCATTTCCTCGTCCTACGGATTCTAGTTACTGCACATGTATCGAAGAGTACCTTACTCTAAACATGTAATGCTTTGGCCAAAGACTTTAGTAACAATCCGACGAGAGGCCATGGGTATACATCTCCTCGCAAGGAGTGGTGAATCCTTTATAGGCTATTCAAACACCTTCGATCACTTCGACTTATACCCAATCATCCCGGGTCCACATCTCCTTAGAGATGTTTGCTTAAGATGTCAAAGCATAAGTCTCCATGATCAAGATGACTTGAATACCGCAAGTCAAAGGAACATCGCACTTAAGCCACAAAGAAGAACTTCATTGACATATCTATATATGCAGAGAACCATATGAAGTCTTACTACCTGGTCACTCCAATGAACTAGTTACCATAACTAGCATCCACGATTAACTCCGACATCACAATGTCTCACCAAAGTGAGAATCACCGCTTGGATACACCAAGGTATACCTCGTGCTAGTCTCGGCTAATTGATGGTGTCCAAATCCATCAATTCATCGACTAGGGATAATTCTGATACATCACAATTACACATGTAGAGATACTCACTAGTTGTGATCCAATCACAAATTCTCTCATGCTGTGAATCGTATCGTGGACATCCAGTAAATGAGTTTAAGATCCAATCAAATACATGAAACATGTATACTCAAATAGTGAATCTTCATTTATCATATAAATGGTTCATACATAAGGCGATTGCCTTAGAACATCTCTCATATATTACTAACAGAACTCCTGCAAAATCGCAGGAGTGAACTCCAGGTCATGTTTTGCAACGCGAGTGGTGTACTTTGTGGTATCGTCGACTTTCCTCAAATTGAGGTAAAACTCCTTGAGAAGATCATCGTTTATCGAATGCATGTAAAGAACGACCTTCATCAACTGGTAATGCCATAGAATCTGAATGACATCTCCGCAGTATGTTCTAAAGAATCACTCGTCTAGATACCTAACCGGCATCGATTGGTACACGAGTGACCCACCCTCATGAGACTCACTCCTACGTTGTTTTCTACATGATTATGATGAAAGTAATGCAATGCAATGTAATGACACCAAAAATACGATTAAATCAAACTATGGTATAAGTAAAAAGATAGGGTTTAGGGTATAGGAAGTATACTTTGGTGCCATTTGGGGTCGACACTTGAGATGGACGAACTGAGCAGCAGAAATGTGGAGAAGACGCTGGAGGAACGCCGAAAAATGTCTCGTTGAAACCCTAAATCGCGGTGGAAGAGAATGGAAGCCTTGAGATGGCGCTATTAGCGTGATAGAAGGACCAAAATATGAGGAATAAGGTTAGATTTCAAACCTAGGCCTTGAGTTCATTGGCGTGGGCACGAGAAGGTCGGTCGGAGGATTTTGGGAATGATCAGAGAAGAAGCACATGAGTGAAAGGCGTGAAGAAGCCGAACCCTAGTGGTTTGGCCTTATAAAATCGCGACGCCAGGCGACTAATATGCCTTATCAGTCGACTGATCACGGTTCAGTGAGTGATTCATGAAGCCAGTAGTCGACTGCTTGGCTCGACACTCGACTGTTGAACTTTCTATGTCGAGCTATAGTATCATCAGTCGACTGTTATGGGTCATCAGTCGACTGATGTGACCAGTAGTCGATTGTTGGACTAGGCACTCGACTGTTGTCTCGTCTTCCTCGAGCAACAATAACATCAATCGACTATTGTGGATCATCAATCGACTGATGAACAATCAGTCGAGTGCTGGGAGCAGCACTCGACTACTGAACTCGCGGTGTCGTGCTACAGTGTTATCAATAGACTGAATTTCTGAATCAGTCGACTGATATCTGATTTTCAGTTTAGAAATTAAGCGAATTTTGATTTCTTTACTTAATTTTGTTCCATTTTAATGTGTTTATGCATGTATATCGAATATATTAGTGTTATGTCTGTGTTTACATATTTATTAATATATTTTGGTATTTTATTCCATTTTCACAAGCATTAACATCCAAGAGTTTTAATTCCTAACATCTCACCCTTTATAAGTGTTGAAATACACAATCAAGGTGAATCAAATATTTTGTGAGATGCAATACATCATAAACATACTTTCCATGCAACCATATGGTAAGACACATGAAGCATGACAAGTATGTGACATCAAGGTATATAGTGTTTGAGTGTTAATCTCAAGTGTCATTTCTAAACCTTAAGACAATTTTCTTGATACATTGATCCCCCAAGTGTGCCAAAACCTATAATGACACACCATGACTCCTATACCTAATTGTGCCAATTTGATCAAATTATCAAGCTTCTTAAATGATATTGGCACATCCTAAAATCCTTTAGGATATTAAATCAAATTTATTTCCAAGATACCCATAACCTTGGAAATGATCTAAAGTGCCACCTTTACCATGGTTAGGTTAACTACCTATCCATTTAAAGTTGGCACAACCTAACCCATTTAGTGTGAATCGATCACGCTCTTAGGAATCCAATATCTATTGGAGCTCCTTGGATTTACTAGGTATTCCTTAGGGATAACTTCCCTAGATACCTTCCTAATGACCCTCCTAGGCTTGGTAGCCTCGGTCATTGTGGTCTTGCCTAGGTTAACCTTAGGGATTGCCTCCCTAGTAACCTTTTTAGTGGTCTTTCTAGGTTTCATTGAAACCCTAGCCACTAGGCATCTACCTTGGTCAACCTTAGGGATGACTTCCCTATTGACCTTGGTTTTCCTAGACTTAACTTGAGTTCCATAATCGAATGGAATATTGTGATAGGTCTTTTTGGGCTTAAGCTTGCCCTTGGATGGTTCTTTCTTTCTAAACCCTAGGTTTTGACTTTTAGAACTAGATTTTTGACCCTTTGACCCTTGTATTTGATTTTGCATAATCCTAAGGGTCTTCTCCAACTTCTCAAGCCTTGACCTCAAGGCTTGATTTTCAACTTCTAATTTTTCAATTTTGGTGGGCCCATTATTTCTTTGGTCATTTTTGCCCTTCCTAGGCATATGTCTAGTCCATTTAGGATTGATGCCTAGGTGGTTCTCAATTTTCCTAATACTTGTCTTAGGTAAAATTTTTTTAGGGACATTAGTCCCAAATATCTCCATATTCCTAAGGTTTACATGTTTCGCTCCTAAACAATAAAATTTATTATTTTTAGCATTCTCTTTATGAAACATAGAAAGATTACTTCTAGCATACTTTTTCTTATTACTTAAAGAATGAGCATTATTTAAATGTACCTTAGGGTTTGCCTTAGGGGCTCCCCCTACATTTGATGCTCCTTCTTGAACCTTCTTCTTCCTCCTAAAGCATTGACTCCTATAATACCTCGGTTGTTGGCACTTGAAGCATACCACGTGCTTCTTGCTCTTAATGGTTGAGGCACCGGGTTCCTTGGTCTTTTCTTGAGGTTTCAATGTCGGTTGACTTTTCTTGACTTTCATAAGGCACTTGCTCTTATAGTGGCCATATTACCTATACTCAAAACACATAATATGATTTTTATTTTGAATTGATGTGCTTGAGTTACCTAGGTCAATGGTGGTTAGAATTGGTTCTTCATCTTCTCGACCGGAGGTAGATGGTTCCTCTTGAGTCGACTCTGGTATTGAAGATGACCTAGTCTCCTCCCCCTCAATCCTAGAGGTGGAGGCTTCTTTTACTTCTTCCTCCTCTCCCGATCTAGATGTTGTTTCTTTATCACCCTCCGAATCATCAAGCTCTTGTAATGAAGATGTGATTGCTTCTTCTTGAGCTTGAGAGGATGAACACTCCTCTTCTTCTTGAACCGGTGATGAGCCTTCGTGGAACTTTGCCAATTTGCTCCAAAGCTCCTTGGCATCTGGATATTCACCTAGCCTAGACAAAATATCATTAGGTATCAAAGCTTCTAAAAGTTTTGTTACCTTAACTTCGGTCTTGAACTTTTGACGTTGCTCTTGGGTCCACTTTTTCAATTTCAAGACATCTCCCTTCTTATCCCTAGGGGGTTCAAAACCTTCCATGATGATGAACCACTCCTCTATGTTCATCATCAAGAATGTCTCCATTCTTGCCCTCCATGTCGAAAAATCTTCTTGGTCGTATGGTGGAGGTGGGTTGATATCCCATCCTAATTTTCCTTCAAATTCCATCTTGTTCCCTCTAACATCTTTTGCTCCTGGGTGTTAGTCCGTAGAAGAGCTCCAAGCTCTGATACCACTTGTTAGGACCTGTGCACCCACTAGAGGGGGGGAGGGGTGAATAGCATTTCGTCGTTTCGCGATGGAATTGATCACGTGCTTGCTACAATTCGGTTAGTGCGCAGCGGAATAATAATAACAACAAATACAAATAACCAAAATGCACAAGCACAATACAAAGATATAATGTGGTTCAGAACCGTATGGTTCATACTCCACGGATTGAGCTCAAATGAGCTCTAGTGATGCACACGCAATCACTAATCAATAATACTCCTTCTCGACAACAAGTCGGAGGTGGAGAAATCTCATACAATCGATTACACAAAGTAATACAACAAGTATGAAATTCACTACAAGTAAAGGAAAAATACTTTACAAAGAGCTTTTGATTGCTTGCTTGTTTAGTTGCTTGAGCTGCACTTGGAGAGCCTGAAATGCACCAGAAAATCATCCCAAATAGCCCTAGTAATCGCTGTAAAAAATTCTCCCTTCATGCTCCTTTTAAACCTGCAACTCGGGTTGATTTTCACCTAGCAACCGACTGATTGAGACCATCAGTCGACTGTTCCTACAGCCGTTGTCTCACAATGGCATGAGCCACATTGGATAAGTTCCAATGGATAGACCATCAGTCGACTGATCGAGTCATCACTCGACTGTCAAACCCTAATAGTTAACTCGGAAACATTCTGTCCCCGAATACCCGACTAGTAGTCGACTGATCTCCATATCAGTCGACTGCCCAATGCTGGCAGTCGATTGTTAGGTCATTTCCTACAGTCGAACTCTAGTCGACTCACATTAGTCGATTGACCATAGTCTCAGTCGACTGATACACCTCAAACATGAGGTTTTACCCCAAGTATGGTGCCCCCATACTTGCCAGACCACCCTTAGCCTAGACCTAAGCCTTCTAGCCACCTCCGTCAGTCTCACGCCTATCAGATCCCTCCAAGTCATCCATGACTTGTTCATCCATACGCTAGCCTTCAGGCGCTTCCATCAGCTATTGTCATACTAATGTGGTCTACACCGCCAAGGCACATTGAGCTTACGTTGCCAAGACTTCACTTGGACTTTACGTCGCCAACCATTGGACTTATGCTACCAAGACTCCACCCTTGGACTTTATGCCACCAATATCACCCCTTGGACTTTCCAATTTCTAAGACTCATGCTTGGACTTTCCTTGCTAACCCATGTTGGAATTTCCATGCCAAGTACACAAGACTTGGACTTCTCCCATGACAATGGTCAAACCATCGTCAAACATCAAATATGACCTGAGTCGATTGCACCAACAATCTTCCCAACACATTGTCAGACATCAATGTCAAACATCAAAACACTACTCGAGTCAAACTCGAGTCTGGTCAATCGTGACCTGAGCCGATTGCACCAACACATTTGGCATGAAGATCGGTTGGGTCAGGAGATCGGACAATCGGCAAAAAGTCCAGCTGGGTCAGGCAGACTGGACAGCTGGTGAAAGCCCTGGTAGGTCAGATCGGATGTCAAGAATGGTAAGTTCGGTAGGTAGCCGACAGGTAAGCGTCGATTGAAGAGGTGAGGCCGAGTCCTCTGTAGGGGGACAAAGCTAGGCATCGATCTGATGAAAACTCTGCGTGGGACTTAGTAGTCGAGATCGAGCAGTATTACTACTGCTATCGCATTTCATATTATCTATTTTGTGCTAATCCTATTTTGCAGGGATCAGTCAATTGAATGGATTCAAGTCGACAGAAGTCCAGTCGACTAGAGGTGTATCAGTCGAATGGATACCTATTTGGCAGGATCAGCTGGTGATCGATTGGAGATCGTGCGATGCAAATGGAAAGGACTTCAGTTGACTGAAGAGTTTGAGTTGTCTGAAGAGGGAAATTTCTCGATGCGGAGCCGAGTGACATGGAGTCGACTGGAGGTTTTGTTAGGGCAATCTCTTGCCGTAATATGGTTTTGATGGTGTGGCAAAGGGTTTAAGTTAGTGTGTTATGTTGATTTGATATGTGCGTTGAAGTCGTGCAGGACTTAGTAATTCGCACATGGAGCCGTGGTGAGTTTCACATCTGATGACTCGTGCCTTGAGTCGGTGAAGGATAGCTTTACGGAAGCCGTGCGCTTGGAGCATCTGAGGGACCACCAGACGAGAAGCTTGGAGTGAAGCCGGAGGAAGTAGACTTCGAGGCAAGAGACGCGAAGGAGCATTGCAGAGCCGTGCACCTAATGCTGCCGAGGGACGTGGCCGATGTTAGTGCCTATAAGATCCACATATCTCCACAATGGTATGATATTGTCCACTTTGGGCCTAAGCCCTCATGGTTTTGTTTTTGGGCTCTACCCAAAAGGCCTCACACCAATGGAGATATCTTTTTTCTTATAAGCACATGATCTTTTCCATGTCTTACCAATGTGGGACTTTGATTGTATTCCCCATACTCCCAACAATCCCCCCCTCAAACGAAGGACCACATTGGGCCCCCCCTCAAGCCTATCCCTCCTCGAAGGATTTTCTCTGCTTGATGTCCGATCTTCAACCCACCAGGACTTCCTGCCAGTTGTTCGGTCCCCCCGACCCAACTAGACTTCCTTCCTGATGTCTGGTTCTCTTGATCCGGACGTGGGAGCTCAACTTCCTTCGTTCGAGGTTCATGGCTTGACATGGACCATGGCTCTGATACCAATTGTTAGTGCCTATAAGATCCACATATCTCCACAATGGTATGATATTGTCCACTTTGGGCCTAAGCCCTCATGGTTTTGTTTTTGGGCTCTACCCAAAAGGCCTCACACCAATGGAGATATCTTTTTTCTTATAAGCACATGATCTTTTCCATGTCTTACCAATGTGGGACTTTGATTGTATTCCCCATACTCCCAACAGCCGAGAACGAAGAGAACTTCGAAGGCGAGGGACTCCGAGAGATGAGAGTGAGCGATTGTAAATCGGGGAGGGGTAGCTCTTAGGTGAAACTTGGCCATTTGGCCAAGTGTTGGATGGGTTTTCCCGACACCAGTCGACTGCCATGTCATGGCAATCGACTTCTCTGAGTCGAATGTAGTTCGACTGATATCCGACTGATGGGTTTATGCCCAGCAGTCGACTGCCATGGAATGTTAGTCGACTGCCAGAGGATATCGCGGCATGAACCGCCAGAATGATCGGGTGATTAGCGAGGCAGCAATGATCGGTGAGGTCCATTAGTCAACTGCCAAGAGTTCCGTTGGATTACAACGGTCGGGATCCGACGTGTTCGGAGGCCGTTGTAGTGACGGCAGTCGACTGCCAAGGGCAGCAGTCGACTGGTGGCGGCCAACGGGAAGAAATCAGCCCTCTCTATAAAAAGAGAGGGTGTGAGCCTTTGGGAGAAAAATGCTTATGCTCTAAGTGATCTTCCTAGTGCCCCACAAGCTGTAAACTCTTCTTACTTGTTTTTACTCCATTCTTATTGTAAGAAGAGTGATCTTGATTGTAAAGGTTACCTCCACCTAGCTTGGTGCAAAGGAGAGACCAATAGTGATTGGCTTTGGAGGAGTGATTCACCTCGGACGAATCGGGATCGTGGATTAGCGGCGTAGCCGTGAACCACGTTACATTCTTTGTTAGCGTTTGTATTTTCATTTATTGCTTTGTCTTTATTGTTTATGCTTCCGCTTGCGCTAACGATTGTGTAGACGAGCAAACGAACGAGAGAATTCCAACATCCATTGGAAGAGGGCTATTCACCCCCCTCTAGCCGGCCGTATCGATCCCCTACAAGTGGTATCAGAGCCGAGGAAAGCTTGTCGAGGACTAACCGCCACAACAAGCAACTTTCAAAATGGCCGGCTCCAACATCCATCCTCCGAAGTTTGAAGGAGAATTCGCTTGGTGGAAGAAGAGAATGGAGTTATTTTTCGAAATGGATTTTGACATTATGATTACAATGGAATCCGGTTTCGTTTTGCCTAGGGATGAAGAGGGGAAGCCAATAGAGAAATCTAGGTGGACCAAAAGGCAAAGGGAAGAGCACCTTGCAAATTCAAAAGCCAAGCATCATCTCTTCAATGTGCTCCCCCAACAAGAAATCAACCGAATAGGAGAATGCCTAAGTGCCAAGGAGATGTGGGAGAAGCTAATTGAGCTTCATGAAGGCACATCCGAGGCAAAGCTAGCAAGGAGAGATCTCCTCCGCTCCCAACTATCCAACATTAAATTAGAAAAGGGAGAAAAGGTAACTTCTTTGCATTCTAGATTCAAAGAAATTTTAAATGGACTAACAAGTGTAGGAGAAAGGCTCTCCAATCGCGATATGATAATGAAGGCCATAGATGCTTTCCCCCGATCATCCAAGTGGAGTTCAATGGTGGACTCATTTTACATTTCAAAGAATCTAGAGGTAAGTACTCTAGATGAATTTTTCTCCACTATGGAATTACATGAATCTAGGCTTGAAGGAATACAAGAAGAGCCAAAAATACAATCTTCAAGGGGAGTAGCATTGTTGGCAAATAAGGGAAAGAAGAAGATAGAGATCTCCTCCTCCTCCGATGATGAAGCGTCTTCCTCCTCCTCCATGGATAGCACCGAGGAAGCCTATATGGTAAGGAGGGTAAGACATGCTTTAAAAGGTTTTAGATTTAACAAATCTCATGATAGGAATAGAAGACCAAGAGGAAAAATTATTTGCTATAATTGTCAAGGGGAGGGACACATAAGGGATAATTGTCCCCTCCTAAACAAGAGCAAGGAAGAGAAGAAAAAGAAGGAAGAAAAGAAGAAGAAAAAGGGAAGCAAGAAGAAAAAGGAAGAGGAGAAGAAGACAAAGGAAAAGGGAAAGGCTAAAGCTCTCAAGGCAAGGACTTGGGATGATCCATCCTCATCCTCCTCATCATCATCGGATGAGGAGAATGCCTTTGTCACCAATTTGGCCTTGATGGCCTTTGATGACTTGGATTGCTCTTCATCCGAAAATGAAGGATCAAGCTCAAGTGGGGAGAGCTCAAATGAAGGGGGAGCTTCTACATCCTCATCATCCGAAGAAGAAGAGGACATGGAAACTATGGTAACGAAAGCCTCTCCTAAGAAAATAGTTTCCATAATTTCTAGTTTAACTAAGGACTTATTTGGAATGAAAAAGAAAAATAAAAGCATGCTTAATCAAATTAAGGCATTGGAAAATAAGCTAGAAAATGCATGCTTAAATGATAATATTTCTTCTAGCTTAAATGATGCATGCTCACATGACCTTTATGTGCCATTAGATGTTAGTGATGCATGTATAAATGAAGATAGAGCCTTAAGGGAAAAGGTAGATTATTTAACAAAAGCCCTAGAAAAATTCACAATTGGCTCCAACACATTGAACATGATCTTAGGGAGCCAAAGAGCTAGTTTCAACAAAAAGGGCCTAGGCTACAAGGAAAAGAAAAATGAAAAGGCCTACAAATGCCTAATAGCTAGGGGACAAGATAAGAAGAAAGTAATAGCTAGGAAATGGATCCCCAAGGAATACTTAGTGAACCCAATAGGAAAGAACTTATTTTGGGTTCCAAAATCCATCCTTAAGGGTTAGAAAACCCCTAGGGTAGTCAACCATATGCAATTGACCTATATCATATTTTGGTTGACTTAGGATGGCGGGACAACATTTTTAAATAGTGTTGGGTGATGATAACGTGCCCATAAATAGATAATAATGCTTAAATCATGATGATTAATGTAATTGCTATGTATGTTTGAAATCATGATTTATGATTTTAATATTTGGCACGTAATCATGAGAAATAGGGTTGAATCATGCTTTAGGTGATACTTTGCTTATTATCATCATATAATAACTAATGCATGACTATTATTTGATGAATACATGAGTTTTATGATCATAATGTAGAATTCATTCATATATGTCTTTATGATCATGAGGATTATTAGGTTGATACTTAACCTTGATAAAATTGCATGAATATATTGGTTAAGTATACACAAATACCCCCTAGGATGCATCTCACACTCACCATAGGCTACCTTGATTGAAAACTTAGCATGAGTGAGATGTTAGGATGATACAAATGTCCACTAATGCCTATGGCATTTAGATGGTCATTTAAAGTATCAAAATAGCAATAATAGACCAATCATGGGGAAGACTTATGTTTAATTCATAGAAATATTGCCCAAAGATCATGGTTGGATATTTCATATGTTTTCAAAACAATTTCTTACTTTAAAATACATGTATTCATGTTTTGAAACAATTGGATGCAAGACTAGGTGTTAAAATGGATACTAACATGCTCAAAAACTAGTGTTTTTTAAAGCCTTTAGAATTTTGGCAAATATCGGAAAATATAATGATTTTTCTTGAAAATCTATTTTTCACTGATAGATATACTTAAAAGAAATGTGTTCCCAAAATTTCATGATTTTTTGAATTTTTTGGAATTTTTAATGCATTTCTGAAATTCGCCCAGAAAATCAAAATTTCGGAATCCATTGTGCCAGTCGACTGCCATACTGATAGCAGTCGACTGATAACCTGAAAAACAGCCTAATATTTTCTGATTTTAGATTTTAATCAAGTTTTTGGTGTTCTCTTTCCACTATACTTGATGCCATGAGTTTATAAATTAGGATTAATCTTTTTGATGGTGTCAAAGGGGGAGAAATGTATGTTTAAGTAAAGGGGAACATATTTAGGGGGAGAAATGATTATGCTTATGATAGGGGGAGAACATTTTTTTTATGTGGAGTTTCATGGATTAAGGGGGAGTTGCATGTTGCTATATCATGTTTATCTTTACATGCTTTCTTACCTTTAAAATTTATATCAAATATTTTTACCTAACTTAAATGGATTGTCACACATCAAAAAGGGGGAGATTGTTAGGGCAATCTCTTGTCGTAATATGGTTTTGATGGTGTGGCAAAGGGTTTAAGTTAGTGTGTTATGTTGATTTGATATATGCGTTGAAGTCGTGCAGGACTTAGTAATTCGCACATGGAGCCGTGGCGAGTTTCACATCTCATGACTCATGCCTTGAGTCGGTGAAGGATAGCTTTACGGAAGCCGTGCGCTTGGAGCATCCGAGGGACCGCCGGACGAGAAGCTTGGAGTGAAGCCGGAGGAAGTAGACTTCGAGGCAAGAGATGCGAAGGAGCATTGCAGAGCCGTGCGCCTGATGCTGCCGAGGGACGTGGCCAAGAACGAAGAGAACTTCGAAGGCGAGGGACTCCGAGAGATGAGAGTGAGCGATTGTAACCCGGGGAGGGGTAGCTCTTAGGTGAAACTTGGCCATTTGGCCAAGTGTCGGATGGGTTTTCCCGACACCAGTCGACTGCCATGTCATGGCAGTCGACTGCTCTGAGTCGAATGTAGTTCGACTGGTATCCGACTGATGGGTTTATGCCTAGCAGTCGACTGCCAGAGGATATCGCGGGCACAGAACCGCTCGTAGCCGACTGGGCAGTCGACTACGGAGGCAGCAGTCGACTAGTGAGGTCCATCAGTCGACTGCCAAGAGTTCCGTTGGATTACAACGGTCGGGATCCGACGTGTTCGGAGGCCGTTGTAGTGACGGCAGTCGACTGCCAAGGGCAGCAGTCGACTGGTGGCGGCCAACGGGAAGAAATCAGCCCTCTCTATAAAAAGAGAGGGTGTGAGCCTTTGGGAGAAAAATGCTTATGCTCTAAGTGATCTTCCTAGTGCCCCACAAGCTGTAAACTCTTCTTACTTATTTTTACTCCATTCTTATTGTAAGAAGAGTGATCTTGATTGTAAAGGTTACCTCCACCTAGCTTGGTGCAAAGGAGAGACCAATAGTGATTGGCTTTGGAGGAGTGATTCACCTCGGACGAATCGGGATCGTGGATTAGCGGCGTAGCCGTGAACCACGTTACATTCTTTGTTAGCATTTGTATTTTCATTTATTGCTTTGTCTTTATTGTTTATGCTTCCACTTGCGCTAACGATTGTGTAGACGAGCAAACGAACGAGAGAATTCCAACATCCATTGGAAGAGGGCTATTCACCCCCCTCTAGCCAGCCGTATCGATCCCCTACAAGTGGTATCAGAGCCGAGAAAAGCTTGTTGAGGACTAACCGCCACAACAAGCAACTTTCAAAATGGCCGGCTCCAACATCCATCCTCCGAAGTTTGAAGGAGAATTCGCTTGGTGGAAGAAGCGAATGGAGGTATTTTTCGAAACGGATTTTGACATTATGATTACAATGGAATCCAGTTTCGTTTTGCCTAGGGATGAAGAGGGGAAGCCAATAGAGAAATCTAGGTGGACCAAAAGGCAAAGGGAAGAGCACCTTGCAAATTCAAAAGCCAAGCATCATCTCTTCAATGTGCTCCCCCAACAAGAAATCAACCGAATAGGAGAATGCCTAAGTGCCAAGGAGATGTGGGAGAAGCTAATTGAGCTTCATGAAGGCACATCCGAGGCAAAGCTAGCAAGGAGAGATCTCCTCCGCTCCCAACTATCCAACATTAAATTAGAAAAGGGAGAAAAGGTAACTTCTTTGCATTCTAGATTCAAAGAAATTTTAAATGGACTAACAAGTGTAGGAGAAAGGCTCTCCAATCGCGATATGATAATGAAGGCCATAGATGCTTTCCCCCGATCATCCAAGTGGAGTTCAATGGTGGACTCATTTTACATTTCAAAGAATCTAGAGGTAAGTACTCTAGATGAATTTTTCTCCACTATGGAATTACATGAATCTAGGCTTGAAGGAATACAAGAAGAGCCAAAAATATAATCTTCAAGGGGAGTAGCATTGTTGGCAAATAAGGGAAAGAAGAAGATAGAGATCTCCTCCTCCTCCGATGACGAAGCGTCTTCCTCCTCCTCCATGGATAGCACCGAAGAAGCCTATATGGTAAGGTAGGTAAGACATGCTTTAAAAGGTTTTAGATTTAACAAATCTCATGATAGGAATAGAAGACCAAGAGGAAAAATTATTTGCTATAATTGTCAAGGGGAGGGACACATAAGGGATAATTGTCCCCTCCTAAACAAGAGCAAGGAAGAGAAGAAAAAGAAGGAAGAAAAGAAGAAGAAAAAGGGAAGCAAGAAGAAAAAGGAAGAGGAGAAGAAGACAAAGGAAAAGGGAAAGGCTAAAGCTCTCAAGGCAAGGACTTGGGATGATCCATCCTCATCCTCCTCATCATCATCGGATGAGGAGAATGCCTTTGTCACCAATTTGGCCTTGATGGCCTTTGATGACTTGGATTGCTCTTCATCCGAAAATGAAGGATCAAGCTCAAGTGGGGAGAGCTCAAATGAAGGGGGAGCTTCTACATCCTCATCATCCGAAGAAGAAGAGGACATGGAAACTATGGTAACGAAAGCCTCTCCTAAGAAAATAGTTTCCATAATTTCTAGTTTAACTAAGGACTTATTTGGAATGAAAAAGAAAAATAAAAGCATGCTTAATCAAATTAAGGCATTGGAAAATAAGCTAGAAAATGCATGCTTAAATGATAATATTTCTTCTAGCTTAAATGATGCATGCTCACATGACCTTTATGTGCCATTAGATGTTAGTGATGCATGTATAAATGAAGATAGAGCCTTAAGGGAAAAGGTAGATTATTTAACAAAAGCCCTAGAAAAATTCACAATTGGCTCCAACACATTGAACATGATCTTAGGGAGCCAAAGAGCTAGTTTCAACAAAAAGGGCCTAGGCTACAAGGAAAAGAAAAATGAAAAGGCCTACAAATGCCTAATAGCTAGGGGACAAGATAAGAAGAAAGTAATAGCTAGGAAATGGATCCCCAAGGAATACTTAGTGAACCCAATAGGAAAGAACTTATTTTGGGTTCCAAAATCCATCCTTAAGGGTTAGAAAACCCCTAGGGTAGTCAACCATATGCAATTGACCTATATCATATTTTGGTTGACTTAGGATGGTGGGACAACATTTTTAAATAGTGTTGGGTGATGATAACGTGCCCATAAATAGATAATAATGCTTAAATCATGATGATTAATGTAATTGCTATGTATGTTTGAAATCATGATTTATGATTTTAATATTTGGCACGTAATCATGAGAAATAGGGTTGAATCATGCTTTAGGTGATACTTTGCTTATTATCATCATATAATAACTAATGCATGACTATTATTTGATGAATACATGAGTTTTATGATCATAATGTAGAATTCATTCATATATGTCTTTATGATCATGAGGATTATTAGGTTGATACTTAACCTTGATAAAATTGCATGAATATATTGGTTAAGTATACACAAATACCCCCTAGGATGCATCTCACACTCACCATAGGCTACCTTGATTGAAAACTTAGCATGAGTGAGATGTTAGGATGATACAAATGTCCACTAATGCCTATGGCATTTAGATGGTCATTTAAAGTATCAAAATAGCAATAATAGACCAATCATGGGGAAGACTTATGTTTAATTCATAGACATATTGCCCAAAGATCATGGTTGGATATTTCATATGTTTTCAAAACAATTTCTTACTTTAAAATACATGTATTCATGTTTTGAAACAATTGGATGCAAGACTAGGTGTTAAAATGGATACTAACATGCTCAAAAACTAGTGTTTTTTAAAGCCTTTAGAATTTTGGCAAATATCGGAAAATATAATGATTTTTCTTGAAAATCTATTTTTCACTGATAGATATACTTAAAAGAAATGTGTTCTCAAAATTTCATGATTTTTCGAATTTTTTGGAATTTTTAATGCATTTCTGAAATTCGCCCAGAAAATTAAAATTTCGGAATCCATTGTGCCACGCCGATATCGATGCGAATGATTGATAACCTGAAAAACAGCCCAATATTTTCTGATTTCAGATTTTAATCAAGTTTTTGGTGTTCTCTTTCCACTATACTTGATGCCATGAGTTTATAAATTAGGATTAATCTTTTTGATGGTGTCAAAGGGGGAGAAATGTATGTTTAAGTAAAGGGGAACATATTTAGGGGGAGAAATGATTATGCTTATGATAGGGGGAGAACATTTTTTTTATGTGGAGTTTCATGGATTAAGGGGGAGTTGCATGTTGCTATATCATGTTTATCTTTACATGCTTTCTTACCTTTAAAATTTATATCAAATATTTTTACCTAACTTAAATGGATTGTCACACATCAAAAAGGGGGAGATTGTTAGGGCAATCTCTTGTCGTAATATGGTTTTGATGGTGTGGCAAAGGGTTTAAGTTAGTGTGTTATGTTGATTTGATATATGCGTTGAAGTCGTGCAGGACTTAGTAATTCGCACATGGAGCCGTGGCGAGTTTCACATCTCATGACTCGTGCCTTGAGTCGGTGAAGGATAGCTTTACGGAAGCCGTGCGCTTGGAGCATCCGAGGGACCGCCGGACGAGAAGCTTGGAGTGAAGCCGGAGGAAGTAGACTTCGAGGCAAGAGACGCGAGGGAGCATTGCAGAGCCGTGCGCCTGATGCTGCCGAGGGACGTGGCCAAGAACGAAGAGAACTTCGAAGGCGAGGGACTCCGAGAGATGAGAGTGTGCGATTGTAACCCGGGGAGGGGTAGCTCTTAGGTGAAACTTGGCCATTTGGCCAAGTGTCGGATGGGTTTTCCCGACACCAGTCGACTGCCATGTCATGGCAGTCGACTGCTCTGAGTCGAATGTAGTTCGACCGTATCCGATCGATGGATTTATGCCTAGCAATGATCGCCAGAGGATATCGTGGCACAGTAACCGCCGAGTTGTAGCGATGCGGCACGATTACGGAGGCAAAGAATGACCAGTAGTGAGGTCCATCAGTCGACTGCCAAGAGTTCCATTGGATTACAACGGTCGGGATTCGACGTGTTCGGAGGCCGTTGTAGTGATGGCAGTCGACTGCCAAGGGCAGCAGTCGACTGGTGGCGGCCAACGGGAAGAAATCAGCCCTCTCTATAAAAAGAGAGGGTGTGAGCCTTTGGGAGAAAAATGCTTATGCTCTAAGTGATCTTCCTAGTGCCCCACAAGCTGTAAACTCTTCTTACTTGTTTTTACTCCATTCTTATTGTAAGAAGAGTGATCTTAATTGTAAAGGTTACCTCCACCTAGCTTGGTGCAAAGGAGAGACCAATAGTGATTGGCTTTGGAGGAGTGATTCACCTCGGACGAATCGGGATCGTGGATTAGCGGCGTAGCCGTGAACCACGTTACATTCTTTGTTAGCGTTTGTATTTTCATTTATTGCTTTGTCTTTATTGTTTATGCTTCCGCTTGCGCTAACGATTGTGTAGACGAGCAAACGAACGAGAGAATTCCAACATCCATTGGAAGAGGGCTATTCACCCCCTCTAGCCGGCCGTATCGATCCCCTACAGGTTTCAGTCGACTGGAAGACCATGAATTTCATATCGATGGGCTGATGTGGAGTCTACTGGAAGGCATTCTAGTCGACTGGAAAAAGTTTATAAAAGTTGTGCTCGACCAGATCCAAGATATGAATTGAATCAACGTCGAAGTACTGTCAAAATTTCCTCATGATCACAAGAGCTTCAACCTTCAAAAAGGACTCTTTTCCAACACGTTGAGCCTGCATCCGGATCTTCTGTAGTGTCGGTATAAAGTAGTCTTAATTTTCTTTAAGTACACTTTTGTATTTAATTTCAAGAGAGGATAGGTTGTTACCCTTCTCTCATACTTGTAAAAAGCGAAACTCTTCGAAGTCGAGAGTTCTCGAATTAGAGGGTATCATAGTGATTGCCCAACGAGGTAGTTCTCGGGAGAGCTATGGGCTTTGGAGTAGCAACCCAGTTAGGGTTGTGAACCAAGTCAACTGCCTGTGTCTAAATTGCTTTCAATTTTCGCTCCATACTCTTATTAGAAAATAAGTTTAGAAAATAAATTAAATTATAAAACACTGAGATTCACCCCCCTCTCGGTTCACTCAATCCTACAATTAGTATCGAGCGGTGCTCGAGTTAATTGAAACCATCATCGTGAGCCTTAGATTAATTTAGATTATTTTTTCTTGCATTAGATTAATTTAGAATATTTTTTTTGCTTTATATTAATTTACAATATTTTTTTCTTACTTTAGAATAATTTAGAATATTTTTCCAGCATTTAATATTTGCTAGATAATATTTGCAGCATTTTATATTTGTTAGAATAATTATTTCTGCATTTAGTTAATTATTTCTACATTTAAATAATTATTTTTGTATTTAGATAATTATTTTTATATTTAGTTAATTATTTCTATATTTAAATAATTATTTCTGCATTTAGTTAATTATTTCTGCATTTAAATAATTATTTCTGCATTTAGTTAATTATTTCTGCATTTAAATAATTATTTCTGCATTTAGTTTATTATTTTTGTATTTAGTTAATTATTTCTACATTTAAATAATTATTTCTGCATTTAGTTATTTATTTTTACATTTAGATAATTATTTCTGCATTTTAGATATTTTAAAAATCATTTTCTGCATTTTAGATATTTTAAAAATCATTTTCTACATTTTAGATATTTTAAAAATCATTTTCTGCATTTTAGATATTTTAAAAATCATTTTATGCATTTTAAATGTTTTTTAAAAATTTCTGCATATTTAAATTAGATAAAATTAATTTTCTTTATATCTTGGTCAATTTAATTAATTTTTTGGTTAGAAAATATTAGATTTAATTTTTCTTGCCTTAGAAAATATTGGAATTTTTTTCTTGCCTTATAAAATATTTGATTTAATTTTTTGCAGTCAGAGAATATTTCATTAATAATGTCACACTTAGGGGGATACAACACCGTTCGCCCTCCTCTCTTCAATGGAGAAGACTTTTTCTACTGGAAAAGGCGAATGGAGTGTTACTTGAAGATCGACCTAGAGGTCTGGTTTTCAATTAGGAAAGGGTTCACAGCTCTGGTAGATGACTCGGGTGAGTTATTAGAACTGGAGAAATGGACTGTGGATATTAAAAAGAGAGCTCAAGTCGATTACAAGACATTTAATACCTTGCAATGTGGACTTATCAAAGAAGAGCTCAATAGGGTAGGTCCATTAGAAAATTCTAAGGAATTATGGGAAAAATTAATTGAACTGCATGAGGGTACAAATGACATTAGGATAGCCAAACAGAACATGCTATTAAATAAATTATTTAATTGTAAAATGACGAAAATGAAAACACTAGTCAACTTCATACTAGGATTAAAGATATATTAAATGGATTGCATTTAATAGGACACCAAATAGAGAATAGGGACATAATTAGGTATACGCTTAAGGCATTCCCGAGAAATGCCTTATGGACATCGATTGTTGATGCCTATAAGTTTTCTAGGGATCTCTCCACAATTAGGTTAGACGAACTATTTTGTGAACTTGAACTACATGAACAAGCTAACTTGGGTCAAATCGAGAATGGTATAGCTTTGATGGCAGGTTCGACTAAAAAGGAAAAAAAAAGTGAAAAGTGAGTCTGAAGATGAGTCGGAGTCGGTAACAAATGGAGAAGAGAATATTGTAAATATGACAAGGAAGATGTTCAACTGGAGGAAGAGATTTTCGAAGAAAGATGCCAAAAAGGTGGTCGACAACAAGCCAAGACCCCGATCGGAAGTGACGTGCTACGAATGCAATGGAAAGGGACACTATAAGTCGGAGTGCGTAAACTTAAAAAAGGAAGAAAAACCAAAAAAGGAAAAGAAGAAGAAGGCGCTTAAGGAGATGTGGGATGAGTCGTCATCGGAGGAGTCAGACGCGGAAGAGACGAAGAGAAGTTTCGTCGCATTTATGGTCGAATCGAGATCCGGAGCCGAGTCGAGTTCCGAGTACGATTCCAATTTCGAGTCTGAGAGAAGCCACGGATCCGTATCCATTTTTGAAGGTTCAAATGAGGTAACTTCTCCCTTAGAAGATAAATTGTATAACATTATAACATGCTTAGGTAAAAAGTTAGCTAAGTCCGAGAATCGAGTCGACTAGCTACCTAAGGAAGTCCAAGTACTTAAGGAGCAAGTCAACTCGAAGACTTCGACTTGCCAAATTAAGGATAGAGACTCAACTCAAGTTGCAAATCTTGAGGAAGAGAACTCAGTCCTAAAAAGGCAAGTAGAAGATCTAACTGGATCTTTGGAAAAGTTCACTTCGGGTTCCAAGTATCTCAACATGATGCTTGGATCTTAGCGAACTGTGTACAACAAATCCGGACTTGGGTACAAAGCTAAGTCCACCTATAAATCATAAATGTCATTACTTAGCCGAAATGCTAAGAATCAAGTCCAAGCCTGTGTTCCTAAGTCTAGCTTAGTCAACCAAGTTGGACCAAATCAATTGTGGGTTCCCAAGAGTCAAGTTCACTTAGTGAACAAAACTTAATCTAGCTACTATTTAGGGGGAGCTAATACTTTGCTTGTTTCCTTATTTAGTTAAACACTTGCATGCTTTAGTTTACTTTACTTGCTTAATTTAGAACGAACTAGATAGGAAATAAAGTAGTTTAAACTTGAACAATCTAGTACTAAGACAAGTGAATTGATAGTAAGTTAGGGAAGCTCTTCGAAGTGCATGTCTAGGAAGTGGTCGTTGCTCCGATAACCAAGAAGGCCATGTGCCTCGCCACGACCTGGTGCACTAAGTCGAGTGGAACTGACCGAAGCTAACTTACTAATTCTTTAACTAGTTAGACCAAGGCTTAGTCTAAAGTGAATTAAGTACTTAATTCCTTTATTGACTTTGTCTAGGAAGTGGTCGTTGCTCCGATAACCAAGAAGGCCATGTGCCTCGCCATGACCTGGAAGTCAATATTGAAAAAACCTACTTGATTAGCTCAAACCAAGCTTGAATCTAACACAAGTTTAAACACTTTGAAATTGCTCATTAAATTTAATTAAGATAAAAGGAATCCTCATCTCACAAAACTCATAGGAATAAGTGTATTGAAAACTTAGCCTCGGTGAAATGATTTAGATCTTAATTAAGCTTAATTAGATTAATTAATTTAACTAAATCTAATATACTTAAACCAAGATTAATAAATTTATCTTGGTATAAACCTAATGTACTTAAACCAAGATTAATAAATTTATCTTAACAACCTACCCTCAATTAAACTTAACTTAATGCACTATACATAAACTAAACAAACATACCTTACTAAAACAAATTAACTTAACAAAACTTAATTTATTAAAAAACAACTCAACTTAATTTATTAAACTAATATATCTAAATAAACAGATTTATTTAACTTAAGAAACTAATTAATAACGTGGTCTAAATTTAATCAAACCTAATTTAGCAAGATTAAAACAAATTTAATCATTTAAATCAATTTAACTAGCTTAATCAAATAAAAACAATTAAGTAAATAAATTTAAATTAATAAAATTGAGTAAATCAATTAAACATAAAAATAACCAAATTCAAAATATTGAATTGATCATTGAATTGTTTTGATCGACTTCGACAAGAGTCAAAATCAATCACTTGATTGCCAAGTATCGGAAGGTAAAACGCGATCTGATCAAAATGAACCGGTAGATAAAGTTTAGGCGGTGAAGTAAAGGTAAAATTTATTACAGTCGATTGAAAACATGTTCAATCGACTCAAATTCAGCGATCAAATCGTCTATAAGAACAATGAGCCACGCCAAATTCACTCACAACATCCACCAATCCACCTCAAAAACCTGATTCCAGACTTCCAAAGTTCTTAGGTTGTCATATTCTTTTAGTACCATCCTAAATGCCGAGGTAATAACTCTAACACCTTAGTTTCAATTATGTTCAATAAATATTGAATATTTGTAATTTAATTAGGGGTAAAAGAAGAGCTATTGAGATTGAGTCATCGACTCCATGCATGGATATTAGGTTTCCCACTGAGGGGCATAAGATTAGGTTTGAAAGCACCACTTACATTCCTATGCCTACTAGATACATTAGTAGATCATCCTTTAGTAATGCATGCATGCTTAGTATGGAGGTCATCACACACTATGGATTAGAAAAACTAGTTTATTGTAAAAACTCCATTAACATAGATATATGTGCGTAATTTTTCAATAAATTTAGTAAAATTGATGACCTTTCATACTCGACTAGGGTACAGGGTAAGAACTTTGTTTTTAACCCAACCATGTTGAGAGAGCATTTAGGACTTATGCATTCGACATGCCCTATTGCATGCTTTCCATCCACAGAATTACCGTACGGTGACCCCTACTCTCATATTACACTAGATAGGATACATATGCATCGTTTTGGTGAGGAAAGAACTCCATCAGTGAGTATCTTTAGTTCTAGTGGTTAATTCAAGAAGGATTACTCCATGGTACTCTGAAGTGTATCGACCGGGTACCTTCAACTCGCTGTACTAGCCACTGACCGGGTTGGTTGAATAACCGCCAAATCGCTAGGTTTGGCGGTGATATCGAGCAATTACGTAACCGGAACGAAGCATACATCATTTATCATTCTAGGTCAGTCACTAGCAGGAAAGTACATTTTCCTTACTTCCATGTCATCACATCTCTCTTAGCTGCATTAGGGATTAATGTTACCATAGGTAACATCAAACAGCTTACTGAGTATGACATGATAGGGTCTAGGCAGTTTGGTTTAGAAAAAATAGGTCTAGACGACAATAATATCCTTGCATGGAAGAAAGATGGCCCTCAGCCCCAGCCCCAACCTGACCCGGAGCAAGAGCATGAGCCAGAGATCGACCCTGATCACTACTCAGAGTCCGAGCATCAGGGAGCCCGATGATTTGATAGTTTGTCACCATTACATGGGATTCCAGCACCTCCGATCGTAGCAGAGAGACTATCTAGGTTAGAGGATGTGATGCAGCGCCAGGAGCAACAACATCTTGAGACGATGGAGATTTTGCAGGTGTAGAGAGAGGACCATAGAGAGATGATGGAGTTTCTTAGGTCATGGGGCATGAGTCCTTCTCATCCTTCATCTATTGATTAGGATTGTTATGATACTTGAACTTAATAATATTTTTTTAAAAAAACTTGTGTGTGAATTGTTTTATGATTGGTAGATTAGAAATTTTCATACTTATCATTCAGAATTATTTTGAAAAGTAATATTATATTTTTTTTAAAAAAAAAAGAAAATTGAAAATTAATCTAGATTAGGTCAATCTAGACTTCATGATCCTATAGATCTAGGTAGCCTTCGCATCTCACAAACACCTAGGATTACCTGTTTGTGCATTGAGCCACGAAGATGAGCGCGAGATGTTAGGACTGCACCCCTGGTTCAAGATGTAGATCAAGTGCATCGACATGAACCAACATGGGATTTATAAGGGCAAATCGATCACTTTGGTGACTAACTCTAATTCAAAATTTGATGATTAATACTATATCATTTGAGCTAGTAAAGAGTTAGACATTTGCTTTAAGGACAATTTTTAGATGTGTATTTTCAAAATTTAAATATAATATTTAGGAATTCATGCTTGGACTTATTCCCTATCAATTTTGCATCAAATTGAAAAATTGAAATTTTTTGAAACTAAGTTTTTATTCAGGGGGAGTTTTTTTTGAAGAATTTAAAAATTCTTTAAAAATTTTGAAACTAAGTTTTATTTTAGGGGGAGTTTTTTGAAAAATTGATTTTTTTTTGAAAATTCTTTAAAAATTTTGAATATAAGTTTTTATTCAGGGGGAGTTTTGAAAATTTTGAAAAATTTGAAAATTCTTTAAAATTTTTCAGGGAGTATTAAAAAGTTGAAAATTTTTAAAGTTTGAAAATATTTGAAAAGTTATAAATATTGTTGAAAAGCTTATATCAAATTTCAAGGTTGAAATATTTTAATTTTTGAGTTTGATAATTTCTCATGTTTGTGAAACTTCAACTCTCCACTACATTATGTTGGCATTTTATACTTAATCTTTATTTTGATGTATGCCAAAGGGAAAAAGAAGAGATATAAAATTATAGATTAAAAAAAAAAAGATATAAAGTTAAGAAGATGCAAAATTTTGATAAGGACTTATGCATCTCATACATGGTTAAATTTATGCATCAAATATTCATGACAAAAGTTGATAGTTCATTTCTTATACATGTCAATATATGGAGATTGGTATTTGATTATCCTAACTTTAACTGATGTGTTATCATACATCAAAAAGGGAGAGATTGTGGATGCAGTGAGCATCACTCCTTAGTTTTGATGTATGAACCACAGTTAAATGTTAGGATTCACTTGTGTTCTAATATAAGTGTTAAGTGTGTAGGCTTAACAAGAAGTCCTAGTAGGTCGTGTTGACCGGATACTAAGCATGTATCTTGACATATCAGGAGGACTGGACACCAGACATGAAGTCCAGATAAGTCACGTGGACCGGACATTTGGCATGAAGACTGGTTGGGTCAGGAGACCGGACAATCGGTAAAAAGTCTAGCTGGGTCAGGCAGACCGGATAGCTGGTGGAAGCCTTGGTGGGTCAGATCGGATGTCAAGAATGGTAAGTCCGACAGGTAGCTGGCAGGTAAGCCTCGAGTGAAGAGGTGAGGTTGAGTCCTCTATAAGGGGACAAAGCTAGGTGTCGATCCGACGAAAAGTCCACGAGGGACTTAGTAGTCGAGAACGAGCAGTATTACTACTACTATCGCATTTCATATTATCTATTTTGTGCTAATCCTATTTTGCAGGGATCAGTCGATTGAATGGATTCAAGTCGACTGAAGTCCAGTCGACTGGAGGTGTATCAGTCAATTGGATACCTATTTGACAAGATCAGCTGGTGATCGATCGAAGATCGTGCGATGCAGATGGAAAGGTCTTTAGTTGACTGAAGAGGAAAATTTACCGATGCAGAGTCGAGTGATGTGGAGTCGACTGGAGAGGTTTTAGTCGACTGGAAGACCATGAATTCCAAATCAACGGGCTGATATGGAGTCGACTGGAAGGCATTCCAGTCGACTGGAAAAAGTTTATAAAAGTTGTGCTCAATCAGATCCAAGATATGAATTGAATCAATGTCGAAGTGCTGTCAAAATTTCCTCACGATCACAAGAGCTTCGACCTTCAAAAAAGACTCTTTTTCGACACCTTGAGCCTGCATCCAGATCTTCAGTAGTGTCGGTATAAAGTAGTTATAATTTGCTTTAAGTTCGCTTTTGTATTTAATTTCAAGAGAGGGTAGGTTGTTACCCTTCTCTTATACTTGTAAAAAGTGAAATCCTCCGAAGTCGAGAGTTCTCGAATCGGAGGGTATTATAGTGATTGCCCAACGTGGTAGCTCTCGGGAGAGCTACGGGCCTTAGAGTAGCAACCCAGTTAGGGTTGTAAACCAAGTAAACTGCTTGTGTCTAAATTTCTTTCAATTTCCGCTGCATACTCTTATTAGAAAATAAGTTTAGAAAATAAATTAAATTATAAAACACCGAGATTCACCCCCCTCTCTCGGTTCACTCGATCCTACATTTTATACATAGATAGGTTTCCTTCAAGAATACATTAACCAAGTGTTTCCAAGATATCTGACATTGTAGCAAAACCAAAGTCCCATGATTCCCCCATATGTAAGATCGAAATATTTTGAGAGAGGGGGGTGAATCTCGGAGGTTATAATTTTCTTTATATTTTAAAACTTATTTTTATATTTTGAAAACGTTAAAGAGTTTATAGCGGAAAAAAAATGAAATAGAGACAAGTTTCTTTTACTTGGTTCACAACCCTAACTGGGTTGCTACTCTAAGGCCCATAGCTCTTCCGAGAGCTACCTCGATGGGCAACCACTATATGCCCTCCGATTTGAGAACTTTCGACTTCGGAGGGGTTCGCTTTTTACAAAAATATGAGATGGGTAACACTCTACCCTCTATTTAAAGTTAAGTACATTCAAGCGAAAATACAACAACAACAACAACAAAGCCTTATCTCACTAGGTGGGGTCGGCTATATGGATCCTTCTACGCCATTGAACTCTGTCTCCTACTATATCATCATCAATATTTAAATAAATTTTGTCTTGTTTTATTATTGCTAACCAAGTCTTTTTTGGTCTCCCTCTTCCTCGTTTGATGTGTATATTTGGCATCATTTCATATCGCCTAACTGGAGCATTTATTGGCCATCAAAGTACATGTCCGTACCACCTTAAATGTGTCTCTCAAAGCTTTCCTTCAATAGATATAACACCAACTCTTTCTCTAATGCTCTCATTTCTTATCTTGTCCATCCTCGTATGTCTGCACATCCACCTTAACATCCTCATCTCTGCAACTCTCATCTTTTGCTCATGTGCTCGAGTTGTAGCCCAACATTCAGCTCCATATAACATAGTAGGTCTAATTGCCGTTTTGTAGAACTTCCCTTTAATTTTTAGAGACACTTTACGATCACATAAAACACCTGATGTTTTCCTCCATTTCAACCATCCTGCTTGTATTCTATGTAAGACATCTCTCTTAATCCCTCGATCATCTTACAAAAATGATCCCAAATATTTAAAGCTCTTAGTTCCAGATAACTCGTCATCTCTTATATTAACACTTGCCTCATTACGTCTAATATTGCTAAATTTAAATTCCATATATTCTATCTTTACTCTACTAAGCTTAAAACCTTTCACTTCTAGTGTTTTCCGCCAAGATTCTAGTTTAGCATTTACTCCTTCACGTGTCTCATCTACCAAAATAATATCATCTGCAAAAAACATACACCACGGTACTGTGTCTTGAATGTATCCAGTGAGTTCATCCATGATTAGTGTAAAAAGATAGGGACTTAAAGATGATCCTTGATGTAACCCTATCTTTATTGGAAATGCTTCAGTTAATCCACTTGAAGTCTTCACTCTGGTCGTTATTTCCTCATACATATCCTTAATTAGTTCAATATATGTTACACTAACACCTCTTTTTTCTAAAATTCTCCATATTATTTCTCTTGGAACTCTATCATAAGATTTTTCTAAATCAATGAATACCATGTGTAGATCCTGCTTTTGGTCTCTATACTTTTCAATTAGTTGTCTAAGAAGATGTATAGCTTCTATTGTCGACCTTCCTGGCATGAATCCAAATTGATTTTCAAGAACCGTGGTCTCTTTTCTTACTCTTTTTTCTATTACTCTTTCCCAAAGTTTCATGGTATGACTCATTAGTTTAATATCCCTATAGTTTTCACAAGTTTGTATGTCTCCCTTATTCTTATATAAGGGAATTAGGATACTTACCCTCCATTGATCAGGCACCCTTTTTGTTTTCAATATCGTGTTAAATAATTTTGTAAGTCATTCAATACCTTATTTCCCTAGACACTTCCATACCTCTACCAGAATATCATCTGGTCCAACGACTTTTCCATTTTGCATTCCATTTAAAGCTTGTTCTACTTCTGAAATTTGAATTCTACGATAAAAATTTAAATTTCTATACTCATTTGACCTACTTAAATTATCTAAATTAAGTTGGTCTCCTAAACCTTCATTAAAAAGTTGATGAAAATATCTCTTTCACTGCTCTTTTATTTCTTCATCATGTACTAATACCATATTCCATTCATCTTTAATACATCTTATTTGATTAAGATCTTTTGTCTTCCTCTCTCTCACTTTAGCTATTCTATAAATGTCTCTTTCCCCTTCTTTTGTATCTAATTTTTGATATAACCGTTCAAAAGTTTCAGTCTTAGTTTCATTCACTGCTTTCTTAGCTTCTTTCTTAGCTATTGTATATTTTTTCAAATTTTCCTCATTTTTACAAATATATAATTTCTTATATGTTGTTCGTTTTTCCTTGACTTTCTCTTGCACTTTTTCATTCCACCACCAAGATTCTTTACTTGGTGGTGCATGTCCCTTTGACTCACCGAGTACACTCTTGGCTACTATTTTCAATTTTGATACCATCTTATCCCACATCGTATTAGGGTCACTGTATATTTCATCTAATACTTGTACTCCTACCTTCTCTTTGAATACATTTAGTTTCTCATCCTTTAACTTCCACCACTTAATTCTAGGAGTCGTGTATATTTTCCTTCTATTAATATTATATTTGAGGCGTATATCCAATACTACTAATCTATATTGAGTAGTTAAACTTTCTCCAGGGATGACCTTACAATCTTTATAAATCTTTCTATCTCTCTTCCTAACTATAAGAAAGTCAATTTGTGATTTATTATTTCCACTTTTGAACATGACCAAGTGTTCTTCTCTTTTCTTAAAAAATGTATTAGCTAGTATAACATCATATGCTATTGTAAAATTCAATATAGTTTTACCTTCTTCATTTCTTATTCCAAACCCATAACCCCCATGCACCCTCTCATATTCGTCATTTTTCACTCCGACATGCCCATTTAAATCGCCTCCTATTGAAATCATCTCAATTGACAGAATATTTTTTAATACTTCATCCAAGTCATTCCAAAACCTTAATTTGGTATTTTCATCTAACCCTATTTGAGGTGCATATACACTAGTTACGTTGATAGTTTTTTTCTCCACTACTATTTTGAGAGCTATAATTCTATCTCCCTTTCTAATTACTCCTACAACTTCATCTTTTAACGAACTATCAACAATAATACCCACTCCATTTCTTGTTTTACTCTTTCCTGTATACCATAACTTAAAACCCGAGTTCTCTATCATCTTTGCCTTCTCACTTACCCATTTTGTCTCTTATACACATACAATGTTAATTTTTCTCCTAATCATCGTATCTACTATCTCCATTGTTTTACCAGTGAGAGTTCCTATGTTCCACGTTCCAAATCTTAGACTATTAGTTTTTCTATAATATTTGTTATTACCCAATCTATGGTGTGAGAACTCTTACTTATTTAACACAACACCCAAGTTCTCATGGAGATGTAGCGGTCCTTGTCGATACGTTACAGTCAGACCCTGCAACGCGAACTCTAGCATATTTTTCACTACACCCGAGTTCTAAAAATGTAGCGGTCCTTGGTGAGACGTTATAGTCGGATCCTGTAATGCATTCCTTCCGGGGAACAACCTAGCATTAGTGCAATAGTTTGATTGATCCATACATTGAATATTTGCCTTAGTTTAACGCTGACTATCAACCTAACGCAACCCTCCTCCTTTATCCGGGCTTGGGACCGACCATGACAAGGTTAACTTATCATGGGCGGAGTTACATACAAGAGAAAATAAATATAAGAAATTAAGAGCTATGTTATACCGACACTTATGGAGGTTTTGAAGTAGGCACGAAGTGTCGAAAAAGTGACTTTGTGAGGAATCGAAGTTCTTATGGACAAGTAAGAATAGACGCAACACATCGACATAGTAGCAGTATTTATTTTAGAGCTGGTCGAGCATTTATTTTATAAACCTTTTCCAGTCGACTCCACATCAGCCTATCAATATGGAACTTTTGGTCTTCCAGTCGACTGAACACGCTCTAGTCGACTCCAGGTCACTCGACTCAACATCGGAAAGTTTGCCTCTATAGTCGACTGAAACTCTTTCCATCTGCGCTGCCAGATCTTCGATCGATCACCAGCTAATCTTGCCAACAAGTTATCATGTCGACTGCTCCATACCTAGTCGATTGGACTTCAGTCGACTGATCCTTGCAAAACATGATTAGCATAAATAGATAATATCAAATATGATAGCAGTAGTAATACTACTCGATCTCAACTTCTAAGTCCCACATGGACTCTCCATCAGATCGACACCTAACTTTGCCCCCTACAGAGGACTTGACCTCACCTCTCCACTCGAGGCTTACCTGCCAGCTACCTGCCAGACTTACCGTTCTTGACATCCGATTTAACCCACTAGGACTTCCACCAGCTGTCCGATCTACCTGACCCAGTTGGATTTTTTGCCGATTGTCCGGTCTCCTGACCCAGCCGATCTTCATGCCAAATGTCCGATCCACTTGACCCATCTGGACTTCATGCATGGTGTCCGGTCCTCCAGATATGTCAAGACATTTCCCTAGTATTCGGTCAACACAACTAACTAGGACTTCCTGTTAAGCCTATACACTTAACACTGATATTAGAATACAAGTAAGTCCTAACTTTAATTATGGTCCATACATCAAAACCAAAGAGTGATGCTCTCTGCATCAACAATCTCTCCCTTTTTGATGTATGACAACACATCAGTTAAAGTTAAGAGAATCAAGCTGTAATATTCAATTATAGCATATATCAGAAATGCATTGGGTATATGTATGAAATGTGTTAGTAATATATGAGAGATGTCCTAAGGCAATCGCCTTATATTTGAACCATTTATATGATAAATGAAGATTCACTATTTGAGTATACATGTTTTCATATATTTGATTAGATCTTAAACTCATTTACTGAATGTCCACGATATGATTCACAACATGAGAGAATTTGTGATTGGATCACAACTAGTGAGTATCTCTACATGTATAATTGTGATGTATCAGAATTATCCCTAGTCGATGAATTGATGGATTTGGACACCATTGATTCTGTCGAGACTAGCACGAGGTATACTCCTTGGTGTATCCAAGCAGCTGATTCTCACTGGCTGGAGACATTGTGATGTCCGGAGTTAATCGTGGATGCTAGTTATGGTAACTAGTTCATTGGAGTGACCAGCCGTAAGACTTCATATGGTTCTCTGCATATATAGATATGTCAATGAAGTTCTTACTGCAGCTTAAGTGCGATGTTCCTTTGACTTGCGGTATTCAAGTCATCTTGATCATAAAGACTTATACTTTGACATCTTAAGCAAGCATCTCTAAGGAGATGTGGACCCGGGATGATTGGGTATAAGTCAAAGTGATCGAAGGTGTTTGAATAGCCTATAAAGGATTCACCACTCCTTGCGAGGAGATGTATACCCATGGCCTCTCGTCAGATTGTTACTAAAGTCTTTGGCCAAAGCATTACATGTTTAGAGTAAGGTACTCTTCAATACATGTGCAGTAACTAGAATCCGTAGGACGAGGAAATGATACTTGGGCTAGGTGTGATGTAGTCAACCTAGTGGGGACTGACACTATAGACCATGTCCTGAACCAAGTGGGTATAAGATGAGTGAAGGGAATGTGGCATGATTCAGTGTAGCTGCTGAAGGGTTTCAGAAATAGTTCTGGATCAACCATTGATCTTTTCGGTTAATTGGGGATCGTGATGTACTACTAGGTGCCACTCATGATCGTTCTATAATTAATGTTTAATTATAGACGGCCAACATAAAATGAGAACCTATTTGGTCACACGCACAACGAGCATAATCCGAAGGATTTAAAATGAGATTGAGAATGAGATTCTCAGACCGAGAGAAACTAGGTTTGGTTGGACCAAACAATGAAGCGAGCATGAAATCATTTCAGTCGGAATGGAAGCGTGGATGGGCTGTGTCTTATGAAGACATGATGGATGAACTAAATTGGTTTGGTTCTAATCCAATGGAGAAGAATAAACCAAAGGGGTTTGGTTTGTTTTAAACGAATGAACCAAAGTTGGTTCGGTTCGTTTTAACTTAAAATAAACCAACATGGTTCAGTTTATTTTAACTTAAATTAATGAAGCGGGATAACGGGCTTTTGGTTATGATCCGATAACTATTAAGAGAATTTGTTCTCTATAAAATAGGGCTTAAGGGTTTTGTCAAGCCCTAATCCAAATCCTTGCAACCCTAATTGTTGCCGCCCACTTCTCCTTGGTGTAGTCGGTGCCCTCCCCTTGCCGCTGCCCACCACCACCCAAGCTCCCTTGCCGGCATCTAGCAGTTGTCGTCCTCTCCCCTTGCCGGCGTCGAGCTGCTGCCGGAGGAGCTCTGGTGATCTCCTTTGGGTTCGGCAACAAGGTGAGCTTCAACCTTCCTTATTTGGCCGACCCATATTCCTCCACCAAAGCTGTCCAGTTTTCTGGACAGCTTGTTTCCCTCTTGTTGGAGCGTCGTTTGGACGACGTTTGGAGCTCCGAAAGTGGTAGCCTTGCCGGGGATTCGATCTCCGGTAATCCTCATAAGTGGAGGACGAAGGATTCATCAAACGGTTGATGAATACCTCTCCGGAGAAGCGAGTTTTTGAGGACTCGTTTTGGATCCGAATTTTGATTCGGATCGTGATCTTCTCTCGATCACATCGTCTTCAACACGAGGCTAGTAACCTGTACGAAGATGAGGCTCGTGACTTTGTGAAGTCATCCCGAAGATACTCGGCGTGGATACGGATAGAGACGATTCTAGCGAGGATCGTTCCGATTGATGCCTTTCACGCTACACATGATACGTCAGGTATACGTAGTATAAATTTCCTTTTATTGCAAAAATTTGAAATTGCGATTATGTCTACATATGTTATACTATGCATGCGTGTGATGTGTGTGTTGTAATAAATTAGATTTATTATTTTATTCCTTCCGCTGTGCACATGTTTACGAAACATGTTCGAACACACACTCGCCGCGGTCCCAGAAACCCAACAGTGGTATCAGGGCCCAGGTTGTGTTTCGACATATTTCTGGAAATTTTCTACTTTTCGAAAGTTAGAAGTATTTATGGAAATTTTTAGTTTTGGAAAGTCTAGAAGTATTTATGGAAATCTTCTACTTTTGGAAAGTTGGAAGTATTTATGGAAATTGATATTTTCCATAAATAAAATATTTGATTAGATTTTGGAAATTTGTTTCCTAATTTAATCATGATTTGATTTGGAAAATCAAATCTTAAAATATTTTATTTCCATAAGTAGTTTTGATGATTTAGGAAATTGGTTTCCTAAATTGACTTTCCTTAATCAACTATTTCCACAAATAAAATATGTGATTAGATTTGGAAATTTGTTTCCTAATTTAATCATGATTTGATTTGGAGAATCAAATCTTAAACATATTTTATTTCCATAAATAGTTATGACATATTTAAAAATTTTGTACATGACATAATTGTATGCCATGTAATTGCATTAGATGCATATCATTATGTCATGCGTGTCATGACATATAGATGTATGCCATGCCATGTAGATAATAGTTATTTGCATGCAAAGAGGATGAGACATAAAAACCCTAACTCAATATTAAAGGCTACACCTTCCATTAATATGGTTAGAACCAGAGTTCCGTTTCTTGTTCGGGTTGTTGGACTCTCTCCAAGCTCGACTCGAACCCGAACATGTTCAAACCATGGAATAGTTTAATAGTAATATGGTAAGAGTCAGAGGTCAATTGTTAGCTTTGGTTGTTGGACTCTCTCCAAGCCGGGCTAATTGGTTGAATGCACTCTAACCATATTAAAACTATTTCTCGATTAATGGGTTGGCTTTAACCTGGAGCATCGGCTTGTTGGACTCTCTCCAAGGTCGATGTGAAGGGAGGTGAAGTTGGGTGCTATGCATATGATGCATACTTGTTAATGTGTTAACAACCCGATGTATGTGTGAACATTCAATAAGTTGATAGCACATTGTGATAGTTGCATATATGTGATATGCAATCGGTATATTTGATACCTACCATCGTAGTTATGAATGACTTGTTGGACTCTCTCCAAGGTTGTTCATATCTATGATGGATATCAGCCCATTCGGAGATGGACCTATGATCTCCCGAAGTGATTTTGGGGTTTTTAAAATTCGCAAAATGAATGGGATTTATAAATGTATATTGATGCATTTAAAAATCATTTTCTCATATATGCTCATTTTGTATTTCTAGGTTAATCGATTGATCATGACATCTTTGAATTTGCGCACTATTTTGGATTCAAACAAATTGACTGGGCCTAACTTCCTGGACTGGCTTAGAAACTTGAGAATTGTTCTCAAGGAAGAAAAGCTAGCATATGTCCTTGAAGAGCCTCTTCCCAACCGTCCTAGGGACGATGCAACTCCAGACCAAATGTTGGTCTATCAGAAGCATGTGGCAGATTCTGAACTGGCGAGTTGCATCATGCTAGCTGCGATGGTACCTGAGCTGCAAAAGCAGCATGAGCATATGGATGCTAATACCATGGTCTTACATCTTCATGAGTTGTTTGATGAGAAAGCGAGATCCGAAAGGTTTGAAGTCTCCAGGCTCCTCTTCACCACGAAGATGCAAGAAGGTTTGTCTGTAGTGCAGTTTGTGCTAAAGATGAATGGGTACATCGAGCGGCTAGCCACCCTCGGGTTTGTGATGGATCATGAATTAAGTATTGACTTAATTTTGCATTGTTTGCCCAAGAGTTTCTCACAATTTGTGATGAACTATCGGATGAACAAATTAGAATCCACTATCCCTGAGCTCCTCAATATGCTGAAGACTGTGGAGCCTTCTGTGAAGCATGAGGAGAAGGCGGTTCTGTTAGTTGATTCCTCAAAGAAAGGTTCTAAGAGGAAGTCAAAGGAATAGAAGAAAGGGAAGAACAAGAAGGCTAAGAAGGCAGAACCAGCACAAAAGGGCACTTGCCATCATTGTGGCAAGGAAGGCCACTGGTGAAGAAACTGCAAGATTTATCTTGAGTCCATGAAGAAGAAGAAGGCATCCGATGCCCCATCCTCTTCAGGTATCTTCGTTATTGATTGTCATTCTATTTCCTTAGACACTTGGGTATTGGATACTGGGTGTGGCTCACATATATGTAATGACATATAGGGGCTAAGGAATAGAAGAAGACTCGTTAGAGGGGAGTCAAATTTGCGAGTTGGCAATAGAGCAAAGGTTCTTTGCTCGCCATCGAACTTATTTGAAGCTCCTAGTGGACTAGTCTTGAAATTGCTATTGTGTTCCTTCTCTAATAAAGAACATTGTTTCTATTTCCTGCTTAAATAGAAATGATTACCATTTGACGTTTAGTAACAATTGTTGTTATATAACTTTGAATGGAGTACTTTATGGAACTGGAACTTTAAGCAATGACATTTATACGTTGGACGTATCCAGTGACATTTTCAATATCGAAGCGAACAACAAGCATGCTCGAAAGGATAATCAATTAGACTCCTACATGTGGCATTGTCGTCTTGGCCATGTAAGTAAGAAACGCATGTCCGAATTACACCGATGTGGAATTCTGGAATCATTTGAATTGGATTCATACGATACATGCGAATCATGCTTAAAAGGAAAGATGACTAAGTTACCTTTTACAGGAAAAGGTGAACGAGTGGGAGAGTTGCTAGGTCTAATACATACTGATGTATGTGGACCTATGTCAACTCATGCTTTAGGAGGCTATAGCTACTTCATTACCTTCACCGATGATCACTCACGGTTTGGGTATGTGTTCTTGATGAAACACAAGTCTGAAGCCTTTGAAAGGTTCAAAGAATTCAGAAATGAAGTAGAAAAATAACATGACAAGAGTATTAAAATACTTCGATCGGATCGAGGTGGTGAATACTTAAGTCGAGAGTTTCTTGATTATCTAAGAGACAATGGTATATTGTCTCAATGGACTCCGCCATATACACCACAGCATAATGGTGTATCTGAGAGGCGTAACCGGACCTTGTTGGACATGGTCAGGTCAATAATGAATCATGCGAATCTTCCCAAGTCCTTTTGGGGCTATGCACTTCAGACAGCTGTTTACTTGTTAAACAGAATGCCAACCAAGGTAGTCTCTACTACTCCATATGAGATATGGAATAGTAAGAAACCTCATGTATCTTACTTAAAGATATGGGGTTGTCTCGCTTATGTCAAGCTTGATCAGACGGACAAATTGGATGCTAAGTCTGATAAATGTCTATTTATTGGATACCCTAAGGAAACAAGGGGTTACCAATTCTATCATCCTATGGAACAAAAGGTGTTTGTTTCAAGGCATGCTGTGTTTCTAGAGAAAGAGTTTCTCTTGCAAGAAAACAGTGGGAGTGTCGTCGAGCTTGAGGAGGCTCGAGAGACTCAAATAGACATTGATGAGATACTTGGTGAAGCACAACAGCCAATAACTCATAGTGATGAGCAATCAGCTGGACCTATTGAAACACCACATCTTCGTAGATCTGGTAGAACATGCAACATTCCTGAGAGATATGGATTTCTCGTAAGTGAATCGAACGACATGTTACTCATTGATGATGAGGAGCCTACCAGTTATGAAGAAGTGCTAACAAGTTCAGAAAGGGATAAGTGGCTTGATGCCATGAAGTCGGAAATGGATTCCATGTATGAAAACCAAGTTTGGAACTTGGTTGACCCACCTGAAGGCATCAAGCCTATAGGGTGCAAGTGGATTTTCAAGAAGAAAATCGACATGGATGGTAATGTGATTACCTATAAGGCTAGATTAGTGGCGAAAGGATATCGTCAAAAATAAGGTGTTGATTATGACGAAACCTATTCGCCTGTAGCTATGCTTAAATCCATTCGGATGCTCCTGGCCATAGCGGCTCAATATGATTATGAGATATGGTAGATGGATGTGAAAATAGCTTTCCTTAAGCAACCTACATCCTCAGGATTAAGATCTATAGAGATAGATCGAAACGGTTGCTTGGTCTTTCGCAGTCTACATATATAGACCGAGTACTAAAGAGGTTTAGCATGTCGGAATCCAAGAAAGGTTTCCTACCCATCAGGCATGGGATACACCTTTCGAAGTTTATGTGTCCGCACACAAAAGATGAGAGGATTTGCATGAGTAAGATTCCCTATGCATCCGCAATAGGATGTATCATGTATGCTATGTTATGTACGAGGCCCGATGTATCGTATGCTCTGAGTGTTATGAGTAGATACCAGTCTGATCCAGGAATGGATCATTGGGTGACTGTTAAGACAATCCTTAAGTACTTAAGAAAAACTAAGGATGTATTCCTAATATATGGAGAAGGGTACATGGTGATACGTGGGTATATGGATGCCAACTTCTAGACAGACAAGGATGATTCCATGTCTTAGTCTGGGTATGTATTCACCTGGAATGGAGGCGCAATAAGTTGGAAAGGTTCCAAGCTTGACACTATAGCGGATTCTGCCACTAAGGCAGAATACATTGCAGCTTTGGAAGCAGCAAAGGAAGCGGTTTGGATCAAGAAGTTCATCTCTGAACTTGATGTGGTCTCATCAATGATCCAAACATGTGCTTCGCCACTATCATTTGATCAAAGAGATCATAAGTAGGAAGGAAATACAAATCAAGAAAATCCCCACTAAAAGGAACTTAGCGGATCCTTTGACTAAGGCATTACCTCAAAGTAAGTTTGAGGGTCATGTTAGAGCTTATGGTATTGGATACCATAGCGATTGACATTAGGCCAAGTGGGAGTTTGTTAGTAATATATGAGAGATGTCCTAAGGCAATCGCCTTATGTTTGAACCATTTATATGATAAATGAAGATTCACTATTTGAGTATACATGTTTTCATGTATTTGATTAGATCTTAAACTCATTTACTGAATGTCCACGATACGATTCACAGCATGAGAGAATTTGTGATTGGATCACAACTAGTGAGTATCTCTACATGTGTAATTATGATGTATCAGAATTATCCCTAGTCGATGAATTGATGGATTTGGACACCATTGATTCTGTCGAGACTAGCACGAGGTATACTCCTTGGTGTATCCAAGCAGCTGATTCTCCGCCGAGACATTGTGATGTCCGGAGTTAATCGTGGATACTAGTTATGGTAACTAGTTCATTGGAGTGACCAGCCGTAAGACTTCATATGGTTCTCTGCATATATAGATATGTCAATGAAGTTCTTACTGCAGCTTAAGTGCGATGTTCCTTTGACTTGCGGTATTCAAGTCATCTTGATCATAAAGACTTATGCTTTGACATCTTAAGCAAGCATCTCTAAGGAGATGTGGACCCGGGATGATTGGGTATAAGTCAAATTGATCGAAGGTGTTTGAATAGCCTATAAAGGATTCACCACTCCTTGCGAGGAGATGTATACCCATGGCCTCTCGTCGGATTGTTACTAAAGTCTTTGGCTAAAGCATTACATGTTTAGAGTAAGGTACTCTTCGATACATGTGTAGTAACTAGAATCCGTAGGACAAGGAAATGATACTTGGGCTAGGTGTGATGTAGTCAACCTAGTGGGGACTGACACTATAGACCATGTCCTGAACCAAGTGGGTATAAGATGAGTGAAGGGAATGGGGCATGATTCAGTGTAGCTGCTGAAGGGTTTTAGAAATAGTTCTGGATCAACCATTGATCTTTTCGATTAATTGGGGATCATGATGTACTACTAGGTGCCACTCATGATCGTTCTATAATTAATGTTTAATTATAGATGGCCAACATAAACCGAGAACCTATTTGGTCACACGCACAACGAGCGTAATCCGAAGGATTTAAAACGAGCTTGAGAATGAGATTCTCAGACTGAGAGAAACTAGGTTTGGTTGGACCAAACAATGAAGCGAGCATGAAATTGTTTCAGTCGCAATGGAAGCGTGGATGGGCCGTGTCTTATGAAGACATGACGGATGAACCAAATTGGTTTGATTCTAATCCAATGGAGGAGAATAAACCAAAGGGGTTTGGTTTGTTTTAAACGAATGAACCAAAGTTGGTTCGGTTCGTTTTAACTTAAAATAGACCAACATGGTTTGGTTTATTTTAACTTAAATTAATGGAGCGGGTTAACGGGCTTTTAGTTATGATCCGATAACCATTAAGAGAATTTGTTCTCTATAAAATAGGGCTTAAGGGTTTTATTAAGACCTAATCCAAATCCTTGCAACCCTAATTGTTGCCGCCCACTTCTCCTTGGTGTAGTCGGTGCCCTCCCCTTGCCGCTGCCCACCACCACCCAAGCTCCCTTGCCGGCATCTAGCAGACCGCGTCCTCTCCCCTTTGTCGCCGAGCTGATCTCCTTTGGGTTCGGCAACAAGGTGAGCTTCAACCTTCCTTATTTGGCCAACCCATATTCCTCCACCAAAGCTGTCTAGTTTTCTAGACAGCTTGTTTCCCTCTTGTCGGAGCGTCGTTTGGACGACGTTTGGAGCTCCGAAAGCGGTATCCTTGCCAGGGATTCGATCTCCGGTAATCCTCATAAGTGGAGGACGAAGGATTCGTCAAACGATTGATGAATACCTCTCCGGAGAAGCGAGTTTTTGAGGACTCGTTTTGGATCCGAATTTTAATTCGGATCGTGATCTTCTCTCGATCACATTGTCTTCAACACGAGGCTAGTAACCTGTATGAAGACGAGGCTCGTGACTTTGTGAAGTCATCCCGAAGATACTCGGCGTGGATACGGATAGAGACGATTCTTGCGAGGATCGTTCCGGTTGATGCCTTTCTCGCTACACGTGATACGTCAGGTATACGTAGTATAAATTTCCTTTTATTGCAAAAATTTGAAATTGCGATTATGTCTACACATGTTGTACTATGCATGCGTGTGGTATGTGTGTTGTAATAAATTAGATTTATTATTTTATTCCTTCCACTGTGCACATGTTTACGAAACATGTTCGAACACACACTCGCCGCGGTGCCGAAAACCCAACAAAATGCTCATATGCATAAAAACTTTAAATTTTTTAATTCTCCCTCTCTTTAACTCTCTTATCTCTAACTTTAAATCCCCTCTCTCTCCCTTTGGCATACATCAAAATCAAAATTAAGTTCAAAATGCCACAAATTGTAAATATGAGAATTAAAGTCTTAAAAAAATTCTATCAATGATGCTTAAGTTTATCAATTCTCCCCCTAAATTTATTCAATAAGATTTTATTTTAAAGATGATATCTCCCTCTTTATCTTTGGATTTCAAAATTAAATTTCTAGAATTCTAACTCTATTTTCAAAATCTATCAATGCTCCTCTTAAAATGTTTTTGAAATTCTCAAACTATCTTAATTTTCAAAATCTTTGAAACTCCCACTTAATAAAAACATTTTTCAAATTTTTATTTTTCAGAATTTTCAAAATTTTGTAACTCCCTCTCAATAAAAAATATTTTTTAAAAATTTTTAATTTTCAAAATTTCTCAAAATTTTCATTCCCCCTCAATAAAAAATATTGTTTTAAAAACTATTGATTTAAAATTTTCTATCAACTATGGTCCAAAGTTGAGTGAAATCGATTAATTGATTTAGATGATTTTATTAGGTTAATTTCGTGATTGATTTAATTTGATTAAATTGAATTGATTAAGTTGAGTTGATTAAATTGGTTGGGTTGAGTTAAGTAAATCTGTTAAGTTAAGTTTAGTTAAAGTAAGTTTGTTTAGTTTAAGTTAAGTTGGGTAAATTGTATTAAGTTAATTAAGCTTGATTAAATTCTAAATCGTCTCACCCAAGCTAGGTTTTCAATACACGTTACTCCTATGGGTTTTGTGAGATGAGGATTTCTTTTTATCTTAATTAAATTTAATGAATAATTTCAAATTTTTTAAACTTGTGTTAGATTCAAGCTTAGCTTAGCTAGTCAAGTAGGTTTTTCTAGCATTGACTTCCATGTCGTGGTGAGGAATACAACCTTCTTGGATATCGAACGACCACTTCCTAGACAAAGTCAATGAAGTAATCAAGTACTTGATTCACTTTGGACTAAGCCTTA